>OY744542.1:49471396-49556396 GCA_963556195.1 Sepiola atlantica
ACAGATTATAAAGATTATAATGTTGATAAGATGACAGATTATAAAGATTATAATGTTGATAAGATGACAGATTATAAAGATTATAATGTTGATAAGATGACAAATTATAAAGATTATAATGTTGATAAGATGACAGATTATAAAGATTATAATGTTGATAAGATGATAGATTATAAAGATGACGAAGACAGAGTTTGTATTGATATAGTTTGTTTTACGGCATACTGACCGATTAAGTGATCGGTTTAGTGTTGTATCTTTTTTTACGGCATATCAACCCTTTTAAGGTTATTTATTGTCAAACGAGTCATTTAATTACTTTTGCTACTGCAGTTTTGTTTGTGTACTTTTACTTTTGTTTAAATCCAGTCAAATCTATTTTGATTATTTTGTTATATACTAATACATCACTGCTTATCAAGGCCCAAAGGCCATTCGAGGATAAGGATTAATGGAATTGTCAGTTGGACGATGAATAACACATTGAGAGAAAGAATTTGATGGTTGAGAGGACATTTCCGGATATTCCATAACTACCAAGCTTGTGAAGCAAACCTTTATGCCAAACCCTATCGAGGGCCTTTGATATATCAAGAACTATCGCCCTAGAAACGAAGCCACCATCGATAGAGTTATTGATCCTGTGCGATATTACAGTCAGATATTACAGTCAGCACGTCAGCTATTTATCTTGCAGGACAATATCCATATTGCTTGTCACTAAGTAAATTTGTGCACTAATACTGTTGGGAAAAGTATGAACTTTCAATTTACCCTCCAGCTATGGGTAAAAATAGCAACTTGTATTCAAGTAATAGCATACAATAAATCGTTTACAAAGGGTATTGTGCTCGGGCATTAAATAACCCAAAAAGGGTTGATATGCCATAAAACAAGAAAAAACAACCCACTCTATCTCTCTCTCACATACCTAATGCGTTTCTCTTACTTTCATTCCTTCTCTCTTTCTCAATTCTAATTACATTTACTTTTTCTGTCTCTCACTCTTATTACTTCCTTTTCATTCCCTCTTACCTCCTTTTTCTTTATTTTCTCTCTCTCTTTCTCTCTCTCTCTTTCTTTTCTCTTCCTCCTCATTCTTTTTCTCACTCTTTTTTTCTCTTTTTTCTTTGTCTTTCTTCTCTTCTCTTTCTCTCCCTCTCTCGCATCTACTTCCTCTTACTACTTTTTTCTGTCTCTTTCTCTCATTCTCTTTCTTTTCTGTTCTCTCTCTCTCTCTCTCTCTCTCTCTCTCTCTCTCTCTTATCCTCTTCCTCTTCTCTGTCTTATTCGCTTCCTTCTCCCCTTCTCTCTCATACACATTTCTTTCTCTCTATCATTTGATCTTGTCCACTCACCCCTATCTCTTATACCATCACTGTCTGTCTGTCTGTCTGTCTGTCTGTCTGTCTGTCTGTCTGTCTGTCTGTCTGTCTTCTGAAGGTGTGTAATGGATCGTTCGATAAAAAAATAAATTATATTCATTTTTTTCTTCTTTGCAACCATTTTACCATGAAGCTTCCATCACTGTGTCCAGGAGGTGCGAACAAGGAAGAAACGTATCAAATTCCTTGACAGTGACCAACTCAACCGAGTCAACTGTTAAAAAATCAGGATCGTTGACAAGTAAATACTGACTTTGATGCATTGGTCGGAGCAGCTGGCAATGTAGAATTCTAACATTTCAAACAGTTTTAAATTTTGGGAGTGGGGCCAAAAGATGTTTTACACAGGAGGGGTTTACGTAAAGTGATATTAATTGAAATACATTTTGATAAATTTATAGTGATTAACTCCCTTGAGGCATAAAGGACTCTTGTTGGCTCTTGCTCCAAGCCCTGAACCTCTTATTAACATTTCTATTCTTATTCTATATTTCTGTCATTTTATAACGGGGACCCCACGCCTCTTACTCTTCTTCCTCCGTGGGTATCGTGGTCGGCCACTCGCGCACAGGTGTTTGATATCCTGGTCGCGGCGCCACCTACAAACAGGTACCCCACACTCTTCTTACTCTTCTTCCTTGTGACGGCATCAAATGTAATGAGAACCGTCTCGGCGCAGGAATCCTTCCTGACTGTGAACACCTTTTCCTTGGCTCGTGATGTCGTCTGTGGTGGCGTTGAATCTCCTCCGGGTCTGCTGAATGACGATTTCGTGATTCTGTGAAGGCAAGATTACTTAGCAGGACAATTCGACGACAGAATAACTCGACAAACGGCTAGGTCTTTTCATAACAATAATTATTTAATAAAAATGAACGGTGGGTTTTTAACTTTAACCCAAAGTCTATTCTTCGATAATGGCTTTTTTTCTAACTATCCCGTCTTCCTTCTCTCTGTGTGCGTGTGTGAATCTCTTTACGACTGCAAATCCTTAATCGAGATATAACTTGTCTACTCAAAACGGTGTGTGTGGACTCTTACGACTGTTGGTATTAATTGAGACGTTAATCTCTGGTGGAAAACGATGGTGGGGGAATGCTATGAGCCATGCCATGCCAAGCGAGAGCGATCGTTCGCGCGACCCTCTCGCCTGGCCGTCCGTTCCGAACGAAATCTTGGATCCAACTCTTTTGCGATCGCCTTCTCATCTCAAATAACAAAGACGAAAAGCGTATAACTCATACTCTCTCTCTCTCTTCTCGTCGTGTGGTACGCGCAATGCTGACTTACTCTCTTTCTTTCCCCCATCCCTTCTTCTGTGTCCCTACTCCTCTCCCGGAGTGGGGTGGTACGGGCAATTGTAATTCGTCGTTTTAGTTTCTCTTTAGATCTTATCTACACTAAAGAAAACCATTAGCCTCTCTTTCTCTATTGGACCCCCCACGGGTTGACATCCATCGTATCTAAAAGACCCATGACCAAATTGTTCAGCTGGTCAAACTCATCCATTGTATCTGGATAATTGCTACAGACAACCTACACGCTCTCTCCCGCCAGGCTGGCGCCGTTCTCCCTCTTCGCCAAAACAACCGATTTGGGCCGAACATATACTAGTGGTAACTCTACCTCATTTCTACGTAGGATCCAGCATCCTCGCTGAGATGCACACTGGTGCACCCTAAAAAGACAGATTGCGTCGGCTGAAATCACTGTTTCACATCCGCCCAATCCTTATTTCGTGTCAATTGGTTGAAATTGACATCTCCCAGACCGTCACCTTTCTCTACGTGGGGGCTGATCTCTCTGATGCATATTGGTGCGCCGTAAAGGGGGCAGATACGTCGGATGAAATCACTGTTTCACATCCGCCCAATCCTTATTTCGTGTCAATTGGTTGAAATTGACATCTCCCAGACCGTCACCTTTCTCTACGTGGGGCCTGATCTCTCTGATGCATATTGGTGCGCCATAAAGGGGGCAGATACGTCGGATGAAATCACTGTTTCACATCCGTCCACCCTTATTTCGTGTCACTTGGTTGCAATTGACATCTCCCAGACCGTTACCTTTCCCCACACACAGAGAGAACAACGGGTAATACAATCAAAACAATAATAATCAAAAATTAAAAAACTGTAGCTAAAAAATGGAACAAAAAGTTTTCTTTTTCTGTTCTGTTTTCTTTCCAGTCTTTCTTTTTCTCTTTCCAGTCTATTAAAACAACAGGACTACGTATGTATGTGTGTATGTGCGTATGCATTTTGTGGTTTCTGTGTTGGGAGGTGGGTAGGTGACAAAATGAATTATTATGCATGCAATTAAAAGTTTGTTAATACAGATTGGAGCTCGCAACGCCCCTTACAAATTACGTCACCATCACCTTCTCCTCGGAATCGATCTCTACTTCTTCACTGGTCATCCACCTAGATTTCCGACAGGGCAGGGATTCCTGCTCCCGCTCGCGATCTGGGTGAAGTGTACTCAAGGGTAACCCTCCCTCGCTCATGCACTCGGCCGTCGGTGTGCTCGCGCCGTCCAATTTCTCCCTATGTCTTTCTCGCGCCCTTTGTCTTTTCTGCAAAAGCTAACCTTATTATTTATGTGCACAATTCTCACTAACATCGACCAAGCCCTATCGTGCCCGTGTCTAGTTCTACCTTTTAACGTGAATTTTCCCTTCCTGACGGGGTTAATCGAACCCTTCAATCTTTTTAAAGCTAATAGCTTATTACCTTCTGGTTATGAAACACATCTTAACACATTATAATACTTTCATAACTGTTCGATGGGGTCGACCGGTAATCTCAAACGATTTGGTAATTCGGCCTTAATCTGCCGAGATGATTATATTCGGTGACAAGTGTCCTAGCGATTGCATATCCAACTGTGCACCTGTGCACTCACTCGTCAGTATCAACAACTGAAATTCTCTTGGTACGGACCTGTCTGGTTCGCATACCGTCACTATCATTGCGTCGGCCACCTCGGCCAGATTCTCTTCCGTTCCCTTCTCTGGGAAAAACAAGTCTCTCAGACTAACACCTTCTTGGCTCACTTCGGCCCGGTGACATTCGATATCGATGCGCCTTCTCTGGCTGCATGCGACAGTAACCCTTTTGGTTCTTCCCTATAACTTCCAATTTCTTCATAATCATTCTCTCATCGCTTCCCGACACTGTCCCTAATTACTCATCGAGTGCCTCTCCCAGCAACGGGGGCCACTGATTTCTTCTGCTTCGTCTGTATCAACACTATCTATCTTAGATAGGATCTCATATCCTTCTCTTCGCTTATCATTACTTCTGTGCCCTTTCGTAAGGCGCACCACAATCTGTCATATTCACGGTGGTTCGAACATCTGTCGATTACTTCAACTTTCTTTTGCTTTTACAACTCACTATATATCTGCCTGGTCGTTCGGCAACAGCCCATCCAGCTGCAGGTATATTACTACTTGTGATCGATCATTTGGATCTAACCACGACGACCCTCCATCGGTCTCAGTTATGCATCTCTTTCTATCCTTATATGTCCGTTTTATCTCGGGGGGGGGGGGGGCATCCAGGACAACTGTCCGCGCCACAACTCCAACACGCCACACGCATGGGGTCCCTCCCTGCGCGCGGTGGAGCCAACAAATGCGACACAGCACAACCTCGGCCTCTCCCCCAGGTCCCTGACTATCTTTGGCTTGGCTTTCCTGCTATTCTGTGGTGGGGCGTTCTGCTCCCCTCTACCGTAACTTCATAGGTAATTTCTCTACCTTTTTGGCTAACCGATTTTCTCTCAGTCTCTTCTGGAGCTGGGCAGGGGGGTATTTTGCCGCTCTCCTCCCACTCGCTGGACTCGTCAACCGACCTAGCAGTCGCGTTTAATTCGATCTCTCTCTACGGGGGGGTTCATTGCTTCTTGCGGTTTCTCATAAACCGGCGAACAAAACCCAAGCCCGTCTTCTTCCCATTCTACCGTAACTTACTAGGTAATTCCTCTACCTTTTTGGCTAACCGATTTTCTCTCAGTCTCTTCTGGAGCTGGGTAGGGGGGTATTTTTCCGCTCTCCTCCCACTCGCTGGACTGGTCAACCGACCCAGCAGTCGCGTTTAATTCGATCTCTCTCTACGGGGGGGTTCATTGCTTCTTGCGGTTTCTCATAAACCGGCGAACAAAACCCAAGCCCGTCTTCTTCCCATTCTACCGTAACTTACTAGGTAATTCCTCTACCTTTTTGGCTAACCGCTTTTCTCTCAGTCTCTTCTGGAGCTGGGTAGGGGGGTATTTTTCCGCTCTCCTCCCACTCGCTGGACTGGTCAACCGACCCAGCAGTCGCGTTTAATTCGATCTCTCTCTACGGGGGGGTTCATTGCTTCTTGCGGTTTCTCATAAACCGGCGAACAAAACCCAAGCCCGTCTTCTTCCCATTCTACCGTAACTTCATAGGTAATTCCTCTACCTTTTTGGCTAACCGATTTTCTCTCAGTCTCTTCTGGAGCTGGGCAGGGGGGTATTTTGCCGCTCTCCTCCCACTCGCTGGACTGGTCAACCGACCTAGCAGTCGCGTTTAATTCGATCTCTCTCTACGGGGGGGTTCATTGCTTCTTGCGGTTTCTCATAAACCGGCGAACAAAACCCAAGCCCGTCTTCTTCCCATTCTACCGTAACTTCATAGGTAATTCCTCTACCTTTTTGGCTAACCGATTTTCTCTCAGTCTCTTCTGGAGCTGGGCAGGGGGGTATTTTGCCGCTCTCCTCCCACTCGCTGGACTGGTCAACCGACCTAGCAGTCGCGTTTAATTCGATCTCTCTCTACGGGGGGGTTCATTGCTTCTTGCGGTTTCTCATAAACCGGCGAACAAAACCCAAGCCCGTCTTCTTCCCATTCTACCGTAACTTCATAGGTAATTCCTCTACCTTTTTGGCTAACCGATTTTCTCTCAGTCTCTTCTGGAGCTGGGTAGGGGGGTATTTTGCCGCTCTCCTCCCACTCGCTGGACTGGTCAACCGACCTAGCAGTCGCGTTTAATTCGATCTCTCTCTACGGGGGGGTTCATTGCTTCTTGCGGTTTCTCATAAACCGGCGAACAAAACCCAAGCCCGTCTTCTTTCCATTTAAATTCGCTATCTGTCACTAAACTTATCATTCTGGGGGCCACCCTACTTTTTATACTCTGTGGGGTGGCCTCTGGGCGCTTCCCTGGTTCTTTACCCTAGCGTCAGGTGGCACACTAAGGTTCGGAATCCTAATTCCTCACCTCCGATCTATGCTGCTGTGCACCACCGACTCTCATGTCCGAATCGACCACACCTAGTACAGTTCGGTCTAACCGAGCCGCGTGGGCGCCCATAATTTGTGGGACACTCTGCTGCTCTATGCCCCTCACCCCTGCAGGTCCAGCGGACTGATACCTGCCTGGCCGGTGCGGGCCTATCGTACTCATTTTGAAGGTCCCATGCCTTCCTTCTAGGATCGGAGTCTGCCTCCCAATCCTCTCCGCCCCCTCTCTCCATTCGGGGCCCCGGACTCGCCCTGCCCCCACCGTTTTCCTTCTCCCAGGCCTTTCCTCGCCATTGCTTAACCTTAGCCGGGTCAACTCGCGTACGGCCTCAATCGCGGTTCGCTCGCTGGCATATTGCCTCACTAGCTGCTCGCGGAGCTCCGTCCAAGTGATCCCCGGGTTCTCTACATACCTCCCCTCAATGAATCTCGACACTGGGCCCCTCGCTCCCTCTAGAGCGAGCAGCACCATCTCTAAATCTTCTAGTCCATAAATCACCCTCTTCTTCTGAATTACTGCTAACCACTCCATTAAACCGACGGGATCCCCTTTGTGGGGGGGGGGGTGTTCGTATCCCTCCTATCGGCCTTTCTATCTTTCTAGTCTCTTCTCTCCCCATACCTGTTACACTATTTACTAGGTCTTCCTCCGAACCCATTCCCTTTGCGTTCTAGCTTACCACCCCCAACAACAGAACTACCCAAACCGCGTGCAAAGTTTGGACAACAATCGACACACCGACAAAACCGAGCAAGCGAACAAGAGAAATCAACGAGTCACTTACCCCTCTCCTCTGCTGCCCCTGTGGTCTTCCGTCTCTGGGTTGGTTGTTTATTATTTTTCGAGTCCGTCTGAGCCTTTCAATCAATTGACCAAAAGTTCGCGATCCCAGACCGATTTCAAAGTCTAAAAAACGTTTTTTTTTTCTTTCAGTCTATCTCTTTTTCTATCTTTCTTTCTTTTTTTTCAAACACGGGTGTACATGCCCGTTAACCTGTTTCTCTCTTTTCTTTTCCTTTTTTCTATTCTCTTTTTCAAACACGGGTGTACCTGCCCGTTAAACTGTTTCTCTCCTTTCTTTTCCTTTTTTCTATTCTCTTTTTCAAACACGGGTGTACCTGCCCGTTAAACTGTTTCTCTCTCCTTTCTTTTACTTTTTCTATTCTCTTTTTCAACCACGGGCGTACATGCCCGCCAAACTGTTTCTCTCTTTTCTTTTCCTATTCTCTCTTTCTATCTTTTTTTTTTTCAAACACGCGTGTCGATGTCCGTCAAACTGTTTCTCTCTTTTCTTTTCCTTCCTCCTTTTCTATTCTCCTTTTCAACCATGGGCGTACATGCCCGCCAGACTATTTATCTCCTTTCTTTTCCTATTCTCTTTTTCAAACACGGGTGTACATGCCCGCCAAACTTTAAAGTATTCTCTGTCGGTAAAAAAAAATCGTTTGTTGTGCCACGGGTTTGTCTGTTGTCTGTCTATTTTTTTTTTCAAAGTGTTCTGCCGGCAAAAAAAAATCGTTTGTTGTGCCCGTGGGTTTTTTTTTTAATTTGTCTGTCTATTTTTTTTTTTCAAAGTGTTTTGCCGGTAAAAAAAAATTGTTTTCTTTGTGGCCGTGGTTGGCTTTGTTCTTTTTTTCCCCGAGGTTACCAGGCACTCCTCACAGTACCATGATCCTGGGTCGCGGCACCAATATAACATAGACCCCACACCTCTTACTCTTCTTCCTCCGTGGGTATCGTGGTCGGCCACTCGCGCACAGGTGTTTGATATCCTGGTCGCGGCGCCACCTACAAACAGGTACCCCACACTCTTCTTACTCTTCTTCCTTGTGACGGCATCAAATGTAATGAGAACCGTCTCGGCGCAGGAATCCTTCCTGACTGTGAACACCTTTTCCTTGGCTCGTGATGTCGTCTGTGGTGGCGTTGAATCTCCTCCGGGTCTGCTGAATGACGATTTCGTGATTCTGTGAAGGCAAGATTACTTAGCAGGACAATTCGACGACAGAATAACTCGACAAACGGCTAGGTCTTTTCATAACAATAATTATTTAATAAAAATGAACGGTGGGTTTTTAACTTTAACCCAAAGTCTATTCTTCGATAATGGCTTTTTTTCTAACTATCCCGTCTTCCTTCTCTCTGTGTGCGTGTGTGAATCTCTTTACGACTGCAAATCCTTAATCGAGATATAACTTGTCTACTCAAAACGGTGTGTGTGGACTCTTACGACTGTTGGTATTAATTGAGACGTTAATCTCTGGTGGAAAACGATGGTGGGGGAATGCTATGAGCCATGCCATGCCAAGCGAGAGCGATCGTTCGCGCGACCCTCTCGCCTGGCCGTCCGTTCCGAACGAAATCTTGGATCCAACTCTTTTGCGATCGCCTTCTCATCTCAAATAACAAAGACGAAAAGCGTATAACTCATACTCTCTCTCTCTCTTCTCGTCGTGTGGTACGCGCGATGCTGACTTACTCTCTTTCTTTCCCCCATCCCTTCTTCTGTGTCCCTACTCCTCTCCCGGAGTGGGGTGGTACGGGCAATTGTAATTCGTCGTTTTAGTTTCTCTTTAGATCTTATCTACACTAAAGAAAACCATTAGCCTCTCTTTCTCTATTGGACCCCCCACGGGTTGACATCCATCGTATCTAAAAGACCCATGACCAAATTGTTCAGCTGGTCAAACTCATCCATTGTATCTGGATAATTGCTACAGACAACCTACACGCTCTCTCCCGCCAGGCTGGCGCCGTTCTCCCTCTTCGCCAAAACAACCGATTTGGGCCGAACATATACTAGTGGTAACTCTACCTCATTTCTACGTAGGATCCAGCATCCTCGCTGAGATGCACACTGGTGCACCCTAAAAAGACAGATTGCGTCGGCTGAAATCACTGTTTCACATCCGCCCAATCCTTATTTCGTGTCAATTGGTTGAAATTGACATCTCCCAGACCGTCACCTTTCTCTACGTGGGGGCTGATCTCTCTGATGCATATTGGTGCGCCGTAAAGGGGGCAGATACGTCGGATGAAATCACTGTTTCACAATTTTACAGTTATAAATAAAATGAAGTAAAACGATATTGATGACATTGCAATTTTGCTGACACAACTAAACAGGCAGAAATCCTACTACACTGTCTTGAAGAAACGACAAATTGCATTCGGCTTTCTGTCGACACAAGCAAAACAGATCACATTCTTCTGAACCAACATGGAAATATCTCTTTCTTAAGTGGGACTTGTCTAAAAAATGTCGACGAGTTTTCCTAACTTGGTAGTAAAGTTGTCAAGAAAATTTCCACAGGGTGTGAACTGAAAGTGCGAATCAACAAGGCCTGGGCAGGAGTAGACAAGATGAAAGCGATCTGGAAGTCAAGTCTTCCTACCAAGATGAAACGTTACTTCTTTGCATCGGTACTCGTATATGGAAGTAGCACTTGGACTTTTACCAAAAGATTGGAGAAGAAAATTGATGGTGTATACATCAGAATGCTGCTATTAACATCTCCTGGAGACAGCACCCCATGAGAGAGCAACTCTATGGACACCTCCCTCAGATTTCAGCCTTGATTAGATAGAGGAGAACCATATTTGCTGGACAATGCTGGAGGGCTAAAGGTTAAATCATCAGCGATGTTCTTCTGTGGATGCCAAACAATTTTTAGTTTTCGCAATTTTCTACATTCGATAGCTCATTATTATGATGCTTATTTTTAAATATATTTATTTACCTCCGGCAAAAAAAAACCAACCTAACCCTAAGTCCGTGTGGCAAAATACAACCTCTGCATGAATACAATTTTGTCCACGTGGATTCTTTTGTCCCGTCAACACTAGCAATGTCAGACTATTTATGGATAAATCCTATTTTAATCATATCAATTACTTACATTCAAACAGCGGCTTAACACAAATATGTCACAAATGGATAGGTAAAGCGAAAAAATGTTTTGGACGAATATCCCAGATGCATTTTCTTTAAAACAATTTATGTACTTTTTAGTATGTTTATTTACCTCCTGCAAGAAGTCCATGTGTCAAAAAAAACAAAAAAACCTAAGCCTAAGTCCGTGTGTCAAAAAAAAACAAAAACCTAAGCCTAAGTCCGTGTGTCAAAAAAAAACAACTTCTGGATGAATACAATTTTAGCCACAAATTTCGTAAAACTAATTCGTATTAACGACATAAATTGTTTTAAAGCAAAGACACTTCGGCTATTAGTCGAATTTGTGACCTATTTGCGTTAACACAATTTGCAATCCATTATTTATAGATAAATCCTATTTTGATCATGTAAATTACAGTTAAATGGTGATTTCATGAAATCTGCGGATAACATTGTATTCAGGCAGAGGTTTTTCAGTGCAACACAGACTGGGGCTTTCTTTTCTATTTCACCCACGTAATACCGGGACGCAGGTTCTGTTAGTCTGTACTATTTAACGAAATATATATATATATATGATGATATCGAGTCTGAGATAGGTATATTTGCTGACGACACCACGCTCTACTCTCGTCATGTGGCCAAAACGGACATGTGCATATCCAAGGCAATGGCTGAATCCTTAGGAAATGACCTCCAGGCTGTAGTGGATTGGGGTCATAAATGGTTAGTAACTTTTAATGCCGCAAAGACAAAGCTCCTTTCCTTCAATAACTATAAGAAACCTCTTTAACCACCGATTGTCATGGCAAATAATACCCTACCTGAGAGTTTAATATTCAAACTCCTCGGCTTAACATTCACAGGTAACATGAATTGGAATAAATACATTGAAGACATTGCCAAGGCTGCTGCAAAGAAGGTGGGCTCCCTCTACCGTGTTACTAAACTTCTCACACCTAACATTATCTTGTATGTCTACAAAGCCACCATCCGCCCATGTATGGAGTATTGTTGCCACATCTGGGCTGGTACATCATCCACTAGTCTCTTCCTCCTAGGTCCCTTACTATCAACCAAGCTCCAGCACCCTGTCCCATCGCCGCAATGTTGCATCCTTGTGCTTGTTTTACAAATACTTCAATGGATTGTGTTCCAATAAACTAACTGCTCTAGTGCCCCCTCGATGTAAATTTACTAGAACAACTTGACAATCAGCTAAATCTAATCCATTTACTGTGGAGGTCCTCAGATGCCGGAGAGCCTTCTACTCCAATAGTTTTTTTCTTCGTGCTGTCGGCCTCTCGAACTCCCTTCCTGCCCCCTGTTTCCCTCGCTGTACCGACATGCAGAGGTTTAAAACTAATGTGTATAGACATCTCGCTGCACAGCTCCACACTTAGGATGACACCCAAAACCTACTCCCTAATTCTCAGTAGCCTTTTACATCTACAGTGGCGGCCTGCCTTGTTTGGCGTGAAATATGTTAAAAAAAAAAATATTAATGGTTTCTTGTAAGAAATGTATATTTTCAATTTTATACTCCTTACAGTGTTCGAAAGTATCCAATTCAAAGCTCAATGAAGTTGTGTTACAAAGTTCAGAGCATATATATTATATTGATTAAATTCAAAAGACCATGCAAAGAGAAATCAAAAATCATAAGTTTCATTGGTTCCTTCAATTCTTTATTTAAGCCATTTCCATTTTCATATACAAAAAAAAAAGAGTTCGACTTTTGAAAGGAACATTGCATTTACGCCATGGTACAGCTGTGTTAATACTACTCGCTACAGAGCCCGGCCTAGTTTTAGGGGCGACAAATAATTAATTATAAATATTTGTTTTTATCTACATACGTATATGTTTAATCCTTGCAGGAATCGTCTGTGTAGAGAGGAATTATTCACATCGGTCATCGGACTCGAACCCCGGAACACGAGTTATATTTCAAGCTCAAATTTCAACGTCTTTGCTGCCATATAAGTATGAGAGAGAAAGAGAGAAAGAGAGAGAGGGAATGATGTAATAATTTCGAAGCTAATATAAAAATATTATTTTGAAAATTATGTTTTACGGTTAATTCAGTAAATAAGAAACCCAGAACACGAGTTATATTTCAAGCTCAAATTTCAACGTCTTTGCCAGGGCCGGTGGGACAGTTATAAAAGTGGGAGGGGGGCTTGTCCTATAAAGGGGGGGGGCGGTTAAACACATGCATATATAACTTCATTATGGATGACCGTAAAGTGTGTGGGGGCAAGTCAAAAAGTGAGGGGGGGGGCCGGTTAAACACATGCATATATAACTTCATTATGGATAACCGTAAAGTGGGGGAGGGGGCAAGTCAAAAAGTGAGGGGGCTTGAGACCTCTGCCCCCCCCCCCGGTGCCGCCGTCCATGTTTGCTGCCATATAAGTATGAGAGAGAGAGAGAGAGAGAGAGAGTGAGAGAGAGAAAGAGAGAGAGGGGGAATGATGTAATAATTTCGAAGCTAATATAAAAATATTATTTTTAAAACTATGTTTTAAGGTTAATTCAGTAAATAAGAAAGCTTTTATTTATAAATAAACTTAAACCTCCATATCAAATTGAGATTTTTTTTTACAAATTAGTGGGAAGATGTACTAAATTGACCTCATGAAAATAATCTCTAATGGAAGGAAGACATTAATTTAAGAATAATTGAGGAAATGCCTGAGTACACTTTGCCTTATCGTTATAACATAAAAGTCTTGACATAAATCTCTATATATATAAATGTCAATATCTGTGTGTGTGTTCCCTGTAGAAAGAAAGCTTCGAGAATCTACATAAAAACTAAAAGTGTATTCATATGTGAAATTTTCAGGGGAAGACAATGGAAATGGTTCTGAATCTTTAAGTGTTCTCCTAAGGGAGCTATGGGAGTCGAGCCTCCCTTAAAACTTTAAATATATCCTATTTTGATCATATGTATAAAATCATATGTATAAAATTCTCCGAAGAAAATGGTCCTAAATCTTTATGTGCCCCTTTTTGTGCTGAATCTCTATGTGTTTCCCTAAGGGGGCAATGAGGGAGAATTCCCTTAACACTTCAAATATGTATATCCGATTTTAATGAAATTTTACCCATATATATATATATATATATATATATATATATATATATATATATATATATATATATATATGGCGTATTAGTGGGTTCCCCCGCGTGTGAGTTTGCACTTTTTCTTTGTTTTTTGTTTTTTGTTTGATTTCACCCAAAAATGAACCACTGTATAGTGTAGGTTTTTTCAAGACACGATATTGACATAAAAACGTTGTTTGGCACAAGACAAATGAAACGGACCGTAAAAAATATATCTCACAGAAATGGTATGTTTTTAAGAATTTCATTTTCTTCTGATTATATTAGGGGCGAAAATAGTGAAAAAGGACAAAATAATATGGTGTTATGAGAATAGTGAAAAAGAACATAATATTCCTCATTCCATCCCGAGCAACATCGGGTTACCCTGCTAGTAGTATAATAAATATTTGATCCGATTAATAATTTACGAACTATACCGTAATAATTAAATGTCACTTTCAAAATCCTATTGAAAACGAAAATAATTAAATGTCACTTTCAAAATCCTATTGAAAACGAAAATAATTAAATGTCACTTTCAAAATCCTATTGAAAAGGAAAATAATTAAATGTAACTTTCAAAATCCTATTGAAAACGAAAATAATTAAATGTCACTTTCAAAATCCTATTGAAAACGAAAATAATTAAATGTCACTTTCAAAATCCTATTGAAAACGAAAATAATTAAATGTCACTTTCAAAATTCTATTGAAAACGAAAATAATTGAATGTAACTTTCAAAATCCTATTGAAAACGAAAATAATTAAATGTCACTTTCAAAATCCTATTGAAAACGAAAATAATTGAATGTAACTTTCAAAATCCTATTGAAAACGAAAATAATTAAATGTCACTTTCAAAATCCTATTGAAAACGAAAATAATTGAATGTAACTTTCAAAATCCTATTGAAAACGAAAATAATTAAATGTCACTTTCAAAATCCTATTGAAAACGAAAATAATTAAATGTAACTTTCAAAATCCTATTGAAAACGAAAATAATTAAATGTCACTTTCAAAATCCTATTGAAAACGAAAATAATTGAATGTAACTTTCAAAATCCTATTGAAAACGAAAATAATTAAATGTCACTTTCAAAATCCTATTGAAAACGAAAATAATTAAATGTCACTTTCAAAATCCTATTGAAAACGAAAATAATTAAATGTAACTTTCAAAATCCTATTGAAAACGAAAATAATTAAATGTCACTTTCAAAATCCTATTGAAAACGAAAATAATTGAATGTAACTTTCAAAATCCTATTGAAAACGAAAATAATTAAATGTCACTTTCAAAATCCTATTGAAAACGAAAATAATTGAATGTAACTTTCAAAATCCTATTGAAAACGAAAATAATTAAATGTCACTTTCAAAATCCTATTGAAAACGAAAATAATTGAATGTAACTTTCAAAATCCTATTGAAAACGAAAATAATTAAATGTCACTTTCAAAATCCTATTGAAAACGAAAATAATTAAATGTAACTTTCAAAATCCTATTGAAAACGAAAATAATTAAATGTCACTTTCAAAATTCTATTGAAAACGAAAATAATTGAATGTAACTTTCAAAATCCTATTGAAAACGAAAATAATTGAATGTAACTTTCAAAATCCTATTGAAAACGAAAATAATTGAATGTCACTTTCAAAATCCTATTGAAAACGAAAATAATTGAATGTCACTTTCAAAATCCTATTGAAAACGAAAATAATTGAATGTAACTTTCAAAATCCTATTGAAAACGAAAATAATTAAATGTCACTTTCAAAATCCTATTGAAAACGAAAATAATTAAATGTCACTTTCAAAATCCTATTGAAAACGAAAATAATTAAATGTCACTTTCAAAATCTTATTGAAAACGAAAATAATTAAATGTCACTTTCAAAATCCTATTGAAAACGAAAATAATTAAATGTCACTTTCAAAATCCTATTGAAAACGAAAATAATTAAATGTCACTTTCAAAATCCTATTGAAAACGAAAATAATTAAATGTCACTTTCAAAATCTTATTGAAAACGAAAATAATTGAATGTAACTTTCAAAATCCTATTGAAAACGAAAATAATTAAATGTCACTTTCAAAATCCTATTGAAAACGAAAATAATTAAATGTCACTTTCAAAATCTTATTGAAAACGAAAATAATTGAATGTAACTTTCAAAATCCTATTGAAAACGAAAATAATTAAATGTCACTTTCAAAATCCTATTGAAAACGAAAATAATTAAATGTCACTTTCAAAATCCTATTGAAAACGAAAATAATTAAATGTCACTTTCAAAATCTTATTGAAAACGAAAATAATTGAATGTAACTTTCAAAATCCTATTGAAAACGAAAATAATTGAATGTAACTTTCAAAATCCTATTGAAAACGAAAATAATTAAATGTCACTTTCAAAATCCTATTGAAAACGAAAATAATTGAATGTCACTTTCAAAATCCTATTGAAAACGAAAATAATTGAATGTAACTTTCAAAATCCTATTGAAAACGAAAATAATTGAATGTAACTTTCAAAATCCTATTGAAAACGAAAATAATTAAATGTCACTTTCAAAATCCTATTGAAAACGAAAATAATTAAATGTCACTTTCAAAATCTTATTGAAAACGAAAATAATTGAATGTAACTTTCAAAATCCTATTGAAAACGAAAATAATTAAATGTCACTTTCAAAATCCTATTGAAAACGAAAATAATTGAATGTAACTTTCAAAATCCTATTGAAAACGAAAATAATTAAATGTCACTTTCAAAATCCTATTGAAAACGAAAATAATTGAATGTAACTTTCAAAATCCTATTGAAAACGAAAATAATTTTATAGATAAAAAAAAGCGAAAAAAAAAAAGATGGAAGTAATTTTTTGCAAAAAATTTTACATACAAATTTAAAAGAAACAAATAAAGTAAAGTAGGTCTTTTTCTCGATTTTTGTCATCGATAGTTTTCTTCCTACAACATGCTGACCTTATCAGACCTCATCCCAATTAGCTCAGTCTCTTAGCTAGGGGTACAAATAAATTCTGGGACCCCCTTCTTTTTTTTCCGGTATTAGAGATCCTCCGAAATGCCAACTCCCCATTTTTATTTTGTCTCTTCCCCGTCCCCCAAAAATGGTACCTATCTTGGAGTACACCACACATGCCATTTAGATTTTCTCTTTTCTATCCCCCAATAATCTGGCGCCTATTAAGACTGCAATCCACCCAATTAAGGCTGGTATTAAGGCCGTAAACCAGCTAACAGGACTGTGGTGAAAATTTAGGAGTAGTCACTATCAGGATCCGTCATCCTCTGGTCATCTCTGCCTCTGCATGTGGCAAGCAGAGACGTGACAGGTGCAGAACCGCAACTCAATGGAGTGAAATGGACATGACGCGTCTGCACGTATGCAACCGCTATTCCTTTGTTCTAGGCCAAACCTTCCCTGACTTCGTATGCAACCACTGAGTATTGCTTCTGCAGTGGGCGAATCTACAACGAATAGCTGTGACCAACAAGGAGGACTTCATGCAGACCAGACAATTCTGAGGTATGATCTCCGTGGGCTCTGTGCATAATTTGCATAGCAACAGCAGCAGCAGAAAAAGAGGGAAAATGAGTCTTTATGTTCTTTTTACTTCCTTTCCCTTCTTTTTTCGTTGCCTTAAGAGAGAGAGAGAGAGAGAGAGAGAGAGAGAGAGAGAGAGAGAGAGAGAGAGAGTGAGAGAGAGAGGTCTGCTTTATATATTGAATTAATAAGATCACCATATCATATTTGCCTGGTGGGTCAATCAATTAGTCCGCCGTTCATAGAGACAGAGTCTGTGAATTCAAACCACAATCTAATCTATTCCCTGCTTCTTTTGTTCCAGCTCGTTTAACTCGTTGGTCTAGTTGTCTCCATCAATTCGCTGTTTTGATACCTCATTCTAATACAGCTTTCTATTCCAGTAGCTTCTTTCCAAGAACTGCAGTCTTGTGGAACTCCCTTCCTGCTGCCTGTTTTCCTCCTAACTACAGCCTTGGTTTTTTTTCAAGACTAAGGCTGATAGGTATTTCCTGTCTTTGCTATGATCATTTTCCGTTCTTGTTAGCTCTTTACATCAAGTGGCTTCAAAGCCATTGTTGCATCCCTTCTCGTATCCATAGTTATTAAACCATTCTTGCATCCGTACTCGTATCCATAGTTATTAGACTATTGTTGCATCCTTACTCGTATCCATAGTTATTAGACCATTGTTGCATCCTTACTCGTATCCATAGTTATTAAACCATTGTTGCATCCTTACTCGTATCCATAGTTATTAGACCATTGTTGCATCCTTACTCGTATCCATAGTTATTAGACCATTGTTGCATCCCTTCTCGTATCCATAGTTATTAGACCATTGTTGCATCCCTTCTCGTATCCATAGTTATTAAACCATTGTTGCATCCTTACTCGTATCCATAGTTATTAGACCATTGTTGCATCCTTACTCGTATCCATAGTTATTAGACCATTGTTGCATCCCTTCTCGTATCCATAGTTATTAGACCATTGTTGCATCCCTTCTCGTATCCATAGTTATTAAACCATTGTTGCATCCTTACTCGTATCCATAGTTATTAAACCATTCTTGCATCCGTACTCGTATCCATAGTTATTAGACTATTGTTGCATCCTTACTCGTATCCATAGTTATTAGACCATTGTTGCATCCTTACTCGTATCCATAGTTATTAAACCATTCTTGCATCCTTACTCGTATCCATAGTTATTAGACCATTGTTGCATCCTTACTCGTATCCATAGTTATTAGACCATTGTTGCATCCTTACTCGTATCCATAGTTATTAGACCATTGTTGCATCCTTACTCGTATCCATAGTTCTTAGACACCAAATAAGCAAGATTCATAGAATTTCAATTTCTTCTTAAGACCCTTTAAGTTTAAGCCTTAAATTTTAGCCATTTTCTAGAATCAAAATCATGTAATGGATTTTGATCAGAATTGGAATCAAGGTTCTAGACATAAAGTTTAGTATCATTATATCTTGATTTTAATCTTCGTAAGTGAGGATTGATTTTCAGCAACATAGCAGGTGTAACCGGAGGGTCATACTTACTCGACCTGGTATGATCTCTGACGTATATTTTCTTTTTACCGTAGTTCACCCCAAACAAGGCAGGCCGCCACTGTAGACGTAAGGGGCTACTGAGAAGAAAGAAAAGGGGAGAAGGTTGGGGGGGGGGTCAACCTAAACTAGGATCTGCGCAGCAAGATGTCTGTTTACATTAATTTTAAATTTCTGCATGTCAGCACTGTCGGGGAAACAGGGGGCAGGGAGGGAGTTCCAGAGGCCAGCAGCACGAGGAAAGAAGCTATTTGAGTAGAAAGCTCTCCGGCATCTGGGGACCGCCACAGTGAATGGATGGGATTTAGTTGATTGTCGAGTTGGTCTAGTGAATTTACGCCGAGGGGGCACCAGAGTAGCCAATTCATCGGAGCATAATCCATTGAAGTATTTGTAAGACAAGCACAAGGATGCTACATTGCGGCGATGGGACAGGGTGCTGGAGCTTGGTTGACAGTGAGGGACCTATTAGATTGGCGACTCTTTTTTGGACCTTGTCAAGGAGGGAGAGACTAGTATATGATGCACTAGCCCAGATGTGGCAACAATACTCGATGCATGGGCGGATGGTGGCTTTGTAGAGATACAGGATAATGTCAGCTTTGAGGAGTTTACTAGCACGGTAGAGGGAGCCAACCTTCTTTGCGGCAGCCTTGGCAATGTCTTCAATGTATTTGTTTCAATTCATGATTAGCATCTGATAGTGAGATCCGAATTTTTGAACTACTTGCAGGTCTACTCTGACCCAATACCTGTCTTCTATCTATGAGTCAAATGTGTCTATCGTTTGTGGATTTTTAATTTGCAGAATTTATGCCTATGTAACAAATTAGCGGTGTCTCAGGGCTCATTCCTACAAGTGGTTATCATCCGTCCAATGTCTCATATGAACCGTGAAATAGTAAAACAGAGGATCCCTAAAATTTGACTGAGATGGATTGAAAAATGAAACAGTCATTTTTTCTAGTTTTTTTAATGGTGTTATGTAAAGTAAATGTGATATGATTAAATTCAACATCTATATATATATATATATAGATAGATAGATAGATAGATAGAAGGATGAAAAGGAATTAGAAAAGCGACGGAGGCAGATCTTTTTTCAATTCAGTTGCTCAATGCAAGGTATATTCCGCAAAAAAGCAATTTATTTAATTTATTTTTTCCTCAAGCCAGGCTTTTCAAAGATCAAAATCTTATCATCAGAGGAAATTGCTGGGATAGATAAGTTGGTGAAAAGCCAAGATTGAAAATCTGAAAAAGTAAAACAAAGATTGTGGGGGGGAAAAATACAAGGCAAAAAGCTGTCCGAATGCAAGCAAGTTTCCGATTGTAAAAAAATCTGGTGTCAAAAAGTCCAGCGGAGAAAGTTGTTTGTAGATAGGTAACCACTTTCTCTGGCTTAAGGAAAAAATTAATTAAATAAACTGTTCTTTTTTTGCGGAATATACCTTGCATTGAGCAACTGAATTGAAAAAAGATCTGTCTCCGTCGCTTTTCTAATTCCTTTTCATCCTTCTATCTATCTATCTGCTCTATCCGGTATATTGAGCTGTATACTTTTCGCAATAGGTTTTACCTTTCCTAAAAGTTCGCTTTTAGTTCTCTACTTTATATATATATATATATATATATATATATATATATATATATATATATATATATATATATATATATATATGATACATATAATTTATTTATATAAATAAATAAATAAATAAATAAATAAATATAAATAAATAATTATAAATAAAAAATATAATAATATATACTTAAACATTAAAAATAATTAAGCGGAACACATCCTGAACAAAACTACATTTCACTTATCTCTCGCCAAAATTAAAATCATTTTTCTTCTTTTCCTTTTCCTTTCCTTTATTGTCATGTTCACAGCACATTTCAACACATTCCTTCTAACTCACTTATATTCACACATTCCTGACATAGCCAGCTGGTCAATACTCCTACCCTCCAAAAATTTCACACCTGACCACAACAAAATCTCTCTTCTTCCCTATCTCACCCTTTCAACTACTTCTTTCATACTCTTACCCACCCCCGCCTATTTTCAAGTTATCTTCATTTCTTCAAATCTTTTTCTAAAACTATATATATATATATATATATATATATATATATATATATATATATATTATTTGGTACCGAAAATTAGTACATCAGTACCATTAGTTTCAAGCTCATATCTGGCTTTACCAGATCACAAAAAAGCTGAAGGTAGCCGAGAGGTAAACACCTTTTCAGCTTGAAACCAATGGTACTGATGTTGTACTGATTTTCTGAACCAAATAATAAATAAATAAATAAATATTAAGCTCTTAATTTTGATTTTCTCAATTAATCGAGCATTCAATAAATTTCATTTTATATTTTAAAATTCAAACATTTTGAAAAGGGCCTCCAGTTCAGATCCTTAATTGCACCATGTTGACCTTTCATATAGAATGGCATGACCTTTCATATAGACTGTGATGACCTTTCATATAGAATGTGATGACCTTTCAAATAGAATGTCATGATTAGATCTCAAACTTTCCCTGTGGAAAAACCAACTTCTGGTAATGATGCGAACCTCATTTGCGGGAGATATAAATCCTTAGGAAGGAAAGAGACATTCTTCAGATGTCATGGCTAGAGGTTTACGCTTAGAGTTAGGGTTAGAGTTAGGGTTAGAAGTTTAGCATGCGAAACACCTGAATGTGGCCCAAGGCTACAGTGAGCAATTGGACAGCCATAACAACCAGCATTATTTTATCATTTCACATGCGAGAAATACAGACGAAAAATGTTTGGACATACAGAAAACCAGGAGAAAAACCCGGCATTGCCCGGGATTAAATGAGGAACTCTCTGTCCTTCTGCGGCAGTCTGTATACACCGTATAACATTTGAAAATCATTTTTTACCATTTATAGTAGTTTTAGTGCTTTTACCTTTTATTCCAGTTTTAGGGTATGTCAGGCCGTGTTGTTTGTGTCATGTGTGTTAAATATTGTTTGTGATCATCATCATCATCATCATCATCATCATCATCATCATCATCATCATCATCATCATCATCATCATCATCATCAGAACAGCAGCACCATCATCATCAGCATCGTCATCATCAACAACAACAGCACCATCATCAGTAGCAGCAGCATCATCAGATTTAGGTGAAGAATACGAGGAAATAGGTGTCACAGAGTCTCTTTTTTATAAATGTCTGGTTTAAAACCACAGAATTTTCACGTTTTAAAATTTTCTTAATTATTTTCTCGACACGGCGAGCAAGCTTTCGGTCTCAGGTGGTAATTGATTTAGTATGTCTCCCAGGGTTCTTTTTTTTCGGCCATCTCAAGCGCTTTCGATCGTCACAGTCGTCATCAGGAGTTGTTTTTTTTTATTTTTGTATGAGGTTGTTATTGACCGAGCTTTAATCTCTGGTGCCCCCCCCCCCCGTAACCCCCCCCCCCCCCGTAAACCAAGCATCAACCAAAGAATTTCTCTTTCTTCATCTGTGTACCTAAAACTAACCGGAACTATCATGAACAAAGTTTCTTTCAAAAAACTTCCCATTTATGGAGTACGGTACCGCAAGGCTGCTTCCCAGTCGGATACAACATAGTCATTTTTAAGTCCAATGTTAACAAATCCTTGTTGAGCGGTGGAGATAAATGAGATGGGTTTTAACTGCATAAAATATGTGGGCAGCGCGACTGTGTCGCTGGAAAACTCAACCATTTCGCCAGTTTACTTCCGCAGATTTTTGATTTGAATCGATTTTCGAATAAAGAGCATCACTCTAACCCTAACCCATTTTCTTCTACTTTAATAACATCGCTTCCTACCACTTCTTTGCTTTCTTCCGAATATTTCGTAACTACGTCTTCTTCCAATTTATCGGCTTACATTTCCGCACACACGCACCAAAAAAACTCCACTTTATATATAAGAAAACACTCATCTTCTGAATGTGCACCCTGGCAATGCCTTTGTCCCCCATGTCCGAGCACTGCCAGAAACGATGCATGGACGGCGGCACCGGGGGGGGGGGGGGGTCTCAAGCCCCCTCACTTTTTGACTTGGGCCTCCCCCCACACTTTACGGTCATCAATAATTAAATTGATATGCATGTGTTTAACCGGGTCCCCCCCACTTTTTAGGACCCCCCCCCCACTTTTATAACTGTCCCGCCGGCCCTGCGATGTCTAGCTGAACCCTCTATTTTGCCAATATAACAGAAACTGAAGAATAAACACAGCTAATTCCCGTCCATGTCTTACTTGCACTAAGCGTTTACGCCTTCTTTCACACAAAAAGGCCGAAAGAATTAAAAAAAGCATACATAAAAAAACCCATTGACCTAGATAATGAAAAAAAAAATAATTAAAAATATTCCTCTCTTTTTGGCAATTAAGAATAAATATATTCACGTTCCTGTTATATCACCAAAGTTAAGCGACGTTGCGCCTGACCAGTACAAGATGGGTGACTATTTGGAAATACTAGGTGCTGTATGTCATCTCCTCTAACCGGTATATACATGCTGACTGGAGACCAAATGTGAATTTGTATTCCCCCCTAAACTTCCACTTTCAGTGGAAAGTGGAATGCCCTATCAGGGCCGGCGGGACAGTTATAAAAGTAGGGGGGGGGCTCTCCTAAAAAGTGTGTGTATGTGTGGGGGAGGGGCGGCCCACATTGCGCCCAGAATGCCAAATATGGGAATAAATTCAATATCTTGACTAAAAATGATCGTCCGATAGTGGTTGAGAGCTCGTTAGAAGCGGAAGGGAATTCTCTTGGTGATAGAAAAAGAAAAATTTAAAATATTTCAATTTTTTCGCGTCTGGGCTCAAATTACCTTATTTGGGCAAATTGGGGGAAAAAATCACCGTTTGGGGCATATTTTGGTTTTAAATGATCGTCTGGTAGTGGTTGATGGCTCGTTAGAAGCGGAATGGAATACTCTTGGTAATAGATAAAGAAACATTAAAACTAGGCGCTGTATGTCATCTCCCCTAACCGGCATATACATGCTGACTGGAGACCACATGTGAATTTGTATTCCCCCCTAAACTTCCACTTTCAGTGGAAAGTGGAATACTCTATGCTGGGCAAATACCACAAAAAGTGGTATTAACAGTTATTCCTAAGAATAGAGCATGCTACCCCCGTTATGTTCGTTAAATAAATTGTTTGCTAAAAAAAAAAGAAAAAAGAGTTGTTCTGTTCGCTGCGCATTCAAGTATCTACGTCAAGACTCGGGAATCGCCGTAAGTACTGAAATTCTTTAGTGTACTATTCTTCCCTGATCGGCCCGTTAGCATTCCCTGTTAGCAACCAAGCCCCCTCTCGAAGGAGAAGGTGATGTCTAGGAGGATGGCTTACTTGGACCAAACAGAAACGTTCGGTTCAAAACGTTTCTGTTTGGTCCAAGTAAGCCATCCTCCTAGATATTACCTCCTCCTTCAGGAGGCGGGGGGAGGGGGGGAGGAGGTATTGCCGGTGCAGTCGCCTGAAAGAATGCTGGTAATTTTATAGAATCAATCCTGTCTCGAATTGGGTGTTTTTTCGGGGGAGGGGGGGTCGCGGTATCCCATTCACGGCTCCCAATGTTTACAAACATTAGAGATGGGCGGTTTTACCGAAAAACCGCGGTTTTTCGGTTTCGTCTCCATACCGAATACCGAATCGGTTTTTTTTTTAAAACCGTAACCGTTCGGTATTGTGTTTTTACTACAGTAAGCCACCATATACAAGGAAACACAGTTGAAAAGATTTTCCGATTTGAATAAAATTGAATATTACCAAAAAATGTTATATTAGTAAGAGGACAGATTGAACAAATATATTACTGCAATTACTGCTATAAACACGAGGCGATTTTTGTTTATTTTCATTCTAGAACGAATTTTAAACATTTTAAAATATGAATATAGAAAATGTTGTTACATTTTTCGTACCCAACTAGTAAATAAATTAATCTTTCATCTTTTTTTATGCATTAAAATTATAATTGTACGTTGTTTTGTCTTTCGGTAATAGTAATTTTAAATTATCTTATCCTAAAAAATATTGTCCTTTTTTTGAGCGAAAGTCAACAATGGCTGCTAGTATTGCTGATATAACAATCAATCAGCAGCAGCGTCTTGTAAAGCGTTGTAAAATTCGTTTATAAACTTCTTTAAAAGTAAGATAAAAATACTTTTTGTGCTTAAAAAAGTTAATCCTATTTGGTTCTTTTATAAAAAATACTTTAAAAAATACTGGTTTTCACTCAACTTTCGAACTTCTAGTAGTAATGAATTTCTAGTCGCCAATTTAAAAAAAAAAAATTAAGATTCTACTTTTTTAGGCGATTACGTCTTAAAGTCTTGGCGAAAAAAAGAAAAAACAAAACAACAAAAAATAGTTTAGAATTTAGAGTGGGGGATCAGTTTCGCATATAAATTTAATGTAAAATGATCTCCGATTTCCCGGCCATTCTTGCCTTTTAGTGAAATTTATAAAATAAATGATTACTCTACCATTAACTCTAGGTACGACTAACAAGCCCACCTCCTAAAAATGCCATCTTGAACGTATCGTACCATTAACCTTAAATATGAGTGGCAAGCCTCTCCTAAAAAACTCCCTTAACCCTAACACTAAGTCCGAATGGCAACCTCCATCCAAAACAAAACCCCTTCCTTAACCTTATCACTAACTCTAAGTCCGAGTAGGAAGCCCTAATCCTACAAAAAAGCCCATTAAAACGACACATAATCGTCTAAAAAAAAAAAGCAGACGCCCATAAAAAAAACGCACAGGATTTATTTGCCATAGAAAAAAATTGATTAATGCCCTAAAACGCTAGAATGGCCCGGAAATGGTGAATTATTCTGCATTAAATATATGTGAAACTAATCCCCCACTCGAAATTCTAAATGAATTGTTTTTTTTTCTTTCTGCTAAGTTTTCAGGGTGTTCACACTTAATTGCCCCTAGCCCTACCACTAACCTGAAGTTCAAGTGGTAAGCCCCCCTCCTCCCACAAAAACCCTTATAATCGTCTAAAAAAAAAGAAAAAAAAAAAACAAGAAAAACGCACAGGATTTATCTCCCATAGAAAAAATAATTAACTGTCCTAAAACGCTAGAATGGCCTTGAAATGGGGGATTATTTTATGTGAAACTGATCCCCACTTTAAATTCTAAAATAATTGTTTTTGTTTCTTTCTGCCAAGTTTTTCAGGGTGCTAACATGTAATTGCCTAAATAAAAAAAGTAGAATCTCATATTTTGGGGAGGTAAGGGGGTGAGTTAGCAGAAGGTGTAAATCTACAATAATGCTAAAGAAATCTTGCAATATATATATATTCATTTTTAAACAGTCCTAGTATTAGATTTTAGTTTCTTGTACATAAAATGTATTACAATTCAACTTTGAGTTTTCTAACTTCTTTCTTTTAATGGATTCATGGTATTTTTAAGGTATTGCAGCATATTTATGTGCACTTAGTGCAGATTACTTGGAAACCATTAATTTCTGGAGATTTTCAGTGGCATATTCTGATTCCTTGTACAAAAATACACTTATATGGTAAATTCCATTGCTTAATCTTGTGTTTTAACAAAGATATAACATTTTTACTGAAAAATTAGTGTAAAAAATGTGACGAAACGCATATGGTATTAAAGAGGGGAAAATATCCAATTGTGCGAGGCACAAAAATAGTCATAACTTCCTTATTTTTAGTCAGATTTTAAAAATTTAAAAAGATTCTTTCTTAGATCATCAAGCTCTTTCTATATATGCCATTATTGAGATATTTTAAGCAATTTAAATTTTTTCATGTGTATTGCTACTTGTAGGAAGAAATCTTTGTTTACAGTTTGTTTATCATTAACATTTTGAATTTTCAAATGAAAAAAAAAGAAATACGACAGACAACATGACATCGTATTTTTAGCATAAACTATTTTCAAATGAAAAAGAAAAAATCAAACGCATTCCGTATGATGTCGAAAATCTATTTGATTCAACTCAAAATTGTAAAATAATTATTTGTTTGTTTCAGAGTTATCTAAAAAAAAAAGTTATTAAAATGAAATTTAAAAAAATACTTGTAAAAGTAAATAAACGAAAAGTAGTGAGTAAGTATAAACATTTAAAAAGAAAAAAAAGTAGTTGCCAATGCTAGTGTCACTTGATTCGGATTTTTAAAATTATTTTAAACATTAGGCATTTCATTGTTTACTTTTGAAAAGCCACTTCATACATAAATTGTAATTTCTAGAGAACTATCTCTCAACTATACCGTTTTCTCTCCCAAAAATGGGTTATTCAAAAAGTAGACTATGCAACGATTTATATTTTACTAAATTGTTAATATGGTATTTATTTAGAGTTGACAATTTATTCGAAAGTTTAATTATTAAACTTTAATCCAAGTCATGAATTCTATGACTAAAATTACCTTAAAGCTTAAAAAATGACTTTAGGTGAATTAATAATCTCTACTTTTTTTTAACCATCCTTCCTTTTCCCTTGGTGCGGTTTTCGGGTGTACTACTAGTCTTTTACGCATGTCTATAAAGTTTTATTACTCTGTCTTAAAAACAAATATAAACCCCAACACGCACCAGTTGACAGAACTTCGAGCACACAAAATGACAGACATCCCAACAGTCAACACCGGCAATTCGAGAAGTATATGGTGTGTTTATTTTACGCGACAACACAACGTCTTGCAAACATTTTCACCTATTAAAAAATTAAAATTTTTATCTGTCAAATAATTTTGACAATATTTCATTTTCATCATCATTTTTGCTTAATTTTATTTGTAAAATTATTTTGTTTGTTTAAATAAATTTTCGTTTTTTAATTTCTTGCATTTCTGAGTTATATTTTAGCTTCTGATGGGTTAAAGAATTAGATAGAATGTATATTCAAACTCAGTTTTATTCTTCAGAAATCTTTCATGAATCTTTGGTCACTGTTTTAACGAGTTAACTGTTAAAAAGGTATCAAAACTTTGATTACAACAGTCAACACCTTAAAACTTATATGATTCATATCATGGAGAATGATTCAGTCACAAAATTATCGAAACAGTGGCATAATTCAACTAAACGTTGAATAATAACTAATCATCACACAAGAGAATGAATAGCTTCCATAGTAAAAAAATTTTTTTCAAAAAAAACGAAAAACCGAACCGTAAACCGAGGTTTTAAGGGAAAAAAACCGAAACCGATACCGAAACCGATACCGAAACCAAAATTTCAAAACCGCCCAACTCTAACAAACATTACGAACTCATACACCTCCTTCAAAGCCACGCCTCCAAAAAAACAACTTTTCCCTTGTACGTTTCCACTGAGGGCATCAGCAGACGTCGTGGTAAATTTCCACTCCCCCTGCTTAACAGAAAGATACGAATGGATATTGCACTTCATAGACTGGTATCGTCTTGGCCTTCGGGGCTTGATTTACGCCGGTCTATGGGACGGTCCTGTGCAGTTCTAGGAGGGCCACCCTCCCAGGCTTTGCCTCCCCTCTTTGAGGAGGAGTAAGTTTATTGCTTACTGCCTTAGGCGCCCCTACCGGAGAATGCCGACAGGGCTGCCCAGGCAATTTTTAATGGCCAGAGTGCTCATTTTCTCGGGTGCTGACTTTTCAAGCCCCACTTTCCCGACCCGACCTTGGGTCACATCTTACCTTGTGGGAGTAAGATAAAACTGGCCTTGTGCCTAACCTCCTGGAGAGGAGGTAAATAAAATACCATCACCCACACAGTTCAGCTTCCTACATCTTTTTCTCATCCCTAATCTGAAATACCAGCATCTGAAAAGTGACCGGGATTTATGTAAACGCAGTCAACTAACTTTCCAGCTAATTTTGACCGTGATAAATTCGACCAGGATCTCAAGGTTGTGCTATTTTTCATACCGCGTCGAGGATACGTCCTCGACAATCAGCCCAACAGATTTTAGTCCATTTGAACTAGATGAGTTTTTTTTTCTGTCGGACTGAGGTATGGTTCTGTTCAGCTCTAGAAGGTCCACCCTCCCAGGCTTTGCCTTCTCACCCTTTGAGAATGGGTTAGTTTATTGCTAATCGCCTGAGGCGCCCCTACCGGGGAATGCCGACGGGGCTGCCCAGGCATTTTTTTGAGAGCTAGAGTGCTTCTCTCTTGGAGAACAAGCTTTTCCTTCAAACCCACCTTCCGACCTTGTGTCACATCTTTCTGAGGTGGGAGGGAAATAAATACTAGTTGAGCCGAGTGGGAGGGGGGGGGGGGCAGGAGGCCCCCCTACCTCAGACTGTATCGACCAATCGTCGAGCCATGAAGCAGAAGGAAAACACCAGCAGCAATCAAATGAAAAGGGCTGCACTCAAACTACTCATAATGCGATTCACACTAACACTAATCCTAACCTGCCTGCTTCATTCACCTTACTCCAGCCCGCCTCTCCCGTTTTCTACTCCTCCTCCTCCCACTCCTTCCGGCAACGCATGCTCCAGCTCCTTTCAGCAACGCCTGCTCCAGCTCCTTCTAGCGATCCTTGCTCCTGCAGTGCCTGCCCCAGCTCCTCCCAGCCGCTCTAGCATCTCCTGCTTCCAGTAACGTCATTCCAGCCTTTCCTGCTCCCACTGACGTCATCCCCGTTATGTCAGTTTTCCTTCTCATGTTGTTACCTTTATGATAAATAAACGATTTATTTTTTTAACAGTTAAACTACGTTTATCTCCCTATCTTTGGCATTGACCGAAAATGGCCTGTGTCCACTTTCTTAGTTGTAAGGCCGATCACTCAGAGTAGTGGCGCTGCCCAAGCGTCCGGACAAAAAACTCCCTAGGTGACCGGACCCTGCAACAGGTGCCCTGAGAAAGATTTTGCCATTGAAAACCGACGAAAAACAAATAGTTTGGTTGTTACGTCATATGACGTCAGGGAAGACCCCCTTCCTCACCCCTAATAACTACGAAAATCCCGTTTTTAATGGCCCAAAATATGAAGTAACAAAACCGGTTTGAAGATGGGGAGTGATTCTATAAAAATACCAAACTACGGATTTATGGAGGGGGGTGGGTGGAAGAAGAATGATAATTAAATTTTTGATTCAATGTCTTTTTTTTTTATAAAAGTAAAAAAAAAATAAGTAAATGAATAAATAAATAATAAATAAATGAATAAATAAATAAATAAATAAATAAATAAATAAATAAATAAAATATTTAAAAAAAAGAAAGTGTTACAATAACTTCCTGTTCCGGTTTGCCTCGTTTTGAAAATTCCGAAACAAACAAAAAAAAAAAACGTAGCTTTTTCGTTTTCATCCGGGCTTTTTTTTATGCCGAAATAATTTTGTTTTTTTTTCTCCTGCACGTGTTTTTTTTTCTCGTAAAAAGATCTTGAAGATGGCCAACTCTAACAAAGATCTCGGTTCCATAGTCTATTATTTCCTCAAAGAAAAAAACGTAGAAGCAGCACAGATATTCCAGAAATCCTGCAAACAGGTATTAAATATTTGATTGTATTTAAAATCTTAAAATGCGTATTTAATATGCTGAACAAGGCAACTCCACTCGGAAAGGCCGCCCCCCCCCCCCCAACAAAAAAGAACTCCACGTTTATTATGGTTAACATAACAAACATTATTATCTGTTAATTAACAGATATTATATTTTAATAATGTAAAAAATATTATTCAAACCTTAATTTAAATGTTATTTTTTGTTCTTATTGTTACTTATTTTGAACGATATAATAACTATTTGTATACTTAAAAAGTTCAACAACCACATGGTACCTCTCAGGTACGAATGGAAATCCATACATTCGGCTTTCTTTATTTTCTGTCATAAATAATTTAAAAGATAACGATTTGAAATTAAATATTGTTAACATTAGTTTTTGGTGCTTCCTGCTGTTTCACAGTGACATGTTATATATATATATATATATATATATATTATATTAGTTAAAGAAATGTATAAACTTTATGTACTTACGTGGTAGCTGAAAAGACTGTACACCAAAAATTACGTAAATTCATCCAGTATTTATTAAATTAAAAATTAAAATTGTTTTTATCGGTAGTCGCCATCTTTCTATCTTAAAAAAAGACGAGTTATCTACCTTGCCTAAACTGGTTACAAAATGTCTAACGATACGTAAAGACTTTTTTAAATCATAAGATTTAATAAACACTGGATGAATTTGCGTAATTTTTTCTGTACAATCTTATTTTCAGCTACCACGTAAGTACATAACAAAGTTTATACATTTCTTTAAATATTTTAATGTCATTGTGAAACAGCAGAAGCACCAAGTTTTCATTTAAAAAAGATTGACATGCTGAACGTTTTGAAGTTAAAATTAATTTAACATTACGCATGAAATCTGAAAAAAAAAAAAAAAAAAAAAAAAAACACTTTTCGAAATGCGTAAATATACTAGTATTTTCGGCTTATTTCCTAGGACCGTGTATTTGTAATGATTCTAATTTAAAATGTTTATTTTTGTTTGTTTTTTAAAAAAATATTTTTAATACGTAATACTTGATTTTAAGTCCAAAACTTTCAGCATGTCATAATCTTAAAAAGAAACACTTGTAATCGCATTTTCGAAAAATCTTAATCCGCCTCTAATCTTGATGTTAACCGTCAATTAAAATAAAGATGCCTCTTAAGTTAAAAAAAAACAAAAAAAAACATGCTTGCAATATAGACCGCCTCGTTTCGACGATTTTTTAGAATGAAATGATTTTCGAAAAGACTTCAGATTGTTGTCGACTCTTTGGCACGTGTGCATTTTTTTTTTAACATTCCCATGCAAATTTAGAAAGCCATTCTTAACGAAGCGTTAACTCTTACAGAACTCTCCTAAAATTAAAACAAATGTTAAAATACACAAGTGCCTTTTTTTTTTTTTTTAAACCTCATAGCAAATAAATACTGCAAAGTGATGATCAGATGACTTCGTTTTGAAATGAAAAAAATATACTTTATATTTATTTTCTTCAATAAATGAAAGAAATAGTTGTCGGCCCCTTACACTATTAGAGCTCTTCTTAAATGAAAACAAAAGAATTTCGGCTCGTCCCTAATCTGCAGCAGTGCCCGAAATTTAATCATTTATCCTCTGTTAGTGTATGAGAAATCCTTCTAAACTGAGGCAATTAAATGTTCCCCTTTTTGAGGGAGCTGAATTTACCCACATTAAAAACCGACCATGTGTCTAACTCTACCCTCGTGGGGAGGCAAGTAAATAGATACTACCATGTTTAGAGTACGATTAGCAAAAACGAAAGGTTAAAGTCTATCGGATATGGAATAGATAACGCACTATGCCAACCCAGACTTAGGGTTAGGGTTTAGGCTAATGAAGGGCATCAATTTTACTGAATCCACTGTTCACGTTCTGTTTCGCTGCGACAATATAAGAGGGATGGATGTGACGCGAGGTGTGGCCATTTCTGAACGCCTCAAGAACATTCATAGCCTACAATAAATTAACTATGTAAATTGCTTGGTCAGCATTCCACTCTCGGGGCAAAACAGTTACACCCTTTACTTTTGGAAGAGGTAATGCCTAGGAAGATGGCCTCCTGAGACCAACAGATACTACACTCTGGTTCGAGGGCTGGACAAAGTGATCAGACCCTTCCTCTCTCGGTGCATGAAAATAATTTTGGAACGTTTATTGCTACAGTCTCCATACTCGATAAATTAGCATTTTTGTTTGTCTGAGGTCATTCTCCCAGGTATTGCCTTCTCCTTTAAGAGAAGGGGGGGGGGGGGCATTGCCTGACGTGTCCTCATTTTAGAGGGATTGTCGACGAAGCTACATGTATTTTTATTTTATTTTTTCGGTAATTTTGTAGATTAAAACCCTCAGCTGAATCACTTTTTTAGGCGATTACGTGTGAACAGCTGAACAACTTGCCGGAAAGAATGGGGGGGGGGATTATTTTCGTATATAAATGATCCCCCATTTCGAGGTCAGTCTAACTTTTTAGGGGAGTTAACTAAGTGGCAAGGTCGTAAAACAACATTGCCTAAAAACAAGAAACCCAGGGAATTTATCTCCCATAGCAAAAAAAAAAGTGCTTATGCAGTTTACGGACCGGGCTATATTTTATATAGAATTTTCAAGTTAGATTCAATTTTTACGGTATTTTTTGTTTATTAAATTGTTAGGTGAAAGTACAGAATAGTTAATCAACCCCCCCCCCTTCCTTCCTCATGTTACGAATGGTTTTCTAAATAATAACGTTTTATTTATCTTCCTCCCACGTCGGTAAGATGTGACACAAGATCGGGAAAGTGGGATTTGAAAAGGCAGCCCCGTCGACATACCCCGGTAGGGGTGCCTCAGGCGATTAGCAATAAACTAACCCCTTCTCAAAGGGTGAGAAGGCAAAGCCTGAGAGGGTGGACCCTCTAGAACTGCACAGGGCAAACCCACAGACCGGCGGGATCAAGGTCCGAAGGCCAAGATGATACCGGTCTGTAGGGTGTATTATCCATCGGAACAGATACTACACTTTGATCTTGGCCGTTATTACTTCAGCCCGGTCCGTAAACTGCATAAGTACCCTTCCTCCCCTCCCCCCAAAAAAATGGTTTAACTGCCCTAAAACGCTATAGTAAATCATTTTACGTTAAATTTATATGCGAAACTGATCCTTCACTCTAAACTGTAAAAAAAAAAATATATATATATATATATATATATATAGTTTTTCGGTGTTCACACGTAATCGCCTAAAAAAGGTAGAATCTCGTGGGGGTTGAGGATGTTAATCTACAAAAAAAAATTGGTAGATTAACATCCTCAACCTCCCACCCTAATGAGATTCAAATGGTATTTTTAAAATATCATTTGATCTTTCTCCCAATCCAGATTACTCCTCCTTGGAGGTCAACGCATGAAAAACCTACCTTACGTGTTTATTCTTGTGGGGAGCCAAGTAAAAAGAGAAATTTACTTGGCGAACCGAACCATACTCTTAAGTACGAAAAAACAAAATATATTTCCATGCAATTTACTGCTTCGTAAGCAACAATCTTTATAATCTAAACCACGTTATTATTATTATTATTATAGCTCAGGTGGGAGTATTAACACTTTCGAATTATGAATTCGATGACGCAACAAGTTTGTTTTCGCGCCCTTAAACTAAAGCACGTGGACCGTCGCTGAAATTTTATTTTCTACCAAGTTTATTTTTTTAATGATAATTTTTCGTACCTGCGAAAATTCATGTTTTCCATTGATTTTTTTTTTTTTTTTACAAAAAATAAGTTAAATCTTATTTCAGCCCCCGAAATTGGTTAAGGGTGAAACTCGTTTCGGCATTATTTGCAATTAACTTATTTTTTCATTTTTTTTTTTTACTTCAACATCAAAAATAAAGTCATAACAAGTTACATTGTACACTAACGTCGAAATGAAAAATCAGCCGGCCAGGGACGATAACTCGAGTTCATAATTTTTTACTTACAGGCATGGAACCTTTTTCTTTTTTTTTTTCCTCTTTCTAAACAAAAACCGGTTAAATTCATGATAAAATTGTAACTCCAGATGTGGAATAATATAATGCAACATGCACACGGAAACGAACTTTAAAAAAAAAAAAAAAAAAAACCTTCATGGAGGGCACTGATTTTAAAGATTTCACGGCTTTTAAAAAATTAATTTTTATCGATTATTTCTTTAGAAAGTAAAACTTTTAACGGTCTCTCCCGTATCAAAATCCGATAAAAGTCCAAAATAGTTAACACGCGATAACAAAAAAAACACAATCTATATCAAACGCATTAAAATGAAATTCTCTACCTAACTGGCCAAGTTTTAACGTTTATAACATTTTAAGTCGCTTTTCTTCTATAAAATCTGTCTTATCAGCAATTAAGTCGAAGACAGAATTATTTACTGAAAAAACAAAAAAATGGATAAGATATATATATATATCTTCTACCTACATGGATAAGTTTATTTGTGTTTTAACTCATTTTAAAGCGTTTTTTATTTTAAAACAATGTCGACTGTTCAGTTAGAACAACAAAAAGTCGTCCACGAGGACCTGATAATCGCTAAAAAAAAAAAATCGAAAATTAAATAAAATACTGGTAGAACATTAACTTTTCGCACGATTTGTGACATTTATTGGGTTTCTACCAGTATTTTTAATTTTCGATTTTTGAGCGATTATCAGGGGTCCTCATGGAGGGTTTATCGGCGGAATCTTTTTTTCTTTTTTTTTTTTATAACTTAACAGTCAACACTGTTTGATTTTAACAACAAAATGCTTTAAAATAAGTTAAAACACAAATAAACTTATCCAAGTAGGTAGAAGAGTAAATTATCTTGCCTTTTTGGAAGATTTATTTGTTGCACGTTTGCTTTTTTTTTTTTTTTTTTTGTTCTGTTGACTTCAGTAAATAATAACCGAATTTCATTCTAATGCGTTTGATATAAATTGTTTTATTGGTTTACGAGTTATCGAGTGTCAAAGTTTCTAAAATTTGCTAAAAAGTCACATGTTGCCGTTACACTCCTGTTATTGTGTCATAACTGGCAAGAACACCCGGCGTTGCCTGGTATTTAATGAAGCACCCTATGCCTTTTTTTATGCTCAGCCCATAACACTATATTAACCTTTTTATTGTTTGAGTTTTATAATGTTCAATTGTTTGAATGGGGCACAAGGATGTGCACAGATGAAGTGAACTAAATTTAATGTCCCTAACCCTGAGGCACGCACAGCATTTCCTCAAAAAGTGATGAGGATCCCTTGTCTATTCAAATTCCAAGCCCCGAACTCCTTGACATTTCTATGATTTTTATGCTGTAAATAACGTTTGTTCATGAATGTAAAGGGGACCCGAGAAAACCCTTAACTTTTGAACTTTAAAACAAATGGGAGCTGTTCCTTCGGTGAAACATTGCTGGATGAGAATGGGACACCTATTTCTCGGCTGGCAAACTGCACCAAACAGTGGAAGTAGGGGAACATGTTTAAAGAAAGCGATGTTGTCTCTTATCTATGCTTAAGTCACGAAATGAAATAACAAAACCACTTTATAACAACGAAAAGGGTTTATTCAAAAAGGTTACCTATACCGTTTGGTATAGGTGGAAGAAAGTTGGACAGTAGCCGAAAGAGGAAAGTAGGAAGTTCTTAGGGCTGCCAGAGGTCTGTCAGCAAGCATCTTCAGAGGAAGATAGTAGGTTCTGTTACCATCGAGTATTGATTTACTCCTCTCCAGGAGTTAGGCATAAGGTCAGTTTTTATCTTACTCCCACAAGTAAGATGTGACCCAAGGTCGGGTCGGGAAAGTGGGGTTTAAAAATTGCCTGGGCAGCCCCAGTCGGCATTCCCCGGTAGGGGCGCCTCAGGCAGTAAGCAATAAACTTACTCCTCCTCAAAGAGGGGAGGCGAAGCCTGGGAGGGTAGACCTCCTAGAACTGCACAGGACAGACCCATAGACTGGCGTAAATCAAGCCCCGAAGGCCAAGACAATACCGGTCTATGGGGTGCAGTATCCATCGGAACAGATACTACACTTTGATCTTAACCAAAAGGCCAATCGAGTAGACAAGGAGGAAGGAAGTGTTTCCTCGTTGCTTGCAGGAGTCTCTGAGGCACGATCCGTCTTAGCTGGTATCAGGGAACCGTCTGGCGATCGTCTGCCATCTCCTGTCTGTTTACATTATTTTTAAACTTCTGCATGTCGGAGAGCAGGGAGGGAGTTTCAGAGGCTGGCAGCACGAGGAAAGAAGCTATTGAAGTAGAAGGCTCTCCGGAATCTGGGGACCTCCACAGTGAATGGATAGGATTTAGCTGATTGTCAGGTTGGTCTGGTGTGTTAACGTCGAGGGGGCACTAGAGCAGCTAGTTCATTGAAGCACAATCTGTTGAAGTATTTGTAAAACAAGCACAAGGATGCAACAGTGCGCCAATGGGATAGGTGGATAGTAAGGGACCTATTCAGTTGGCGACTCTTTTTTGGACTTTGTCTAAGAAGAAGATACTGGTGATTGGTGCACCAGCCCAGATGTTGCGACAATACTCCATGCATGGGCGGATAGTGGCTTTGTAGAGATATAGGATAATGTCGGGTGTGAGGAGTTTACTAGCATGGTAGAGGGAGATCAAGAAAATACTGATGGCTGATATGCACAGTACTGCTGTATGGCTGCAAGACCTGGCCCCTGCGCAAAGATCTTTTCACACTCTAGGTTTTCGACATGTACAGTCTTCTACGCATCCGTCTCCGACCAAATTTCAAAACGCACTATCTGTGCACGATGCAACACCACCGGCATCAGTCTCTTCTGAAAAGGAGATGTTGCTGGTTTTGTCACGTTCTTCAACGCCCTGGGGAGAAATTTATCCACAAGTTTGTAGCCCCAATTGCATCGGCCAACTGGAGGGAGCGCAGAGGCGTCCAATTAATGACTTGGATTTGAACAGCGAGGACTTATATGGAGCTGGCTGCTAGCCCCCCACGTTTTTTGGTCTTTTGTCGATGGAACTGGAAATGGCTGAAGTATACAGGACTCGGCTGCCGATTGGCGTGGGTGGACCGCCTTGACGCGGGGACACAGTGAACTCATTTGGACCCGACTCAACCCACCCCGGGTGAATACAGTTTACATTTACGGAAGTAAAGTGTGAACGAAGACAACACACAATGATGTACACCTTTTGATCAAAATGGAATATACGTTTCAAAAATCCTAGGAGTTTATTCAGACAGAAACTGCAACTTTGTGTGTATTTGGTTACGACACCTACCCACAATTTTTTTTTTTTAATTTTATTTTAAAAAAATTTTTTTTATTTTTTATTTATTTATATTTTTTTTTACTTGTTCACTCCAAACAGCACTATTCCACTGAGACATGGGAGGCTACTGTGAATTATGGGAATCCTATATGGCGAATTTTGCAGCAAGAAATTTAAATGTCTGCATGTTAGTATGATCAGGGAAACAGGAAGCAGGAAGGGAATTCTAAAGGCTAGCAGTACGAGGAGAGAACCTATTAGAGTAGAAAGCTCTCCGGCATCTGGGGACCTCAACAGTGAAGGGATGGGATCTTGTTGACTGACGGGTTGATCGGGGGTAGTTACGTAAAGGGGGCACCTATGGAGCACATTCCATTAAAGTACTTGTAGAACAAGAATTTGTCTTTTCTGCTTTTGGAATACCCTACTCATGCTCCCAGCCCTGAACACCATATTACTATTTGATCTTTTATTTAATTTCTAAAATAAGGTAAGACATTCTCTACTGTTTATAAATGTCCAAATGCAGACCCCACAATCTTATAGGGGGGGGGGGTGACACACACAAAAGTAATCCTAATACAAAATGAATACGACCATTGGATACCTCGTAAAATTTTACTTGCGTTGTTTGATCTGAGTCTCGGTTTAATATTATTTGCATCTCGACTAAGCGATGATTGGACCAGAGTTAATGTAGAAAAAAAATAACGAAATAATATTTAAACAGATGTCACCAAGATCAAGTCCAAATGGAAAAAAAAAAAACCGTCTCAACTGTATAAAAAAAAAACGTTCAGTTCAACATAAAAAAAAATCCAGCACTATTTTCTTTCGTTCGCTTTCTAATCCAACGTTCAGAACGATCTCCACATAACTAACTGAATCTTCACTTTCGCTCTCTTATTCAAAAATAAATGCGACGCATGCAAACCAACTTAATTTGCATAAATCTCTTACTGACATTGCTGCCCGGATCTTCAAATGAAAACCTTATTCGTCAGCGAGCGTTTTCGGGTTCGCCCCACACACACAGCATACCAGACGCTGCCTCTTTGAACGGCGAACCTGACAAGTGTCTGCATCTACGTCAATCGGTCGCTCTCCGTTACAGTTAAATTAGGGGAATTTCAATGGCGTCATGAAATTCCTTGAAAAATGTAACCCTTATTGGAACTAACTTGAATTTTATGACTGCTAACATATTCATTTCCATAACGGACAAATAAAACTCCTTTGTATGCGGAGAAGAAAATGTCCGTAATATTTACCTCATTAGATTTCGACGTTTGGAGTTGATTTCAAAGTCTTCAATTTGACCGATCGAAAGTAATTTTGTTTTTAGATGTTTTCAAATGAGCATCAATAATTAGGATTTTTTGGACTACTATTCTCATCTTGGTTATTTTTAAAGCATTTCGGACGACCTAACCTCCAGCCGTCGTCTTATTGAAAGTGTGAGTCTAATAACGTAAAAGTAGTAGATGGTGAGACAATTGTGCCTTTTTTTTTTTTTTTTTTATAGTGTTAGTCAACTGAACAAAATCTTAGTAGCCCTATATTTATTCAGTCTTTTGACGGTTGTAATTGCACAAATGAGAAAGCCTCGTCGACCTGGCAGATCCCTCCTCTATCTTCATTTCATGGTCGTGCTATATATTTATACCATTGTCGCTACTTGCGGTTAATGTCTACCGATAACAAATGCTACATCTTTCTTAGATTCTCTTCAGGTTTCGGAGCGAATACGTTTTGACTATAAATAGAAAGACGCTCTGCCCTACAAACATTTAGTTATGAAAATAACACACTTTAGAGTTATATATGACTCTGATTTCTGTGTTTTGGAATTTTTGAGATGAGGGTTGATAATTTGTAGAATTTGGTATATTCGGACTACTGTTCTCATCTTGGGTGTTTGTTTTTTTTTATAAAAATGCCCAAGATGAGAACGGTAGTCCGAATATACCAAATTCTACAAATCTGATTTCTATATTGAGAAAAAACGTCCGACAACTACTCGTGTGTATGTGTTTTTCTCGTCTGTTCATGACATTTTTATATATATATATATATATATATATATATATATATATTTATATATATATATTAGAGATGGGCGGTTTTACCGAAAAACCGCGGTTTTTCGGTTTCGTCTCCATACCGAATCGGGTTTTTTTTTTTTAAACCGTAACCGTTCGGTATTGTGTTTTTACTACAGTAAGCCACCATATACAAGGAAACACGGTTGAAAAGATTTTCCGATTTGAATAAAATTGAATATTACCAAAAAATGTTATATTAGTAAGAGGACAGATTGAACAAATATATTACTGCAATTACTGCTATAAACACGAGGCGATTTTTGTTTATTTTCATTCTAGAACGAATTTTAAACATTTTAAAATATGAATATAGAAAATGTTGTTACATTTTTCGTACCCAACTAGTAAATAAATTAATCTTTCATCTTTTTTTATGCATTAAAATTATAATTGTACGTTGTTTTGTCTTTCGGTAATAGTAATTTTAAATTATCTTATCCTAAAAAATATTGTCCTTTTTTTGAGCGAAAGTCAACAATGGCTGCTAGTATTGCTGATATAACAATCAATCAGCAGCAGCTAATATAACCTAGCTTTGTAAAAATAAGACAAAAGTTCTTGTCCTTAAAAAAGTTAATCCTATTTGGTTCTTTTATAAAAAATACTTAAAAAAATACTGGTTTTCACTCAACTTTCGAACGTCTAGTAGTAATGAATTTCTAGTCGCCAATTTTAAAAAAAAAATTAAGATTCTACTTTTTCAGGCGATTACGTCTTAAAGTCTTGGCGAAAAAAAGAAAAAACAAAACAACAAAAAATAGTTTAGAATTTAGAGTGGGGGATCAGTTTCGCATATAAATTTAATGTAAAATGATCTCCGATTTCCCGGCCATTCTTGCCTTTTAGTGAAATTTATAAAATAAATAATTACTCTACCATTAACTCTAGGTACGACTAACAAGCACACCTCCTAAAAAATGCCATCTTGAACGTATCGTACCATTAACCTTAAATATGAGTGACAAGCCACTCCTAAAAAACTCCCTTAACCCTAACACTAAGTCCGAATGGCAACCTCCATCCAAAACAAAACCCCTTCCTTAACCTTATCACTAACCCTAAGTCCGAGTAGGAAGCCCTAATCCTACAAAAAAGCCCATTAAAACCACACATAATCGTCTAAAACAAAAAAAAAAAAAAGCAGACACCCATAAAAAAAACGCACAGGATTTATTTGTCATAGAAAAAAATTGATTAATGCCCTAAAACGCTAGAATGGCCCGGAAATGGTGAATTATTCTGCATTAAATATATGTGAAACTAATCCCCCACTCGAAATTCTAAATGAATTGTTTTTTTTTCTTTCTGCTAAGTTTTCAGGGTGTTCACACTTAATTGCCCCTAGCCCTACCACTAACCTGAAGTTCAAGTGGTAAGCCCCCCTCCTCCCACAAAAACCCTTATAATCGTCTAAAAAAAAAAGAAAAAAAAAAAAAAACAAGAAAAACGCACAGGATTTATCTCCCATAGAAAAAATAATTAACTGTCCTAAAACGCTAGAATGGCCTTGAAATGGGGGATTATTTTATGTGAAACTGATCCCCACTTTAAATTCTAAAATAATTGTTTTTGTTTCTTTCTTTCTGCCAAGTTTTTCAGGGTGTTAACATGTAATTGCCTAAATAAAAAAAGTAGAATCTCATATTTTGGGGAGGTAAGGGGGTGAGTTAGCAGAAGGTGTAAATCTACAATAATGCTAAAGAAATCTGGCAATATATTCATTTTTAAACAGTCCTAGTATTAGATTTTAGTTTCTTGTACATAAAATGTATTACAATTCAGCTTTGAGTTTTCTAACTTCTTTCTTTTAATGGATTCATGGTATTTTTAAGGTATTGCAGCATATTTATGTGCACTTAGTGCAGATTACTTGGAAACCATTAATTTCTGGAGATTTTCAGTGGCATATTCTGATTCCTTGTACAAAAATACACTTATATGGTAAATTTCATTGCTTAATCTTGTGTTTTAACAAAGATATAACATTTTTACTGAAAAATTAGTGTAAAAAATGTGACATAGCGCATATGGTATTAAAGAGGGGAAAATATCCAATTGTGCGAGGCACAAAAATAGTCATAACTTCCTTATTTTTAGTCAGATTTAAAAAATTTAAAAAGATTCTTTCTTAGATCATCAAGCTCTTTCTATACATGCCATTATTGGGATATTTTAAGCAATTTAAATTTTTTCATGTGTATTGCTACTTGTAGGAAGAAATCTTTGTTTACAGTTTGTTTATCATTAACATTTTGAATTTTCAAATGAAAAAAAGAGAAATACGACAGACAACATGACATCGTATTTTTAGCATAAACTATTTTCAAATGAAAAAGAAAAAATCAAACGCGTTCCGTATGATGTCGAAAATCTTATTGATTCAACTCAAAATTGTAAAATAATTATTTGTTTGTTTCAGAGTTATTAAAATGAAATTTAAAAAAAATACTTTTAAAAGTAAATAAACGAAAAGTAGTGAGTAAGTATAAACATTTAAAAAGAAAAAAAGTAGTTGCCAATGCTAGTGTCACTTTATTCGGATTTTTAAAATTATTTTAAACATTAGGCATTTCATTGTTTACTTTTGAAAAGCCACTTCATACATAAATTGTAATTTCTAGAGAACTATCTCTCAACTATACCGTTTTCTCTCCCAAAAATGGGTTATTCAAAAAGTAGACTATGCAACGATTTATATTTTACTAAATTGTTAATATGGTATTTATTTAGAGTTGACAATTTATTCGAAAGTTTAATTATTAAACTTTAATCCAAGTCATGAATTCTATGACTAAAATTACCTTAAAGCTTAAAAAATGACTTTAGGTGAATTAATAATCTCTACTTTTTTTTAACCATCCTTCCTTTTCCTTTGGCGCGGTTTTCGGGTGTACTACTAGTCTTTTACGCATGTCTATAAAGTTTTATTACCCTGTCTTAAAAACAAATATTAACCCCCAACACGCACCAGTTGACAGAACTTCGAGCACACAAAATAACAGACATCCCAACAGTCAACACCGGCAATTCGAGAAGTATATGGTGTGTTTATTTTACGCGACAAGACACGTCTTGCAAACATTTTCACCTATTAAAAAATTAAAATTTTTATCTGTCAAATAATTTTGACAATATTTCATTTTCATCATCATTTTTGCTTAATTTTATTTGTAAAATTATTTTGTTTGTTTAAATAAATTTTCGTTTTTTAATTTCTTGCATTTCTGAGTTATATTTTAGCTTCTGATGGGTTAAAGAATTAGATAGAATGTATATTCAAACTCAGTTTTATTCTTCAGAAATCTTTCATGAATCTTTGGTCACTGTTTTAACGAGTTAACTGTTGAAAAGGTATCAGAACTTTGATTACAACGGTCAACACCTTAAAACTTATATGATTCATATCATGGAGAATGATTCAGTCACAAAATTATCGAAACAGTGGCATAATTCAACTAAACGTTGAATAATAACTAATCATCACACAAGAGAATGAATAGCTTCCATAGTAAAAAATTTTTTTTCAAAAAAACCGAAAAACCGAACCGTAAACCGAGGTTTTAAGGGAAAAAAACCGAAACCGATACCGAAACCAAAATTTCAAAACCGCCCAACTCTAATATATATATATACTATTAATTGATAATTTATTGAAATCAAAAATACGAATTCATAAAATAAAACTATTTTAAATCTTATTTAAAAAAAAAGAAAAAAATCCACCTGAATGCATTTCTGTTTCTTAAACAAGTTAACTATTTTGATGTTTTGTTAATAGTTGAAAAACAAGAATAAATTCTTTCTAAATTTTGAAAGTGTTTTGAACTGTTAAATAGAAAATTTGTTCCTGGGGCAAATCCTCATTTAATTAAAAAAAAAAAAAGTCCAATGACGTTAGGGATCAAAACATAATTATAGTTTTATTACAATTTGATTCTATTCATAATTAAAATGATAAAACGATACTGTAAAAATTAAATTTAACTTCCAAAATCCTATTTAAGAAAAAAAAAAATACCTAGTTGAGGGGTTGAAAGTCAAGACTCCCTAGCAACACCGGATATGTACAGCTTATAATCTATAATTCTTATTCGTCTGATTTTCTTCAATAAATGATTCTTTAGTATTGAAGAAAGTTTTTTTTTTTTTTTTTTTTTTAAATAATTGAAATAGATATGTAAATTAATGAAATGCATTGGTCTGCTCGCTGTTTCCACTAAACTCTTTCAAACACCCTCAGGCGAGGTGTTTGCCCCACACCACCTGCCTTTTTTTTTTCTTTTTCTTACCCAACTTCCCAACCCAATCAACTACTTAAACTCTGTCTATAACCACACCCATTCCTAGATATGACAAAACTACATCCAGTTTCTCTCCTTACTGGACGTCCGATAAATTGACAAGGGTTTTTTTATGTCTGATTTGGTGATCTCCAGCCACTGCCGATTCCACCATCAAAAACTAGGTTTGAGTGCCGGTTGTATGTCCCCGGTCGGATTTCATCGTTTTCAGCCATAATTTGATTTGTCCTTCTCGCCAGTGTTGAGTTGGATTTGGTAGCACTGATTAGTCAGCGGAACATGGCTAAACTCACACAGACGTTTAGACAGCAGATTGCTACGAATGCGTGTTGCTCGATAACGGGTATGCATAGTGGCATTAGAAACCAGCTGGCAACTACGCATTCTCAGGATCTGGTGAAAACATTAATGGTGATGTCTCTGCACCATTAAGCAACGCTCTTCAGAGTGTTGGGAGAGGTATGAATCTATCTTTCTTTTGGTAGCCTAGGAGGAGAACAACCTTGAAATAACCCCAGTTCTTCTTTGCTTATTACAGCACTGCTGTTTCTCGTTTTATGTTTCCAGGCTTTCCGATGCAAAAATGCCTGGAAGGGCTTTAGAGAACTTCTGCTCAGCTTAACAAATTAGCATTTGGCCATCACGACTAGAGGACAGGTGTACACCAGCTGTGTGAGAAGTGTAATGCTTTATGACTTCGAGACATGGGCTGCATCGGCGAGCACTCTCAAAAGACTGCAGCGTAACGAAAGAGCCATGATTAGATGGATCTGCCATGTCAAGTCGGAAGACGACACTCAACTCAAGAGTCTTCTCTCTAAGCTTGGCGTGAAAGACATATCTGATGTCCTTAGGCTAGGCAGGATGAGATGGCTAAGACATGTCGAGCGAAACTCCAGCGCCATGTCCATCACATCAAGGCGGCAGACTGGAAGACCAAAGCTCTCTTGGGATGAGCTGTGTAAATGCGACTGTGCAGCCCTGGGGATTGTGAACTTTGATCCTCATGACCGCCGAGCCTGGTAAGGAGGACTTTGATCAAGACTGACAGACAGGCCCCACCCTCTTATAGAGAACCAATCAAAGGCTTGTTAAAAATAAATTTGATGATGGGACTAATATGAACTTATTAGAATTTCTGTTAATTTGAATGTTTTCTTGAAATAGTTTTTCATAATTACAGTTTATTTATTTATTTTTTTTTTTTCAGAAACTTCAAGAACAAGATGTCAAACTTGAAGATATATACACCTATTGGCAAAGGTATTTATTTATATTTTATTTTTATTTATTTATTTTTTTTATATTAATTATAGCTATTTCTATGACTCAAAAATACACCATAACCAATGTTTAAGGTTGCCAGGAAGATTCCTGTATTAAATATTCTATGTAACCAAACGTTGGGATTCTTGACTCGTTGGAAAAAATTTGTTTTCTCGAGCTGATGTGAGAGAGAAAGTACACAAAACATAATCGAAACTAGCTCTGGCGTGTTACATAGCAAAAGGCCGCAGTTTTGAGTGGATTGACAAAAGAATAAGCCTCAGCGTCTGTGAGTTGTTTCGAGGAGGGGGGGGGGTAATGCAATTGTATGCTCCTCCTCCTCCTCTGAAGCAACATCTGCACATAGTTGCTAGAGACGAATATTTTGTTTGAAAATGATGGATGAGAGTTGTCTCTTAGTGAATTGCTGATTGTCTTGGATTGACCCAAGTGGAGATTGTCATCAAATTACATCTTTTTCTCATAAAAATGAACAGATAGTCATTTCTTCGCCGTTTCTTAGATGGTCCGCGATAATGGCACATTTTCTTAGGTGGTCTGCGATAATGGCACATTTTCTTAGGTGGTCTGCGATAATGGCACATTTTCTTAGGTGGTCTGCGATAATGGCACATTTTCTTAGGTGGTCCGCGATAATGGCACATTTTCTTAGGTGGTCCGCGATAATGGCACATCTTCTTAGGTGGTCCGCGATAATGGCACATTTTCTTAGGTGGTCCGCGATAATGGCACATTTTCTTAGGTGGTCCGCGATAATGGCACATTTTTATTACTGAATTCTTTATTTTTTTTATGGATATTTATCATCCACGTATTGCCACAGCTTGTTATCGTTAAAACCAAAGTGAACTTTAATTCATGACCTCCGTTTAGTCTCTAGAGACAATGGAACCCCTCCCCCTCTTGTAAGGGTGACTGCGCATGTAATTGTGCAGCAAGGGTTGCACAATCATCAACCGCACCTCTCCTGAATCGGCACTGCTTTATTCCAGTGGCAAAGAGAAGTCCCGGACGACTGGAGACAATGCCGAGATAAGCGGAGAGCACATACAGCACCTGGTTCTATTTATCTTCCTCCCACAAGGTAAGATGTGACACAAGGTCGGGAAAGTGGAAAAGAACCAGCTCTCGAGAATTTGAGCACACTGGTTGTTTCAAAATTGCCTGGGCAGCCCCGTCTACATTCCCCGGTAGGGGCGCCTCAGACAGTAAGCAATAGACCTACTCCTCCCCAAAGAGGGGAGGCAAAGCTTGGGAGGGTGCACCTCCTAGAACTGCACAGGACCGACAACCCCCAATAGACCGGCGTAAATCCAGACTCATAGGTCCGGACGATACCGGTTTATTAGGCGGGGTAAAAACCCCTCTGGTATTCCCGTATATACGCATAATCACATTGACACACCAGTTCCCGTTAGATCATCGAAGTTTAGTGACGTTGAGCCTCGTTAGTAAAGAACTTTAATACAGAATGGAAATAAACTAAATAGTCGCTTGATTTTAATTGGTTTTTTTTTTGTGCAATTATACTTGGTTTGCTCAAGTTTAACAATAGCTGTGTTTAAAACCAAACTGCTGATATTTTTTGCCATTTTAATTTTTTAAAGTAATATTTGTATTTAATTAAAACAAAAAATTATTTTTCTTCAGTCATGCTCCCAAGAAACGTAAACTTAACGCAACCGACTCGAAGCCTTCTAAAGTACAAAAGAAAGGTTCAAGTTCCAGCTCGGATTCCAGTTCTGATTCAAGGTATGCATCTCATTTTACTACCCATCTTCAAAAAAAATGTTTTGTTCACCCGTTTCTTAAATGAATGAAATGCAATATATATATATATATATATATATATTACTTTTATGTACGTATAAAATAAATAAAAATATATATTAACGGAAAAAATACTAATAATGCCATTTTCTGCATCTTAATCACTTAGGAAAGTGAGACAATCGAAATAATAGTAAGCAAAATAACAACGAACGCTACAATCACCAATAAAAATAATTACATAAAATACATTATATATATATATATATATATGCCAGCTCACTATCATTTTGCAAAGTTTTCTATTTTAAATACTTAAAATCAAAATTTTAAATGATAAACATTTCATAAGTTTCTTGTAAACACGAGACTAAAACTTTTGCATTTATTCATATAAATAGATAAACATTTTGCAAGCATGTGAGACCCCCGCTTTTTTTGTAAATCAGAAAAGGTGGTATTCCGCTTTTTCTTTGAATTCAGAAAAGGAGTTATTTTTTTGTTTTTTTTATGTGCGTTATATGAATACAATTGTGTACATTAAATGTGTAGCTTGTACGATGGACTAAAAATTAATAAATACTAATTTTGTTTGTATTCCAGCTCTGAAGAAGACGCTCCCCAAAAGAATCCACCAAAAACGGGCGCTCCTCTCTGTAAAAATACTTCTGCCAAGATTACATCCAAACGACCTCTAGCCAGTGCTGTCAATGAAATTGCTCCCAGTGCAAAAAAGCCCAATTTGGCTGCTCAGAAGAAAGCTGCTAGCAGCAGCAGCTCTGAAGAAACTTCTTCGGATGATGGAAAGAAAGCGCCTGCACCCAAAAGTATTCTAAAAACTCCGTCCGAAAATAAGACCCTGGCAAAGAAAACCCTACCTGCTAAAAAGAAAGATTCTTCATCTTCGGATTCGGACAGTAGTTCTGATGACGATGCCGATGAAAAGAAAGCTGTACCAGCTCCTAAAGCACAATTAAAGAAAGGTCCTGGTGTAAAACCAGCATCAAAGGATGATTCCTCATCAGATTCTGATACTGATTCTGAAGACGATGCCAAAAGTGCCAATAAAGTGAACGTGGCAAAACCTAAACCAGTTCCGAAAGCAACTCTTGCCAAATCTGTACCGAAAAAGGCACCGGTCTCGTCTGAAGATTCTGACAGTGATTCAGAGTCGTCTGACAGTGAAGATAAAAATGCCAACAAGAAGGCCAAACTGAAGACGCCTGCTTCTGCCAAAAAGTTGGCTCCAAAAACTGCAGCGAAGAATGTGAAAAAGGATGAAAGTAGTTCAGATTCAAGCAGCTCTTCCTCTGATGAGGAGGAAAGCGCCAAGGTCCCGAAACCTTCCGTTAAAACTTCAGCAAAACCAGTATCGAAAGCTACTCCAGCTGCCACAAAAACCACGCAAAAACAACCCGTCAAAAATGCCAAAACACCTTCCGATTCTTCATCATCTTCAGATGAGGAGGAAGCGAAGACGGCAAAAGTTCAGACTAAGGCTGCGTCAGCTGTAAAAAATGTTGCTGCAAAATCTGCCACAAAAGATGACTCTAGTTCCGATTCGTCTTCAGACGAGGAGGAGACAAAGACAGCAAAATCAGCCGCTAAGCCCGCAACTCAAGCCGTAAAACCTCCAGTTACTAAATCCGTTACGAAAAAGAAAGAGGAATCCAGTTCTGATTCTTCGTCCTCAAGTGAAGAGGAATCAAAATCAAAGACCACAAAACCTGGAGCTGCAAAATCTATTGCCAAACCAGGAGCCAAGAAAGAAGAATCCAGTTCCGATTCTTCGTCATCTTCCGATGAGGAACCGAAGCCTAAAACAACTGCAAAGGTCACACCAGCTGCAAAATCCACAACACCAGCTGCAAAACCTCCAGCTTCGAAATTAGTGAAAAAAAAAGATGAATCCAGTTCCGATTCTTCATCTTCATCTGAAGACGATTTAAAAACGGCAAAACCAGTTGCTAAAGTCTCAACTCCTGTCGCAAAATCAGCAGCAAAGAAAAAGGAATCTAGTTCTGACTCTTCGTCGTCAGATGAGGAGGATTCAAAGACTAAAAAACAACCTAGAAAAGCTGTGCCCTCTCCTAAAGCCTCAACTGATGGTTCAAAGATGGCCAAACCTGCTGGTAAAGTCGCAACTCCATCAGCAAAGACCCCAGCTGCAAAATCTGCAGCAAAGAAACAAGAATCGAGTTCCGATTCTTCATCTTCTGATGATGAGCCAAAAACCCCCAAAGCTCCGACAAAGGTTGTACCAGCTGCAAAAGCCACCACTCCAGCTGCAAAGTCTGCAGCAAAGAAACAAGAGTCGAGTTCCGATTCTTCATCTTCTGAAGATGAACCAAAAAACCCAAAAGCTTTGACGAAAACTCCACTGGCCGGTAAGCCCTCAACCCCAATGGCAAAAAGTGTTGCTAAAACAAAAACGAAGAAGGAATCGAGTTCTGATTCTTCGTCGTCATCTTCGGACGAGGAAGAGTCAAAAACTGCGAAAGCTCCTAAAAAGGTTGCACCTGCCACTAAACCAGCAGCAGCAAAGGTTGTTTCTAAAAAAGATGAAGAATCCAGTTCTGATTCCGATTCTTCAGATGATGACGATTCAAAGACAGCAAAACCGGTTGCTAAAGTCTCAACTCCGTCGGCAAAGTCTCCAGTCGCAAAATCAGCAGCAAAGAAAAAGGAGTCCAGTTCTGATTCTTCTTCGTCATCATCGTCAGATGAGGAGGATTCGAAGACTACAAAAACTCCTACGAAAGCTGTACCCTCTCCTAAAGCCCCAACTCCTGCTGCAAAACAAACGGTTGCTAAATCCACAGTCAAGAAAGGAGAATCGAGTTCTGATTCCTCATCCTCGGATGAAGAAACTGTAAAGACTCCCCTTAAAACGACACAAAAATCTCCCAGTGCGAAAGCTTCTAAATCCGATTCTGATTCCAGTTCAAGTTCTTCTGAAGATGAACGTAAACCAATTTCTTCAACTCCTAAAGTCAGTAATGGTAAACCCGTTATATCAACTCCAGTCGTTCGTGGAAAGGCCAATTCTGTGAACTCCTCTTCTGTGATTAATAAAGTAACTCCTGTCCGAAAGAAAGGTGATACCTCCGAGGATAGTGCAAGTGATGCAAATATTCCTGTCAGTCAAAAAAGACTTCCGGTAACGAAATCTATGACACGAGCATCACAAAAAGGGAAACCTGCCGAGAGTAGTTCCGATTCCAGTTCTTCTTCAGAAGAGGAGGCTAATTCAAAAACAAAGGCAGATAATAGCAAATCCAAAATGTTGCAACCGTCTACGGTAAAGGCAAATGAAAGTAGCGATTCCGATTCCAGTTCTGATGAAAAGTCTAAAAAGACGCCGCCAGTGAAAGCGGGTACGCCTGTGTTAAAGAAATCGCCTAAACCCGCGGCAAAGGAAGATTCTGACAGCAGCAGTGGTGATTCTAGTTCCGAGGAAGAAAATGTTTCAAAAACAAAACCGACTCCAAAGACGGAGACGCCAAAACTTCCATCGAAACGATCTCAAGCGATAAAAAATAAACAAGATTCGAGTAGTGACTCTTCAAGCAGTTCAGAGGAGGAGGCGGAAAAGACGCCTTCCCAAAATAAAACGCCTTCTCAAAATAAAACTCCTCAAAATAATAACGTCAGTGATTCCAGCTCATCCGAAGACGATGAAAAACAGCAGACAATGAATGGTGGACCAAAGTCTAATGGAGGTGAATTGGTATGTATTTCATTTTCTTAATGTCTTCCATATTTTGATTGGGAGGAGCGATGGGTCGCTACTATTCAGAGACAAGTAAGTGTAGGGGCCGCACACCACTTGTGAAAGAGGGCTGTCAAATGAACAACAAATTCTGCCAAGCACTGAGGGTCAGGGTATACCATACAAAAACGGCCTGCTACAAAAATGAATCGGATTCTGTGGGTGGGATATAACTAACCCCCTGACTTACTTACTTCTCAGTTTGTGCTTCGGAATTTTTGAGATGAGGGTTGATAATTTGTAGAATTTAGCATATTCGGACTACTGTTCTCATCTTGGGTGTTTTTATCACAACGTTTCGGCCGATAGTAGCTCCGACCTTGTTCAGGTGCACTTTGTCGAACTCGGGAATCTGGACGGAATTTCGAACGGAACCCTTTATTTAATCCACGGGGGTAGCATGCTCTCGTTCCATCTGTCATGACTGGGAAGAAGTCTTCAGTAATTCGCAATTCTTCATATTTTTAAATAAGTATTTACTCTGTTGTTTAAAAGCAACTAAAATCAACCTGTCTTTTTTTCTTTTTGTGGGGTGGATTAAGTTTAGGTTCTCAATTCTAGTTTTAAATAGGAAGCTGACCCCCCACACACCCCTTCCATATTTTAAAATAAGTATTTATTCACTTGGTAAAAGTGCAGAATAGTTAGGTCGAGAAAATATAAAAACAACAAAAAAAGCAAATGACTTAGACCAAACGCGGTAGAGTTTAATTATTTACCGACTTGTATACTTTTAACGCGCGGAAACTGTTTATTTTTTTTTTTTTTTCAACACAGTAGAAAAAAAAATGGCTGCTTTTCGCTTAACTGGGGAGGGGGTGTAATTCTTGAAAAGTTGTAAACGAAATGACTTATTGTACCACTAACCCTAAGTCAGTTGCAAACCACCGATGCCCCATCCCCTACGTAGTTAGTGGTAGTTATTTTTTGTTTACAATTATAATTGGAAATTTTTTATTACGAATAATAAAATAAATTTTATCGATCATCCTTTTTTGGGGGGTGGGGGAAATACTTTTAAAATATCTTTACTGTATTTATTGTAAATAGTTTTTTATAAACCTACATAAAACATCTATTCTAAATAGTGAAATTAAAAATTCTGCCAAACTGTAAGTGTACAAAACTCATAAGGGACAGTTTTCTGATTACACCGTATTTAAAGAATCTTTTTTTTTCTTTTTGAGTGAGAATAATTTTAAATGATCACCCATCCTAAAAATTAATTTTTTTATAGCGTATATGTTTGTGCTATTTACACGTAATCACCTCCAAAATTAGTCTTTTTTTTTTCTTTTTTTTTTCCTGTGTAAACTACATTCTGTTTTAAGAACTTGTTTTTAAAATGTAAAATCTTCATTTTTTTAAATTTAAAAAAAAATTTTTTTTTTTTTCTAATTCCTTTTTTAGCAGATATTTGTTTCATACTGTGTACATGTAATCGCCACAAAAAAAGTAGAATGTCTTTGTTTGTTTTGGGCCATATTTTTATGCTTCGTTGGCCTTTTCGCTAAGATCAAAGTGTATCAAAGTGTGCGTGTTCCCTGCCTCAGCATGGCACATGCAGTTCCTGGTCCTGTCGGACCCCAGCTCTTCGAATAAGTTTAGCCTCTTAGCTAGTCGAGTAAATCGAGAAATTCCTCGATTTCAGCTTCTTTTGCCATTCCCTACTCACATCCCTGGTAGATGTAGAACAGTTGAGGTAGCAGTCAGTTTGTAGGGAATGGCCAAATAAAACCTTGGTGGAAGCAATAAGGATAGATTTGAGAGAAGTATAAATACTTTGCCAGAGATAGATTAGTTTGGAAGTCAATTTCTGAAAGCCGTGCAATACATGTCAGCATATAAAACAGATATTAAATAAAAATATAGATATTATATAAAACAGATATTGAACCGATGATGATGATGATGATGATGATAAAAAAAAACTTCTAGAACTTTAAGTCTTGTAATAAAGAGTTGCCAAGAATATTAAAAGCGTTCAAGGGAGGCTACTCTTCTAGAAAATAGCCACTCTAAATATTTCCTTACCCCAAAAAAGTATTTTCAGAAAGACACTCACATGAAATAAAATATGATCCTGCCAATAACATGGTGGACGGAAAAAATAGGCTAGTTCAAATCAAATATCGATATGTCAAACGAATTGCTATTTGGGTCTGATTTTTTTTATCCACAAAATAACTTTTGTTAAATTTGCTTTTATATATATCCGAACACCGTTTCGTAAGATCACTCTAGCTGCCTGGTAAATGGCAGCCACGTGTCGCTATTTACAGTTAAAGTTACTCTGTATTTACTAACTAATTGACGATGGCCGTTTGGTTAAGATCACCGACTACGAATCAGTGGCGATTTGTGTTCGGGGTTCGCGCCTACCGACCGTCGGGAATTAGTTCCTAGACTGAAGATTGCGTTAGCATGAAACATCAATGTCTCTAGGTATTTAAATAATTAATATTTATTTATTAAAATATTATTGTATATATATATATATATATGTGTGTGTGTGTGAATTTTTTATGAACTTACTGCATTCCTGATGCAATTGACATCGTACTCCACTGTGTGTTCAACATTCATTTAAAAAAAAAAATTTTTCTCTTTCAAATTTCAGCAGAGGAGCACTCCTTTCCGAAGAGTTATATCCGAGAGCGTTAGAATTGATCCGCGTTTGAAAGATAATTCCTTTGAAGCAAAGGTAAACACTGACATTTTTTAATAGATTCTCTCTCTCTCTGTCTCTCTCTCTCTCTCTGTCTGTCTCTCTCTCTCTCTGTCTCTCTCTCTGTCTCTCTCTCTGTCTCTCTCTCTGTCTCTCTCTCTGTGTCTCTCTCTCTCTCTCTCTCTCTCCTTTTGTCAAATAATTATAGTGTTTCAGGTCAGTTTCCATCTACAGGTTAAAATCCGGTGAATCCTTACTGTGCTTATATCAAAATGCTCAATGATAAATAGAACTGTTTAATGGGTATAAAGATTTTCATTTATACAAACATCATTTAGCTACGCATTTATAGACATGTTTCGGTCAGCGCTATGAATAGCCATACCTCTTTGTGCCAACGCCTTTGCTTTACGGCTGCATTTAGTAGAATGAGAAAAAGGTACTTTCTGGATCAGCTCATTAATAAAAAATAAAAAAAATTTTTTAAATTTTATATTTAAAAAAAAAAAATTATAAATAAAAATAAATAAATAAAAATTCAAATCACCTAAAAATGTTACTAGCTGTTAAGCTTTAAATAAGATTTTTATTTATTCATTTTATTTCTTTGAATTGACCGGAATTAGAGTCGAGGTTGACCCATACATACATACAAGTGAGTTCCAATATCCGGTCGGCTACAATGCATGCTGTTGTTAGAATAAGTATACAAAGATAAGTCAGCCATATCCTACAAACATGCATGTGCCATGCTGAGGCAGGGAACACGCACACTTTGATACACTGGATGCGTGTGTGATATCATCAGCACAAAAAGATGTCTGCCAGACGTTCGTTGATAGTTGTGTCGTCGCTTTCCCAGGTTCGATCCGCTCTCTGATCAGATTGAATCTAAACTGAATGTCTTTCCTCCAAGTCGTCAACTCCGGTCTTTTGTCAGTCACCGACAAGCTCCTGCTCTCTGAACAATACAACCTGACCACTCCCGTACTTTCTTATGTGTGCGTTGATGAGTTACTTCCTGTCCATGTCCGGAGCCTCAGCTCTTACAGCGCCCATAGTATCACGGGAGAGAATGCCTTATTCTAGCTAGGGTTAACTTGACGCCAAAGTTAGCGTAATGTGCATTGTTTACAAAATCCATGATGTTTGCTTGCTCGGTTGGAAGAACCACGTACCCACACATGTAATGGTGTGTACTCTTCTGTGGAACTGCTTCCCTGCAAACTACAACATGGTCATCTTCAAATACTTGATAAACCGTCCTCATGGGTAATCCAATTTTGTTCCTTTCATCATAGTATTCATAATTCAACTGACAATCCATCAATCTCGTTAACTCTCGTCTTCGAGTGACTTTGATAAGTGGTGGCTCATTAGTATAAAAAAAAAGGGTACTTATATAGAGAACGACCCGTGACTTCATATTTTCAACGTTCAGGTAGGTTACAGAAGCGCGTCTGAGAGTTGTCGAAACTATTAGCCAATCAAGTTGCAGCAGGCAGGCGATAACATGAAAAAAATGAATTTCTATGATGTGTGTCAGCGCGTCTTCTGCTTGTTTGCTGTCGTCTGCGCTCGGTGCAACAGAACCCGTACAAAAAACAATCTTTTGACCAGTTGCCTAGTTTTATTTTCTGTACAGGTTTACTATTGGAAACTTTCGAATGAAAAATGTACAGGTTTACTATTGGAAACTTTCGAATGAAAAATGTACAGGTTTACTATTGGAAACTTTTGAATGAAAAATGTACAGGTTTACTATTGGAAACTTTCGAATGAAAAATGTACAGGTTTACTATTGGAAACTTTCGAATGAAAAATGTACAGGTTTACTATTGGAAACTTTCGAATGAAAAATGTACAGGTTTACTATTGGAAACTTTCGAATGGAAAATGTACAGGTTTACTATTGGAAACTTTCGAATGGAAAATGTACAGGTTTACTATTGGAAACTTTCGAATGAAAAATGTACAGGTTTACTATTGGAAACTTTCGAATGAAAAATGTACAGGTTTACTATTGGAAACTTTCGAATGAAAAATGTACAGGTTTACTATTGGAAACTTTCGAATGAAAAATGTACAGGTTTACTATTGGAAACTTTCGAATGAAAACAAAAACCCTAAACCCTAACTCAGAAAATGTAAAAAAAAAAGAAAAACGTTCTTTATTTGGTGCTTTTGCTGTTCAGCGGCCGTATGAAAAAATTATTTTTTTATAAAAACAATAGTATATACTTATTCAGCGTTATATTCTTACTCACTGTACAAAAAAGTAGAAAAAATTATCCACTAGAACTTTAATTACAAGTATTTTTCCATTCTGCGTATCATAACAGTGATTCGTTCACTAAGCCTCCATCTTTCTTAAGAAGATTTAAAGGGCAGATAACTGAAATCTTAAGAAAGAAGATGGAGGCTTAGCGAACGAATCGCTGTTATATGCAGAATGGAAAAATACTTGTAATTAAAGTTCTAGTGGATAATTTTTTCTACTTTTTTGTACAGTGAGTAAGAATATAACGCTGAATAAGTATATAATATTGTTTTTATAAAAAATAATCTTTAATACGGCTGCTGAACAGCACAAGCACCCTTTATTTTTATATATGTATTTTACTTTTACTTTCTAAGTTTCGTTATTTGCAACTTTTCTTGCATTTATCGTCTGGCGTTATGTCTCGGCAACTCCCGGATGCTTCTGTAACCTCTCCGAATGTTGGCGATGTGAAGTCACAGAAATGCGGGTCGTTCTCTATATAAGTACCCCCACTTCTGATCCTTTATATAATAATACAAATCTATACCTGAAAAGTTGAAAGTTAATAATGACTTTAGCTGTGGCAAAACCAGAGTCCATACATGCTTGTGGGATAGCACTATTTTGGGAATTGAGCCTCTCTTAATGTGACCAAAGAAAAATGGCGGTGCTTATGCATATCAACCCTGACATTGAAATATTTAAAGAATGTATAAACTTTATTATGTACTTACGTGTTAGCTGAAAATAAGATTGTGCAGAAAAAATTACGCAAATTCATCCAGTAGTTATTAAATTATAAGAAAAAGAAAAAAAATGATTTTACGTACATTTTGACATTTTTGTAAACAATGGAGACGCCAAACCCCGAAATCGTGAAAATATGAGTTATCGTCCTTGACCCCTGGAAAATGGTGGAAATATCTACCGAGTGATAAAATCGTTTTTTATTTATAATTAAATAAATACTGGATGAATTTGCATAATGTTTGGTGTACAGTTTTTTTTTTTCATCTACCACGTAAGTACATAACAAAGTTTATACATTTCTTTAGCTATTTTATTTTTAAGAGCGGTCTAACATGTCAGGGTTGATAAGCATAAGCACCAAAATGGCTGATATTTTTGCATACAGTATGCACAAATGATCCTAAATCTATTAGACTGGTTCAAAAGAAGATCGCTCCACTATGATCAGGAGAGGATGATAATGGCTGCCCAAGATCAAGACTTGATGACCAATGCTTTTAAGAAGATGAGTGGTCGCAGCAACGACAACAAATGCAGATTCTGCCACACAGAAGTCGTGTGAGCCACCTGGCATCCAGTTGCAAGATTCTAGAGGATAGTTACTATACAATGCGACACAATGGAGTGTTAATATCTCGACTGGACCATCTGTAAAAAAAAAAAATATGAATATCCACTGTAGCAGCAAACCTGGGAACGTATACCAGAAAGAACAGTTGGAAATAAGTCGTACACCATACGACTATGCAATCCTTACAACTACATATCTAGAAAACTGAGCTGTTAAACCTGACATGGTGATATGAGACAAAAGGGAGAAAGTAGCAACCCTAGTTGAAGTCAGTGTCCCTAATGATGCTGGCTTAAACAGAGCTGAAAGGCAGAAGATAACGAAATACCAAGGTCTTATGTATGACGTGAAAAGAAACTGGGATCTTAAGAAGATCTCCATAATTCCAGTAATTATAGGAGCAACCAGACTCATGAAAAAGAATTTTTAAAAACTACCTGGCGAATATACCCGGTGAACCAAGTGCAAGAGAGATACAAACAATTGCTCTTAAAGAGATGGTAAGAATCCTAAAAAGATCTTTCGGTTGGAGTCTCTGAAATAGTGGGTGAATGTCTGGCATCCAATAGGATGCCCCGTCCCTCGCAAAAAGAAGGATGAGAAAATTAAAAATGTGTGTGTGTGTGTATATATATATATATATATATATATATATATATATTACTAGTGTCTCCAGGTTCAATTTATTATCATTATGAGGATCAGTACTCGTCACGCTTGACCTGCCTCTTTCTTGTCACACAGGTGATCCAGGCTGCTATAACTGACTCGTTTTTCACCGGAAAAACGAAGAGGTGACAAAATCCGATGTAATACAAAATAATCGAGAGAATTACTTTTGCCGATATTTTGAACCATATTTTTTGCTTTGATAATCAAATTTGACTGCTTATTGCTGGATTTCCCCCTTGTGTTTGATCTTGTTTCTAATGAGCTATGATCACCAATTTGCCATTCTTTGATGGATTTTTCTCTCGGATTTATAACCTCTTCAGACTCTTCTAGAAACATTTGCAAAAGTTATTTTGTTCCAAAATTTCACTTTCATTATTGAATGATATAAACTTGATTCAATACTTTATTTATTACGAGCTCTAGTTGAATTTTAAATATTGAACTTCATCTTTCTTTGCTTTCCGAAATTGATTCCTATTTGAATCTATCTGAACTATATAAATTTATTTTTATATTATTATTTTATATATTAGTCCTTTCAAAAGGACGATTTCACACGAATTGTGATATTCAGATGTTTAATGCACATGTTTGGGATCAAATTTAGGCTTTTCTCTTTTCTCATTTAAACTAGCCCGAATTTGATTCCAAATTCATGCTCTATACCATCTAAAGATCGCAAAGAGCGTGAGACCATGGTTATGGCATAAGTACTATAAAGCTATCTGAAACATTAAGTACAAGTGCAAATCAAGAACTGTAAGCCAGACAAAAGGCTAATATTCACAACCGTCAGTGTGTGTGTGTGTGTATTTTGTTTCATTTTACTTCAGTTGAAGTTCTCAGAAATCAAGGGGCCCCTTCCTGAGGCTAAACACTTGATCTCTAAATGAGATACATAGATATTTGAATACTCCATTAAAGTTCTCCTTTATCATGCAACAATCATCCGATTTATTTTTAACTGGTCTTTGATTAGTCCTCTGTAAGAGAGTGGGGCTTGTCTGACACGAGAGATCCGACTGGAGCTTCGCTCGACATGTCTAAGCCATCTCATCCTGTCCAGTCTAAGGACATCAGATATTTCTTTCATGCCAAGCTTAGAGTGAAGAGTCTCGAGGTGAGTGTCATCTTTCGGCTTGGCATGGCAGATCCGTCTAATCATGGCTCTTTCGTTGCGCTGCAGCCCATGTCTCGGAGCCATACAGCATGACATTCCTCACACAGCTGGTGTACACCTGTCCTCTAGTATTAGATTAATAACTAAGATTAATGGTATCCATTTTTATAATTTTGGATAACTTATTGTTTTTGGGGAAATACTTCTCCTGTATCCTAAGGAATATGTTGCCAATTTGTGTTTACCTTCTGCTTGAAGGTGGGTTGAACCAGATTATATTTCGTTTCTACTATTTTTGTTTGTTACTCTTATTGGTCCCCCAATTTATAAAATCGGAGGACTTATGTTTTGAGGCATTTCTGTCCGTCCGAATTTTTCTCCACAACCATCCATTGAATTTCTCTGAAATTTTGCATGAAGTTGTAACTTTGGTCAGCTTAGAAAGTGACATTCTCCGATTTTTGAAAAAAAAATTTGGTTAGCCCCCCAGGGGGTCAAAAGAACCCGAAATGACAAAAAAATGACATTTTTTGCCCCATAACTTTTCATCCATCCATTCAATTTCTCTGAAACTTGGCCAAAATGTGGAGGCAATTGTTCCTAATAGAAAATAAGTATCGCTGACCTTGAAAAAAATCTGGTTCGCGCCCCCAGGGGGTCAAAAGCCCCCAAAATGGCAAAAATTACCCTTTTCTCCCATAACGTTTGATCCATCCATTCAATCTTTCTGAAACTTGGCCAAAATGTAGAGGCAATTGTTCTGGATATAAAATGAGCATCCTTGACCTCAGAAAAATTCTGGTTCGTTCCCCCAGGGGGTACGATGGGGATCAAAAATGACCCAAATTGCCCAAATTTATTGCATTTTACACTCGCCACATCGAGTCACATACAGAGGGGGACCACGCATGCGCGGCTTGTTAAATATTAATTTATCGTCTCTGCTGTATTTTAAAGCTGGTTCATATTCTTTTTTGGCTAGTTTATGGCCTATTGACTTAGGTATTTGAAAATTGTGGGTGAATTATTAAATTTTTTAATATACTTGTGGGTTGTAAATACAAGTTTGTTTTTGTTCACTCGCCAATCTCGATGAAAATATATACATATGGGTCTTTATTATAGAGAAATTAAAATGTGTTGTCAACTGATGTCCCCTCGCTGTAAATACCTCCGACAATCAGCAAAATCCCACCCCTTCACTGTAGAGGCCCTCAGATACCAGAAAGCTTTCTACTCTAATAGTTTCTTCCCTCAATCTGCTAGCCTTTGGAATTCCCTCCTTTTTCCTGTTTCCCTGACATGCAGAAATTTAAATGTATTGTGAACACATCTCGCTACTAAACTTCCTGCTTACGATGTTCCTGTAAGTATTTTTCCCAAACCATCCTGTATATTTGGTTTTCAGTCGGATATCGTTGATTTATTAAAAACTAGCTGTACCGACCCAACATTGCCCGGGATCCATTGTTAAAATTTGTTTTGTAAATATATTTTGGTCTTTAATCACGCCATTTTCCTTGGGTTCAGTATCTAAACTATTTAAAAGAAAGAGAAAAGAAGCAAATAAGGAGCGTTAATTTCTAATAAAAAAAAATGAGTTATTCCCCCTTTGGCTGATTTTTCTTTTTAGGTTTTTAAGAATGTTTCCCTATTATCAAACTGCTAACCCAGATCATTTAAAAAAAAAATAATTATAAATTGTAGCGAAATACGTTAGTTTATTGCCAATGACATTGTACAACAATAACAAATGAAAATTGATTCGATGTGTCTTTCTGGTTGCTAGTTTTCTCTTTCCCCCCCCCCCAGTTCTCTCCAGTTACGGGTTAAATGGTATTACTGCTTGTGGTAATATGTCCTTTAGTTGATGCAATTAATGGACTGTGTTTATGGTTAATTTTATTACCTCTGACTGTTAATAAACAAACTGACAGGAGTGATAGACACCTTACTAAGAAATGTTCACTTAATTGCAAATTATAACTAACTACCGGAACCCGTTGCACGGGAGAAAGTACTACCTATGGCATGATGTCGAATAAAAAGAGAAACGGCCTATTGTTTTTTCTTCCCTCCCCCTGTACCGTGTTTGCAAATATTTTAAATTTAAAAAAAAAAAAAAAAAAGCGTAGAGTAGAATGGGATCGAACGCTGGAACTGGCGATCAAAACACCTACCTTCTTACCGCGTGCGCTACGGTTTCAAGTTAAACATACATGTAAAAATAGGCGAATTAAGCTAAGCTTGTTTATTGGCATGCGTGTTATGTTAAGATTAAGATTCTGCCGAACAAATTTAAAGTTCAACAATGACACGGTTTAGGTCATTTGTAGTTGATGAAATAAATAGATTTGGGCAAATGATTTTGGAAATGTAAATGTATCGGGTCTACGAGTATCTTGGCGCTTATTGAATTAAATAGGATGTCGATTCGATCAAGAAATTGTAGCCGCTATCTTGAATGAATAAATGTTGCAAGAACTGTGTTCGTTAATTTCATTCGCCTAATTCCGGAATGAATATAAATGTAGAAGTCATAGGTAGAATTAGAAATAACGTAATCTGATATTCGCGGAAAATCATCGGAGTGAACGGGAGCGGTCATTAAGTGTTTGCGTATTGCTTTATATTATGTAGTAAATTAATACCAGGCAAATAATAAATAAGAACTGGGTGTTTTGTGAAAATTAAACTGTGTGTATTAGTTCTCGGTGTCGATGAGTAGAGTGACAGTACAGAATTGTTAGGGAGAAAAGTTTTTGCTACCACCTATATGGAGTTGGTTTTTCGGAGAGACGTTGATGGTGGGCCAAATGTAATATTTAGTGTTAGGTAGAAAAAAATAACAAATTTACTAAAACACGCTCGGGTGAATAAGTGTAGTATAGTGGTGAGTTTAGTAGTCTGTGATGCATGTGGTTATTTTCCTATACTCCGAGAAGGTACAGGGGAAAAATCGTCTCTACTTTATATATTAGATTACACAATTAAAATTGAATTCGATAATCTATTGAACAGGTTTTTTTTTTTTTTTTTTTTTTTCAAGATTTATTAAATATACAATTTCTTTTCTTTCTCTTTCTCTCCCTCTCTCCTTCCTACTCATCAGCAAGGGGCTCGAGGTTCCTGGGGTGAACGAGCCAACGATTCTTTGAAATACACACGAGGAAAAGGATTCCGTCACGAGAAGACGAAAAAGAAACGTGGCAGCTACAGAGGAGGAAATATAGATTCACATAGTGTTCATTCAATTAAATTTGATTAAAGTTAAAAATCATTTGATGCAGTCACTTCATCTAATATTCCCATGGAAATTTCCCAACTCAGATGACTACAAGAGAAAAAAAAAAAAGAAAATCTTTTACCTTTTTTTACTTTATTTTTATCTGCATAAAATACAATTCATCATCCCTCCTTCCCCCTCCTCCTACCATGAGAAGAAAGAAATGATTATTTGTAGAATATTGTATTCTGAAATAAATCCATTGTTTAATTTTTTGTTGTCGTTTTGTTTTTATAAATATTATTGGTGCTTATGCTGTTCAGCGGCCGTATGAAAAAATTATTTTTTTATAAAAACAATATTATATACTTATTCAGCGTTATATTCTTACTCACTGTACAAAAAAGTAGAAAAAATTATCGACTAGAACTTTAATTACAAGTATTTTTTCATTCTGCATATCATAACAGCGATTCGTTCACTAAGCCTCCATCTTCTTTTTTAACAAGATTTCAAGGGCAGATAACTGAAATCTTAAGAAAGATGGAGGCTTAGTGAACGAATCGCTGTTATGATACGCAGAATGGAAAAATACTTGTAATTAAAGTTCTAGTGGATAATTTTTTCTGCTTTTTTATACAGTGAGTAAGAATATAATGCTGAATAAGTATATAATATAGTTTTTATAAAAAAAATAATTTTTTCATACGGCCGCTGAACAGCATAAGCACCATATTATCTTCAGTGGCACAGTTGTTGTCTGTGGAGTCTGTCAGGGCTAATTAATTGTTTTAGGGGTTGAACTTTGTAAAATTTCAGAAGTTACTTGTCTCTCCATGAGGGCAATTAGACATTAAATTGTTTTTTAATGTGTGGAAAATCATCCCCCCCAAAATGGTGCATTCTTGATTGGGACAAAAATAGAATTTAAAGCAATGGTGTCCACGATGTTCCCATTTGGGAAGTTAGAATTGGTTTAGACTGATCAGAGGCAGAAAGTGCTTGATAAATGTTACCCCGTGGATTAAATAAAGTGTTTTGTTCAAAATTCTGTCTAAAATTCCCGAGTTCGAGAAGATACACCTGAAGAAGGTTAATTATAAAGATTTAGTCTGTTATTGCTACTGTCAATATATAACATATGTAGTAGGTTGATTTGTTTTACTATAAAAATGAAAACAAGACACAGATAATAATAATAATAGTATTACTACTAATAATAATAATGACAAATTTGTAGATTAACAACCTCAGCTAAATTCCCTCCCATCCCCTAAATAAGATTCTATTTTTTTTTTTTTAGGTGATTGAAAAACTTGGTGGAAAAAAAATAATAAAAACAATTATTTTATAGTGGGAGATAAGTTTTGTATGTAAATTTAACGTAAAATGATCATTTCTGGGCCATTCTAACTTTTTGGTGATGTTGACTAAATTTTTTTTTTTTTCACTGACCCTAAGTCTGACTGGCAAGGTTTTAAAACTATGCATAATCGCTTTAAAAGGTACTCCTCCACCCCACCCCCAAAACGCAAAGAATTTATCTCCCAGGGTAAAATAACAATTTTTTATTAACTGTTCTAAAATGCTAGAATGTCTCGAAAATAGCTCATTTTATGTACACTTTATATGTGAAACTGATCCCCTCACTCTAAATTCTTAAAAATTACTTGTTTTTTGTTTGTTTGTTTGTTTTTTTTCTTCCCTTTAAGTTTTTCAGGGTGTTCACACGTAATTGCCTTAAAAAAAAAATAATAGTATCTCATTTTTGTTTGGAGAGTCGATATAGCTGAAGGTGTTAATCTACAATAATAATAATACTTATAAGTTCTCATATCAATCAACTGCATTCATTTAAATGTTGCCTAACGAATTTATGCAAAGTTTCATTTTTTTTTTTTTTTTTTTTTTTTTTTTTTCGCAAGTAAAATAAATTTACATCGTATTTTGATGTTATGATTTATAGATTTTAGCTTTACTGGCAGTTTAAAATAAATAAATATTTAACATTAGTACCCGCAATGGAAAATTAAGTTTTAAAAAAAAATATTAAAAGAATCTTTTTGGGAATTGGAAATTAGGCTCAAATCTAAAGTTTTTAATTTTTTTTTTTTTCCGCTTAATCGTCCCAACACTAGTATCATCACGTCACGTCACCTCCCATCAGTCATTCAAAACTTTCCAAACTATTGCTAAAGACATAGTAGGCCACTTAAGACATTTATGACGACCTTATCCTGGCGGTCAGCTTGAACAAAATATCAACAGACAGAGGTGATTCACGAAACATCGAATCTCAGCCTGAGATGACGACGGAAAATGAAAATGATATATTTTGCGGAATGCAACGAGATTTTTTTCTTGCTTATTTGAAGTCCAACAACAATGGATCGGATTTCATGCGAATTGGAAATATTTTATTAGCTCCTTGAACTGACTTACTCCAGACCTGAAATGAAAACTTTTTTTTTTTTTTACCCCAAACAAGGCAGGTCGCCACTGTAGACATAAGGGGCTACTGAGAATTAGGATGACACCCAAAACCTACACCCTAAGTTGGGAGCTGTGTAGCGAGATGTCTGTTTACATTAGTTTTAAATTTCTGCATGTTGGTACAATCGGGGGAGCATGGAGGGAGTTACAATAGTTGGATCATTCTGCCGCTCCAGGAAGTACCTGACTCCTGATGCAATCCTCTACCTATATAAGAGATACATCCTAAGATGGCATATTGCTGCCACATCTGTAGAGGTGCCGCCCTGGCTTTGATAGAGTACAAAATCGACTTCTCCCTGCAGCTTACAGAAGACACATTATTATTCTTTCTCTGCTCTATCATTATTTCTATAGACTGTGCTCGACTGAGCTCCAATCTCTTGTTCCTCCATATAAAATATTCACATCAGAAACTCGTCTTGCTACTACCGTTGCAAATAATTTTCCTTTCTGTGACTATAGTTTCTTTCTAAGAACTTCCCATTTGCGGAACATATTACCAAGGGACTGCTTCCCTGCGGACTACAACATGGTTGTCTTCAAGTCCAATGTTGACAGATACTTGTCGAACTGTCCTCTTAGTCAAATTTTGTCCATTCCATTCATTGTTTTCAATCCTCTCATAGTATTGTTCGTATTCCCACTGAAAATCTCGAAAGCGGCTTCTTGACCTAAGATGCACCAAACATTGATGTTTTATTGTTTTTTTTTTCTTTACAAAACTAAATCATGTCCTGCAAAGCCAAAAACAAACAAAAAATAGCAATTTTTTAATTTAAGAAAAATGAATGCAAAAGATATTTAATGGGTATGGAATCTACCAAATAAATGGTTCAGTTCAAAATTGCCAGGAGATAAATTGCTATCACAAAAACCATCTGAAGAACGCCAAAAAGTATGACCCGAACATGAAAATGACAACCAAGATAAGAAAAACGTCCACCATGTCTGTCTAAATGAATAAATACAAATCTTTTTTCTTTGTTTAGCATCCGTGTATTACCATCAAAATACTCACTGTTATTATTTCAATAATACTAGTCTTTTGAAATACTGTATATTAGAGTTGGGCGGTTTTGAAATTTTGTTTTCGGTATCGGTTTCGGTTTTTTTCCCTTAAAACCTCGGTTTACGGTTTGGTTTTTCGTTTTTTTTGAAAAAAAATTTTTTACTATGGAAGCTATTCATTCTCTTGTGTGATGATTAGTTATTATTCAACGTTTAGTTGAATTAGCCACTGTTTCGATAATTTTGTGACTGAATCATTCTCCATGATATGAATCATATAAGTTTTAAGGTGTTGACTGTTGTAATCAAAGTTCTGATACCTTTTCAACAGTTAACTCGTTAAAACAGTGACCAAAGATTCATGAAAGATTTCTGAAGAATAAAACTGAGTTTGAATATACATTCTATCTAATTCTTTAACCCATCAGAAGCTAAAATATAACTCAGAAATGCAAGAAATTAAAAGACAAATTTATTTAAACAAACAAAATAATTTTACAAATAAAATTAAGCAAAAATGATGATGAAAATGAAATATTGTCAAAATTATTTGACAGATAAAAATTTTAATTTTTTAATAGGTGAAAATGTTTTTACTCATTTTCTTAGGTTGTGATTGAGAAAAACTAGTTTCTCAGCATGGTTAGGTTTCAGCCTACATCTCCGGTCACTAATGACAAGTCCAGCCTTACTAAATATCCGTTCACTCGCTACAGAGGTAGCTGGAATACTCAAAAGTTCTCTTGCCAGAATACAAAGATTCAGGTAGAGTCTCCCATTTTTCTTCCACCAGACAAAAGGACAGGCTGATGGGTCGATGGCTTTTCCATACAAAAAATCGATCTACCTCGTTTTTAATCCAAGATATTTTTTTACCGCTGGTATAAATTTCTTTTGTTCATGACCTTTCTTTCGGAGAAAACCCCAAAAGTCTTTTTCCCCTTTTGGTTCACTACTTTGCTGTACTTCTGCTGGAATGTTTTCGTCCATGTCATAGGATAGAGTCGAAAAATAAACACACCATATTCTTCTCGAATTGCCGGTGTTGACTGTTGGGATGTCTTTCATTTTGTGTGCTTGAAGTTCTGTCAACTGGTGCGTGTTGGGGTTAATATTTGTTTTTAAGACAGGGTAATAAAACTTTATAGACATGCATAAAAGACTAGTAGTACACCTGAAAACCGCGCCAAGGGAAAAGGAAGGATGGTTAAAAAAAAGTAATCATTTTTTAAGCTTTATGGTAATTTTAGTCATAGAATTCATGACTTGGATTAAAGTTGAATAATTAAACTTTCGAATAAATTGTCAACTCTAAATAAATACCAAATTAACAATTTAGTAAAATATAAATCGTTGCATAGTCTACTTTTTGAATAACCCATTTTTGGGAGAGAAAACGGTATAGTTGAGAGATAGTTCTCTAGAAATGACAATTTATTTATGAAGTGGCTTTTCAAAAGTAAACAATGAAATGCCTAATGTTTAAAATAATTTTTAAAATCCGAATAAAGTGATACTAGCATTGGCAACTACTTTTTTTCTTTTTAAATGTTTATACTCTCTCGCTACTTTTCGTTTATTTACTTTTACAACAAGTATTTTTTTTTAATTTCATTTTAATAACTTATATTTTTAGATAACTCTGAAACAAACATAAATAATTATTTTACAATTTTAAGTTGAATCAAATAGATTTTCGACATCATACGGAACGCGTTTGATTTTTTCATTTGAAAATATTTTATGCTAAAAATACGATGTCATGTTGTCTGTCGTATTTCTCTTTTTTTCATTTGAAAATTCAAAATGTTAATGATAAACAAATTGTAAACAAAGATTTCTTCCTACAAGTCAATTAAATGTTTTTATCATATATTTGTTCAATCTGTCCTCTTACTAATATAACATTTTTTGGTAATATTCAATTTTATTCAAATCGGAAAATCTTTTCAACCGTGTTTCCTTGTATATGGTGGCTTACTGTAGTAAAAACACAATACCGAACGGTTACGGTTTAAAAAAAAACGATTCGGTATTCGGTATGGAGACGAAACCGAAAAAACGCGGTTTCTCGGTAAAACCGCCCATCTCTACTGTATATATAGTAGAGAGTAAAGACTCAAACAGCTGTCTATGCAGAATTTGCATAACTTTTTTCAACAGCTTTTAATAAATTAATGTTTGGTGTTATTCATTTGCAGTTTTATTGTCTTATTTCTAATATATATGCAATTGTTTTGTCAATATTAACAGTAATGAACGTGATTTAATAAAATAAGGATAGATTACAAAAACCTTTCTTAAAATATTGTGTTCGTTAATTTTCAAGGGAGATAATTTAAGTGAAGACTATTAGTTTTTAAAAGTAGAATAGATTTATATTAAAGATATGTAATGTAAGTTATACATTTAAAAAAAAATATTTCGAGCTAGGTTAATAGTCGCCGGTTGGGGGTAGTTTTTGCTTGTCGAGTTTTGATTTTTTTTTTTTTTTTTTTTTTTTTTTTAATATACCAAAATTAAATGGCTCACTTCAAATGTGTGAATTGTTTTCTTTGTGATGATGATGATGATTACCTTTGGGAATCATAAAAAAAAAGAGCTGCCCGGCACTATTTCAAAACAACATATTACTGCATCAGACCATTTTTTTTTTTTTTTTTAGAAGAAGAAAAACACTAAGTTATAGCAATTTTAATCGTACACGGTGATAAAATCCTTATTATCTTGCATTTTTTAAATATGCCCGATAAAATAAATGGAACAGGACAGAAAGAAAATAAATCTTTTCGTAAGGTGCCAAAAGGGAAATAACCCTCTCATAAAAATGCAAGTAAAGGTTTTTATTTTTATTTAATTATTTAAAGTCAAAACACTAAATGATGTTTTTTTTTTAAATGAATAAAATCATGTATTTAAAATTAATCTGAGACTTTCAACGTAAAACGTCATTTTCAAGGATAATTTTTTTTTTTTTTTTTTGCTGGTATTAACCCACAAGGGGGTAGCCCTTCCGTGGATAAAGCAAACTGTACGCCCGTTCTTGTTGACGAGAGTTGAAAAGTATAGTCCGATATGTTTTGCATGGTTAGCGCTTTTTTTTTTTAATAAAAGGGTTAATACCATCAGAATGAAGGGGGGGGGTCTTCTTTGAAAATGACGTTTTATGTTGGTCGAAAGTCACAGATAAATTTTAAATGATTTTATTCATTTAAAAAAAGAAAATAACATTTGGTGTTCTAACTTCTTCAAATTATTTTACGAAAATAATGTTTTTCATCATGTGACCAACTCTTTTTTTTTATTTTTTTATATTTTATTTTATTACAACTGTACCAGTTCCTCCCTGATTTATAAAAGAAAAGAAATTGTTCGCTGTTGAAAAAAGACGTGCATTTTGATTTGGTCATTCAAATCCCTGACATTAATGTCTATCGCAATTTTCAGTAACAGCTCTCGAGAGGGAAAATTTTTATATATATATATATATATATATAAGGTCTACTTGCTAGGTTAAAGACTTGGAGGAATTCTATGGAAAGTAACGGTCTGAGGGTGAATGGTATTAAGACGAAAGTGGTGATCAGTGGTTGTAGTGTTGGAAAGCGTTCAGAAAGAGGAAAGTTCCTCTGCTCAGTTTGTGGAAAGGAAATTGGGAGCAACTCAATTTTTTGTGGTGCTTGCAAGCGTTGGGTACATAAGAAGTGCAGTTGAATTGCAGGTAGGTTGAGAAAGGATAACCAGTTTGTGTGCAAAAAGTGTGATACAATGGAGAGGGTTGCGAACTCAAATGTGCAGAAAATATATCTGAATGCCGAAGCTATTGAGGTTGTTCAGAGGTTTTACCTTGGTGATACCATTAGAGCACAAGATGGAGAAGGTGCTAATGTGATTACAAGAATTAGGAGTGGATGGAGTAAGTTCAGGGAACTTCTGCCATTACTAACTAGCAGAGCATTACCACTGTCGACTAACAGAAGTCTATTAGGCATGTGTATGCAGTGTGATGATGTATGGAAGTGAAACGTGGCCAGTGAGGATGATATGGTTAATGTGTTATGTGAGTCTTAAAGACAGGCTTAGTTCTGATGACCTCAGAGGAAGATTAAATCTGGACAGTATAGGGAGATGTGTGTAGAACAGGAGACTTTGTTGGTATGGCCACATTGAAAGTATGGATAAGAGTTCTTGTGTTAATAGATGTAAAACAATTAAGGTGGCAGGGGAAGGTCACAAAAAACAGGAGGAAGTGATAGAATGACCTTGAGAGAAAGAGACCTGGACAGAGATAGATTAGTTTGGACATCAAGTTCTAAAAGCCAGCCAACATGTAAAATGGATGTTGAAACTAATAAAATAGGGGATATTTGAAAACATTAGGATTCGTGTAGGGACGCTTAATCGGAATCGGAAAAATTTGAATTTACGATTCCAAAAACGATTCTTTTAATACTTTTTTTTTTTAACTTAATTTTCCATTGCTGGTACTAATGATAAAATGATAAATATTTATTATTTTTAAACTACCAGTAAAACTAAAATCCATGGATCATAATAACATCAAAATAAGATGTAAATTTATTTTACTTGCGTAAAAAAAAAAAATGAAACTTTGCATTTCTCGCTAGGTAACCTTTAAAAGAATACAGTTGATTTAAAGAGTTCGGAAAAATGTTTAAAAATTAAATAAAAAAATTTTGTTATGAAAAATACTGACAAACATCATTGATAATTAAATTAAAATGTAAATAATGTTTTTCAATTTTTTTTTTTATATATATGGTGGGGTTTTGTCCGGTAGGCCTTTGCTCGATAGCTCAGCATTAGCAAACGACTTTACAATTGTGAAGGAAAAAACCTTTGAACTTAGCACATGAAAGGCTTAGTGTGGAGTTGAATTAGGTATAAAGGAATTAGTGAATTTAAAGATTTTCACAGTTCTGTGCTAGAATACACTTTGGCATCAGTTCTTCTTCATTTTTAAGTTTCTATGTCTGTGTTTTAAAACAAAATTGATAAAGTTATAAAAGGTGGATTGGGGTGGAGATAGAAGGCAATAAAATCAAAGATAAAATGATTTGTGGTTATTAATATTATTGAAAATGTTTTGCATTTCAGTTGTTACATTTTCCTTCCATTGACTAAACAAGTACGCTCTTTGAATTTGCCAACATAAATATATATATATATTTAAATTCCTGAAACAGTTTTTCATGGTAAACAACTGATGATCCCTTAAATAATGTTAGAAGCAAACTAATATAATAACTAAAAACTAAATTGACTTACATGAGTGATTTTCCACTGAACGACTTGGGACTTAAGGGTTTAAAAAAAAATTTTTTTTAGTTTTAATGGTTGAGAAACTTCCGAGACTATATATATATATATATATATATATATATATATATATATTGAATATAAGAGACAACTCTTGTCTAGATATCCTTTGGTAGATCCTTTCAATAGTCCGAATCAGGATCTTAGTTTCGGAGGGGAAATATAGTTTCATACTTATGACATAATTCCCGACCTCATTCCCCTGAAGATGGACCCGGATGGGTCTGAAAGTACTTGGGACACAAATCTAAACTATGACAAATTCATCAGCCAATTCCCCTCCGAAACTAAAATCCTGATTCGGACTATTGAAAGGATCTACCTAAGGATATCTAGACCAGAGTTGTCTCATATTCAACAATACTTGCTTGCAAGAAAAGATGCTGCCTAGATATATATATATATTATATTTCGGCAGCAAGTCATTTATTATATACGCCTCGTTAAAGACCACAGAGTTTTCTGTCTTCGCTATCTTTCTTGTTAATTTCTCGACGTGGCGAGCGATTCGTCGGTTTTCTGAAAGCGCTAGAGGAATAGCCCACGATACAACGTTAGGTGCCATACTCCACCAATTAACACCCGGAGAGAGAAAACTGTGTTTTAACGACGCGTGTATAATATATATATATATATATATAATATATATATATATATATAAATATAGTAATCCAGGTAAAGTAGACATCCACAGGATAAAAATGCAAAGAATTTCAACCGGGCTTATAAAGAATGCTCAATAGTAAATAGAGCTATTCATATAACTATTTTTATTCATACAAACATGTACAAAAGCCGCTACACTGGCATGTCGATGTTATCGATCAATAGTTATTAGAAACTAAAATCTCATCAGACGGGAAAAAAATAATAATTTGCCTTGAATAACAATAGTAATAACTGTAATGAAAAATCATAATATAATATAGTAACTATGAAAATAAAAATAAAATGCAGGGGTCGTGGTAATAAGAATAATAACTATAAGTTTTTTTGTATAATAAAACCGATATCAGCAATCACAGTGATATCAATAGTGTTTATCTAGGAAATAGCGATAACCTCACCAATAATGAAAACAACAGTGACACTACCAACAATAACACCAACAATAGTTATAATAGGCAATAATAATAATCCTTATTAATTATTGTAATGGCAGTAATAATATCAAAGGTTGTGATGACAATAAAAAGTAATAATATTAACATTAAAATTTAGGTTAAAGTCAAATAAAAAAAATAATAATAATAAAGAACGTTAATGATGATAATGATAAAAATAATAAAAAGTAATGATAATAGTTCTATTGATCATGTATAATAATAATAATGATAATAGTTATAATAACAACTAGCGGGACCCGTGTAAATTACACGAAATGATGTTTTCAATACTAATTATCTTGTTCCTAACCTATACACGTTTGAATAAAATATGATAAGATTTGACTTGTATATTTATTTAAAAAAATGAAAAGTACATGAAACAATTTACAAAACTTCTTTATATAAAATAGTTCTAGTGAAGGTAGTTCCTCTTCTCTGGCCATGAGTAGAATTATTCTGAGGACAAATGTTCACTCTTACACTGTTCATAGACCTTGCTCTTAAAAGCGGTTTCGTATCCCTCCGTCCGTCAGACTTTTTTCTTGATGTGATCGATCGACTAATTCCGATTTCGACGATTAAACCTTACTTTGTAAATGCTTTAGATTAAATTAAATTTGGCTCCAATTCATGAGTAGCATCTTTTTTTTCTTGGCCTTTTCGCTAAGATCAAAGTGTAGTATATGTGTCTTCTCGGTCGTCCGCTCCCTACCTCCCTCCCACCCCTTCGATGTAGAAAAAAAAATCTTAGAGGTTGGTTGGGATCGAACCATCAAAATCCTACGTTGCTAACCGTTGTGCCGAAAGGAAATACTTGAAAATATTACGAAAATTAGGTGACTTGAATGCGTTTCAAAATCTAGGTGCGGCACGCATGCGCAGAGCTTTTAGTGTAAGCATGACACACGAACACACACGCTATCGTATTAATATATAGAAGATAATAATGACAATAGTTGTAATAATGATAATATTAATAAGAAATAGTAATAATAACAGTAACAGTAATGATAATAGTACTATTGATCAAGTATAATAATAGTAATAATGACAATAGTGGTAATAATGATAATATTAACAGGACAGGCGGGACAGTTATAAAAGTGTGGGGGGGGGCGGTTAAACACATGCATATATAACTTCATTATTGATGACCGTAAAGTGGAGGGGCCAAGTCAAAAAGTGTGGGGGGGGGGGGGTGAGCCCCCCCCCCCACGGTGCCGCCGTCCATGATTAATAAGAAATAGTAATGATAATAATAATAATAATAATAATAATAATAATAATAAAACAGTAACAGTAATGATAATAGTACTATTGATCAGGTATAATAATAATGATGATAATAATAGTAATAATAACAATAATGACAATAGTGGTAATAATGATAATATTGATAAGAAATAGTAATGATAATAATAATAACAGTAATAGTAATGATAATATTGATAAGAAATAGTAATGATAATATTGATAAGAAATAGTAATGATAATATTGATAAGAAATAGTAATGATAATATTGATAAGAAATAGTAATGATAATAATAAGAAATAGTAATGATAATAATAATAACAGTAACAGTAATGATAATAGTAAGAAATAGTAATGATAATATTGATAAGAAATGATGATAAAAAAAAGAACAGCCAATATTCATATTCTTCAGTTGCATTAAAAAGCCGTTCAAAACGAATTAAAATAAATATCAGTTTTATTCGTCTTAATGCGTTCACTGCACTGTCTGTGACTGTCCGTTCGTTGTCTTCTTGTGCAAAGAAGTATCAATCTCATATATATAGTCTCGGAAGTTTCTCAACCATTAAAACTATATTAAAAAAAAACAACAAAAAAACTTATAGTCCCAAGTCTTCCAGTGGAAAATCACTCATGTAAGTCAATTTATTTTTTACAGTTATTATATTAGTTTATTTCTAACACTATTTTAAGGGATCATCAGTTGTTTACCATGAAAAACTGTTTCGGGAATTTTATATATATAGGCAGCATCTTCTCTTGCAGGCAAGTATTGTTGAATATAAGAGACAACTTATGTCTGGGATATCCTTAGGTAAATCTTTTCAATAGTCTGAATCAGGATCTTAGTTTCGGAGGGGAATTGGCTGATTAATTTGCCATTGTTTAAATGTGTGTTCCAAGTTCTTTCAAACCCATCTTTAGGGGAATGAGGTAATCAGGTATATATATATATATATATATATATATATATATATATATATGATAATTTTATTTACACAGACATGTACAAAATCTGCGACACTGGCATGTCGATGTAATCGATCAACAGTTACTATAAACTGAGATCTCATCAGGCAGAGTTAGAATCCGATCTTAACCTCAGATCATATTTGGAGGTTCATTCTCTCCAAATATGATCTGAGGTTAAGATCGGATTCTAACTCTGCCTGATGAGATCTCAGTTTATAGTAACTGTTGATCGATTACATCGACATGCCAGTGTCGCAGATTTTGTACATGTCTGTGTAAATAAAATTATCATATATAAAGCTCTATTTTGATATTGAGCACTTTTTATAAACCCGGTTAAAATTCTCTGGATTACCACCCTGTGGATATTTTTTACCTGGATTATTACCATTATTATTATTATATATATATATATATATATATATATATATATATACACACACACACACACACACACACACACGCAGACAAAGAATGGAATATAAAAGAATGCAGTCGCGATCGGAAAAGAATGGTTGACGGTCAATTTATGTGAGTTCTAATTGGTTTTACACCTTTGCATCCAAATTGCAATTCATCATCCTCTATTGTTGCCTAGCAACAGAACCATTATCTGATTTGACTGCCAACTCGATTCTCTGGCCATTGATTTTATATTATTTGTTTCAATTCTTTTAGGCTTCCTGGACACTATTCTCAATTTACAGTTTGAAATTTATCAAACCATACCCATCTCCCCCTCTCTTTCTCCCCCTCTCTTTCTCCCCCTCTCTTTCTCCCCCTTTGTTCTTTGGAGAATTATTCTCTCTGCTTCTTTTCTCTCCCTCCACATCCCTCTAATTGCATTTTCGGTGTCGATGATCTGAACGCTTATCATACGTAGAAAAATAGTCTTGAAAGAAACTTATCATTAATATCAAGAAAATATTTTTGTTTTAAGTATAATTATTTTCTATTATTTTAACGTTTGTTTTTATTTATAACTAGCATGGTTACTTGGTGTTGTTCGGGAGAGTAATGACGAATCCGGTCATTTTGGCAAAAATTTTAATGCTTCAAGTTCTTTATATGTTCAAGTATTTAGTCATGGTGTTTTGTTTGGTTGTTTTGTTTGGTTGTTTTGTTTTACGGCATATCAACCCTTTTCGGGTTATTTAATGCCGAATCCGGTCATTTTGGTGAAAGATTTTATGCTTCAAGTTCTTTATATGTTCAAGTATTTATTCATGGTGTTTTGTTTTACGGCATATCAACCCTTTTCGAGTTATTTAATGCCGAATCCGGTCATTTTGGTGAAAGATTTTATGCTTCAAGTTCTTTATATGTTCAAGTATTTATTCATGGTGTTTTGTTTTACGGCATATCAACCCTTTTCGAGTTATTTAATGCCGAATCCGGTCATTTTGGTGAAAGATTTTATGCTTCAAGTTCTTTATATGTTCAAGTATTTATTCATGGTGTTTTGTTTGGTTGTTTTGTTTTGCGGCATATCAACCCTTTTCGAGTTATTTAATGCCGAATCCGGTCATTTTGGTGAAAAAATTTATGCTTCAAGTTCTTTATATGTTCAAGTATTTATTCATGGTTGTTTGGTTTGCTTGTTTTGTTTTACGGCATGTCAACCCTCTTTGGGTTATTTAATGCCAAATGCAGTCATTTTGGTAAAAATTTTAATGCTTCAAGTTCTTTATATCTTCAAATATTTATTCATGGTGTTTCGTTTGATTGTTTTGTTTTACAGCATATCAACCCTTTTCGAGTTATTTAATGCCGAATCCGGTCATTTTGGTGAAAGATTTTATGCTTCAAGTTCTTTATATGTTCAAGTATTTATTCATGGTGGTTGGTTTGGTTGTTTTGTTTATGGCATATCAACCCTTTCTTTTGGTTGGCTTCATCAAAACAATTAAGTGTCATTGTCGCTTTCGGAATCAGTTGCCTATTTTATTACAAGGCTTTCTTAGAAAGTTCGATATTATTGATTGATTGGTTGGCAAATTCATAGAATTCAATATTGACAAAAAATTTATGACCATTTTTTTTATGGCATATCAACCCTTTTTAGGTTATTAATTGACAAATGCGATATCTACCCAGTGTTGCCTGGAAGTAAAAGAAGAAACGACTTAATTGTTTATGAAGAAATGGAAATTAATTTTGGGGACTCCAATTTTGTAATCAAATTATTTTGCAAAACAAAGTTTTTAAATTTCTTTTAGTACTTGACGTTAATCAAAGAACAAACAATAATAGAAACTTCCCTTTAACATATTTTTAGATATTTATTTTTGCAGAAGCCAAGTCAAATAACTCATTACATTATTACCTCCTTTTGATGTTTAACAATATTTAGTAAGAGAAAATGTTTCTACTCTTAAAAATGTTCTTAACCAGAATAAGTATTTTCAGAAAAAAAACTGAAGCGAAATGCCAATAACATAATGGAAGAAATAAAAAAAAAAATAAGCTAGTCCGAATCAAGTATCAATATGTCCGACGGATTGCTATTTGGGTCTGACTTTGAAAATCCGGCAGGATAACTTTATATGTTAGATGATTGAATAAATACATGTACGTAAGTAAAGGTAATAGATTGGATAGCCGATTATATTGATTAGGCCAGTTACGGACCACCTGACTTCTCTGTTGCGGTTCAACCTTGTGTCGTACACACAGAAAACTAAGTTTCCATAATTGTTACAGAAACATTAAAGTTTATAAATTGTATTCATTCCTTGGTAGCTGCACATGAAAGACAGAGGAGGTTTATTCGACTTGATCTTTGTTTCAAATCACTGACCAGAGAAAGACAGAAAGATATTGATAATAATTGTTTAGTCATATTTTATCAGCAGATATCATTTTACATATTCACATGTTGTGTGTAATGATGGGACGATTCCAAAAATGTTTCCGATTCTTATACAATTACCGATTCTGTTCTAAATTACTGATTCTGATACAATTACCGATACTGTTTTTTTTTTTATAAATTTCTAAATATTTAATTAGAGATTTGTTGGATTTTTAAAAAGAATTTCGAATTACTCTAAAAACCTTTTGTAATGTATATTTTTGCAAACGTAAAAAATATACGAGGGGGGTGTTATATTACACGAGTAGATCTTTGTAAGTATTTTGATTGAAAATTGTGAGACAACTAAAGAGTTATTTCTCTTTTAAATGTCTTTCGAAGTATTTTTGATTGAAAATTGTGAGACAACTAAAGAGTTATTTCTCTTTTAAATATCTTTCGAAGTATTTTTGATTGAAAATTGTGAGACAACTAAAGAGTTATTTCTCTTTTAAATATCTTTCGAAGTATTTTTGATTGAAAATTGTGAGACAACTAAAGAGTTATTTCTCTTTTAAATATCTTTCGAAGTATTTTTGATTGAAAATTGTGAGACAACTAAAGAGTTATTTCTCTTTTAAATATCTTTCGAAGTATTTTTGATTGAAAATTGTGAGACAACTAAAGAGTTATTTCTCTTTTAAATATCTTTCGAAGTATTTTTGATTGAAAATTGTGAGACAACTAAAGAGTTATTTCTCTTTTAAAACAAAGTCGATTTGCATTAGTTTGTCGTTAGTTGACAAAAATGCTATTTGAATTTCTTTCACTAGTTGTGTGCTCTCAAATAGACTGTCCTCTCTTCCACTCTCTTTCTTCCACTCTCACTTTGAGCCATGTGACGTCATATTCGTTTCTATTCATTTCCACAGTCTAGCAATCCTCACCTCGAGTTAAGCACGTTGAACCCGGCTGACCTTTCATTCCCTGTTATTCTCAACTAACCATTTTGTATACTAGTGGTTCCACTCGCCCAATATCTAACAGTAATGCATACAATTTCAGTGGGTAGTGTTGTCTATCTAACATATGTCTTTCTCATGTTCATACGCCCATACAATTTGTAGAAAAGACCCCATCATCTCTAAAAACGAAATAAAGCGAAAAAGAATATAACAATTCTACACAGGAATAAACCATTTGCTCTCTATACATCCACTTCGATTGTTATAATTCTTAGCTTGCATCTTGCTGTTTGTCTGACCGGTGAGGGTTTAGGACATGTGTTGCATGGAGAGAAATAATGGTTTTGTTTTACGGCATGTCAACCCTTTTTCGGGTCATTTTGGTGAAAGTGTTTATGCTTCAAGTTCTTTATATGTTCAAGTATTTATTCATGGTGTTTGGTTTGGTGAAAGGGAGAAGGGGAAGAAAATTGTTGGTTTTTTGTTTTGGATTTTGCAGAGCATGATTGAGTTTTGCAAAAAGAAAAAGAAACAATAAAACATCAATGTTTGGTGCATTTGCGGTCATATTTTCAGACAGCCTGATCTGGTAGCACCAGGGTGGAGAGAAATGATATTAGAATGATACGATGGATGTGTAATGTGAGTTTTAAAGACAGGCTTAGTTCTGATGACGTCAGAGGAAGATTAAATCTGGTCAGTATAGGGGAAATCTGTCCAGAACAGGAGATTTTGATGGTTAGGGTTAGGGTTGAAAGAATGGATTAGGTATCAGGTTCAGTTTACAGGGGAAGACCAAGGAAAACATCGAAGGAAGTGATAAAAATGGACTTGAGAGAAAGAAGGATAAATAAAAACCTAGCCAGAAATAGGTTACTTTGAAAGTCAATTTCTTAAAGCTGTCTAACACATACCAGCATGTAAAACAGACGTTAAACCAAATATGATGATGATGAAAAATACCATAATATTGACAGCTGGTGAATCAAAGTAGTATAATGTTGGAAATAGGCACCCCCATCTCCAGAGGAGTGTCGTCGATACGCCAGAAAATCTTTTGGACCCACAGACAGAAATTCACGTTTATTAGCATAGATTGTATGATGTGCAACGACGTCAAAGATGAACGTTTCCTGTTTTTATTATCATGGGAAACAAAAACGTTGCTGCATTGACTATTTCTGAAATGTTTTTCATGCCAATCAATTACTGCTGTTTCTTTTACTACTTCTTTTATTGAAGAGTTCCTCTCTGCTGGCAAACTACTTTAAGCAGAAAGCCACGCTTCACTAGCTTTAAAACTTGCGTGACTTCACAAAGCTGGCCGAGCGGAAAATAAATAAAAGATTTATCTTACGAAACAACTGACTGAATAAATATTGAAATAAGACAATGAATTTTATGTACATTTTTATAGTAACTGTTACTTTTTAAAGACAATGGATTTTATGTATATTTTTATAGTAACTGTTACTTTTTAAACACAATGAATTTAATGTACATTTTTATAGTAACTGTTACTTTTAAAGACAATAGTTTTAGTACATTTTTATAGTAACTGTTACTTTTAAAACACAATGGATTTTATGTATATTTTTATAGTAACTGTTACTTTTAAAGACAATAGTTTTAGTACATTTTTATAGTAACTTACTTTTAAAACACAATGGATTTTATGTATATTTTTATAGTAACTGTTACTTTTAAAGACAATAGTTTTAGTACATTTTTATAGTAACTGTTACTTTTAAAACAATGGATTTTATGTATATTTTTATAGTAACTGTTACTTTTAAAGACAATAGTTTTAGTACATTTTTATAGTAACTGTTACTTTTAAAACACAATGGATTTTATGTATATTTTATAGTAACTGTTACTTTTAAAGACAATAGTTTTAGTACATTTTTATAGTAACTGTTACTTTTAAAACACAATGGATTTTATGTATATTTTTATAGTAACTGTTACTTTTAAAGACAATAGTTTTAGTACATTTTTATAGTAACTGTTACTTTTTAAAGACAATGGATTTCATGTATATTTTTATAGTAACTGTTAGTTTTAAATACAATAGTTTAAGTACATTTTTTATAGAAACTGTTACTTTTTAGAGACAATGGATTTTATGTACATTTTTATAGTAACTGTTACTTTTTAAAAACAATGGATTTCATGTACATTTTTATAGTAACTGTTACTTTTAAAAGACAATGGATTTTATGTATATTTTTATAGTAACTTACTTTTCAAACACAATAGATTTTATGAATATTTTTATAGTAACTGTTACTTTTAAAACACAATGGATTTTATGCATATTTTTATAGTAACTGTTACTTTTAAAACACAATGGATTTTATGTATATTTTTATAGTAACTGTTACTTTTAAAACACAATGGATTTTATGTATATTTTTTATAGTAACTGTTACTTTTAAAGACAATAGTTTTAGTACATTTTTATAGTAACTGTTACTTTTAAAACACAATGGATTTTATGTATATTTTTATAGTAACTGTTACTTTAAAACACAATGGATTTTATGTATATTTTTTATAGTAACTGTTACTTTTAAAGACAATAGTTTTAGTACATTTTTATAGTAACTGTTACTTTTAAAACACAATGGATTTTATGTATATTTTTATAGTAACTGTTACTTTAAAAGGACAATGAATTTTATGCACATTTTTATAGTAACTGTTACTTTTTAAAGACAATGGATTTCATGTATATTTTTATAGTAACTGTTAGTTTTAAATACAATTTTTAATGATGTTGTCTACTTTGGAAAATGCTGTCCATCCAAGCACAATTTGCTGTTTGATTTCAGGCATAATATCAGCATTGCTTCTCACCATCTTCCTTAAGTAGATAAAGTTGTCAACTTTCTCGACATTTTCACCGTTCACTATGACTGGGGTTTTTGTGGCATATTTGTCGAACATGACCATGGTTTTTATTGTGTGCTTTTTAAGGCCAAGCATTGAGAGTTTTGTTAAGAACTCTTCTAATTCTTGAGGTGTGTGGCTTATCACAATTACATCGTCTGCAACTTCTAGATGAGCAAGGTATTTTCCGTTTTCCTTAGAAATTTGAAAGGAATTTATAAGCATTTAAACTGTCAAAGAGAAATAACTTTAAACTGGCATTAGTGTCTGCTAAGAGTTAATAATAATATTATAAATAATAAGTTCTAACTGTAAGTGAATTTGAAGCATTTAAACTCTCATTGCGAAAAAAAATAGGGGACCCATATCGGCCCGAATGTTTGTGATTTATGGAAATGGTTGAGCTATTTGAACCGAACCAAACTGACTTTTGCTGAATTTTCTGTAGTATTTCACGTGACTAAAATAGGAATTAACGATTTAGGTGGATAGACCTGTACCGTCTTGGGCATCGGGCCTTGACCCCGCCGGTCTGAGGTATGGTCCTGTGCAGTTCTAAGAGGTGCACCCTCCCAGGCTTTGCCTTCTAACCCTATTGGAATTTATTAACGTCCCCCTCACTGACTGGCTGCAGCCTTGTCCCTTAAGGGTCTCACGGATTGGCTGTCAGGCATCCCAACCCCTACTCCCTTAGGGGTCACGGGAGTCAGCCCATAAAAACGCTTGCACGCTGTGTCCTGGCCTCTTTTCGACCCACCTTTTGAACCTGGTAGGACCACAGCTTGATCCTTCTGAGACAAAGTCCTCGACGGCAGTCGCAGAGAGCCCCCACTCCTTCCTGTTACCAACCATCTTGGACTGAAGTGACTACATCTTGACAAGAGCCAGAATTGGAGGCGGGCGCACGTGCAACCTGTTACCAGAACTCCCACAAGATAAGTTCGCGAAGCACATTTTCGCAAACCTAAATTAACTTCCTCCTTTCTGAACTTTGAGCTCACCATTTGTTGTATATATTTGCCCTCATGTTTTCTCACAAGTAAAACTGTTTTAAACTTATATACGATTGTTGTTGTGTTCCTTCTCACAAAAGCTGTTGCCCTGTTTCTATTTTGCACTTATCTACATAATTGTTATTGCATTCTCACGTGCGAGAATTGAACTTTCTTCCAGGGATATTTATTCCCAACTACTCTTCCCAGTCAATTTTATTGATCACCAAATCTTGCAGGCAGGATGTAAAAAGGTTTGGTGAACTGTTGTCGCCCTGTCTCGCACATCTTTCTATATTGATCTTTTTGCTATCCTGTTGGAGCTTTGAAGTTGCTGTTGCTCCATCGTAAAGGTCTTGATACAAATTGATGTAAGCGCTGTCAACTCATTGATTTTTCAAAGTTGTGAACATAGCGGTGAACTCGATGGAGACAAATGCTTTTTCATAGTCGTAAAAGGCAAAACGAAGATATATACGGCACTCATCAGCTTTCTCTTGGAGTTGGCCTACAACTTCAATGTGGTCCATGGTTGAAAATTCAGGTCGGAAACCAGACTATAGGTAGGAAGAAAACAGTCAGCAGCAAGAGAGTTCCACAAGCCTGCAGTTCTTGGAAAGAAGCTACTGGAATATGAAGCTGTATTTCAATGAGGTATCAAAACAGCGAATTGATGGAGACCAACCACTAGACCAACAAGTCAAACGAGCTGGAACAAAAGAAGCAGGGAATAGATCACACAATTCTGAAAAACACATGCCATAATAGTATTTATAGAAAAGACTGAGACTAGCAACATCATGTCTGTGAGCGAGAGAGAGAGAGAGAGAGTGCAGAGAAGAAGAAAGGGTGGGGCCAAGTTGATCTGTAAGCAGTGATAATGTTATTACTATACTTATTTTTTTTACTAATGAGTAACCACTTATCAAGGCCTAAAACCCATTCAAGGATACGGGTTAATGGAATGGATAGATTGATAGTTGAATGATGATGAAGTTCGGTGATATTATCAGGATCATTCAATAAGTTTTGTTGTCTTTCGTGTTGAAAATTTCTAATTGATAAAATAATTCTAAAAGAAGATATTTTTGCATAAATGTATTTGATTCGTTTTGTGTGGCAAAATTAACAGGATTGGTTTAACAAATTTGTCTTTCATCTGGAATGTGAAATCGTTGAAATCATTTTGATAAAAAAGAAATGGAGATTCCAGAAGAAAGTTTAATTAGTTCATTTGGTAGAATGCTCACTTCGCACGAGCCAAGAAAAAATTTAAAGAAAAAAAAAATAAGAAAAAAAATAGGTTTCACGTTCAAGCAAATTGTGTTTTGTTTTTCTGTCTAGAATTTAAAATTGGTTGGCAGTGGCGGCATATTGAATTTGAAAATTGTTAAAATTATTTTCATAAAGCGAGTGATGTTGAATTAGCTCAATTATGAAAGCACTCGCTTCACATTAAGAGATTATGGGATCATTTTTCCAGACAGTTGAGCCAATTTTCTTTCCATGTCTAGAATTTTCTACGATCAAAATCATTGTAATATTTAAATGCTCCATCAAAATAGGTGAATCAGTTTTCGTTTTGCAAACATAGACAGATCAAATAATTTGACTCTTGAGCAAATTTCCTGTTCATGTCTTGAATTTGCTATCGTTAAAATCAATGCGGTAATGTTGATTTGTCAGATGGTTGAATTAACTCATTTGATAGAGACAGGGCTAAGTTAAGCAACATTATGCGTGGTCAGTACCAGATGGGTGACCATTTCGAAATACCAAATGCTGTATGTGTAAGAATGGCAACACTACCCCAGCAAAAAAAAAATTGCGAAAACTAATGTCATTAAAAGTATCGGTAGTTGTATTGATCACTACACAAGTGAAATATGGCAATTCAAATTAAAATAACAGGAAAATTATTCGATATACTTACGCATCAGGCGAAACTATTTGTGTACACCAAAAATTACGGAAAATTATCGAAATCTCAAACCAATGTGATCTCCGACCTTCTTCAAGTGTATCTTGTCGAACTCGGGGAATCTGTACGGAATTTCGAATGGAACCTTTTATGTAATCGACGAGAATAGCTTGCTCTCGTTCCGTCGGCCATGACCGAGTAGAAGTCTTCAGTAATTCATAATTGTATTCCGTACAGATTCCCGAGTTCGACAGAAAGATTCCCGAGTCCGACAAGACACATCTGAAGAAGGTCGGAGGTTACGTCAGCTGAAACGTTGTCAGAATAACATCCAAGATGAAAACAGTAGTTTGAATAATACAATTTATCAATCCTCATTTAAAAAATTCCGAAACATAAAAGTTTCTAAGTTCGAAAAAATGCACCGGAAGAAGGTCGGAAATTACACTGGCCGAAACGTTGTGAACCAGGATGAGAAGAATAGTTGTCGGAAAAACCAAACAAAATGCCACATTTTCATCACTAAACATATAAATTGAATGGATGTTAAGAATATTTCTTGTTTAAAATCGAGTTATTTATATATATATATATATATATATATATATATATATATATAGTAAGTTATGAAAATATATTTATGGCAATTAAGCTACACAGAGGCTCCCGTGTTTCATCCTCGTGGGAGCCTCTGTGTAGCTTAATTGCCATAAATATATTTTCATAACTTACTACCTATCTCTACTTACGTATCGAGCACTGTTGAAGTAAATACTGAAAATTGATACACAAAAAATTATATCTCCTTATAAATTTTTATGTGGATACATGAAATAGTAATATATATATATATATATATATATATATATATATATATATATATATATATATACAAACATTGTTAAAAATAACAGAATTCGTCTGTTTAATTATACCTTTTTTTATTTTTTCAATTTTTCTGATAGTCATTTTTTTATAAAAATCAAAAAAATTAATAAATGTTCCATAGGTTTCACAGGTTTCACGAACGTTATCGATTATTCGTCGAATCATCCTCAGGTGTCAAAAGCAAATGAACAACAAAGCTGGAGAAAGAAGCACATTTTTTAAAAAGAGAAACGCGTATAGAACGTTTTTTGTATTATT
>OY744542.1:49561396-49666396 GCA_963556195.1 Sepiola atlantica
TAGTTTGCAGCGTAAAGTTCAAAACTGTATTTTTCTCACAGCAAATAAACAAAAATGAATGCGAAAATTGTAAATGCATCGTCGACCTCCATCGTAATTATCATCCAGTTTTGTTGTTCAAACAAATCATTTTTGACTGATTTTTTTTATTTTTATTTTAATGGCTTGATTGGCAGACATTAAGAATTTTAAAATTGTGTAAAAATGTTTTTCATTGAGATAATTTTCTATTTCTTAGTTTATTGAATCAAATTCTTGAGAAACGTTTTTTTCCCATTTTTCCAGCTAATTAAGAACTGAATGTGGATTTTTAATTAATTAAAACAAAATTGTTAATTCTTCTTTTTTTGTTTTTGAATCACTACGGAAAATGCAGACTTGGATATCTGTTCTATTGGTCTGTCTTTCTATCTAAAATCTTTTTCGGAATATATAAAGCAAATAAATTGGGTTACAGTTTGTATAGTATCAATTTGCCTATGAAATTGCAGCAGCAACAGCATCATCATCATCACCAACAACAACAACAACTCCTCTCCTCCTCCTCTTTTGTAATCTTCAACTCCTCACACCTGACATTATCCTATATCTCTACAAAGTCACCATCCGCTCATGCATGGAGTATTGTTGCCACATCTGGGCTGGTGCATCATCCACTAATCTCTCCCTCTTAGACAAGGTCCAATAAAGAGTCGCCAACTTAATAGGTCCCTCCGCTATCCACCAAGTTCCAGCTCCCGTCCCATCGCCGCAATGTTGCATCCTTGTGCCCGTTTTACAAGTATTTCAATGAATTGTGCTCCGATTTGACGTAAATACACTAGACCAACCCGACAATCAGCTAAATCCCATCCATTCACTGTGGAGGTCCCCAGATGCTGGAGAGCCTTCTACTCCAATAGCTTCTTTCCTCGTGCTGCCAGCCTCTGAAACTCCCTCCCTGCTCCCTGTTTCCCCCGACTGTACCGACGTGCAGAAATTTGAAACTAATGTAAACAGACATCTTGCTGCACAGCTCCCAACTTAAGATGACCCCCCCCCCCCCAAAAAAAAATTCTCAGTAGCCCCTTACGTCTACAGTGGCGGCCTGCCTTATTTGGGGTGAACTATGTTAAAAATAACAAAAAAAAACAAACTCTTTTTATTAGTTTTGTCACTTTTCTTTGTATGCTTTCCTATCTCAATATTACATTCCAAGTTCTGAATGCCCTCTTAATACTGCTTTTATCATTACTTCTGTCGACCAAGGGACGAGTCTATCGGGCATGCGTATGCAGTGTGATGATACACGGAAGTGAAACCTGGCCAGTGAGTGGTGAGAACATGCATTGCATGGAAGGAAATGATATGAGAATGTATATAATGGATGTGTAACGTGAGTCTTAAAAACCATCTTAGATCTGATGACCTCAGAGGAAGATTTAATTTGGATAGTTTAGAGAGATGTGTACAGAACAGGAGACTTTGATAGTATGGCCACATTGAAAGTATGGATGAGAGTTTTGGGGTCAGTAGATATTGTTGGGATTAAAATAATCCTGAAAATAAAGTTCAATTCTCCCACGTGAGAATGGGGTAACAATATGCAGATAAATCATCAAAAGCGAGATATAGGACGAAATCCTGAGAGAAGGAACACAAAACACCAGAATGTAGTTTCACAGCAATTTTAGTAAGAAAGAGAAAGGTGCAGTCATAGAATATTTACAAACAGAGTTTTCAAAGTTCAGTTAGGCATAGTGAATTTTAGAGGGGCGTTTGCGAAAATGTGGTTTGCGAGAACTTACCTGTATAGAGTTTGGATAACTGCGGGAGGTCATTCTCTGTGACTGCCGTCGTGGGCTGTTGTCACTGAGGATACCAGCCGATGTATTGCTGACTTGAATGGAGTCGTCGAAAAAGAGGGCGGGAAGCCGTGTGCAAGGGTTTTTATGGGCTGGCTCACGTGACACCTAAGGGAATAGGGGTTGCAATGCCTGACAGCCAATCCGTGAGGGGGGCTTAAATAAATTCTAACAATATAGAACAGTTAAGGTAGCAAGTCCAGTTCACAGGGGAAGGCCAAGGAAAACATGGGAGGAAGTGATAAAAATGGACTTGAGGGAAAGAGGGATGGAGAAAGATCTGGTCAGAGATAGGTTAATTTAGAAGTCAATTTCTTAAAGGCGTCTAATGTATTCCTGCATGTAAAATGTACGTTAAACTACTGATGATGATGATGATGCTGATAATGACCATTCTTCTTAATTCATTTAATTCCATGTTAAAATGTTCTTGACTGTAGTGTTACTGCACCATATGTGTTATATACATATAACACAGCAAGTCCCCAGGTTACGATATCCATGATAACTTGTAGTTACGAACTAACAAAATAAGATTCATTGGTTTATCCCCCCCGAACGTCATGTACATATTTTCTTTTTTTTAACATAGGCACTGTTCAGATAACACCACTATGCTACATATCTAACAGCCATAAATACTATAATTTTTTGGAACTTGTTATTTTAGAGTTCTGTTTTGCAATGTTTTAGTGACGTGAAATTGAATATAGTTAGCAAAGTGTGTTATAAAACGCTGGTTATGGCAAATCAATCCTTTTGGAGTTATTTAATGATAAAACATTATTTCAAATGATTCTTTCATGATTAAATAAACAAAGCTGGAGAAAAATTCCCAAGAATGCTAGTATAAAATCACTACAATTGACTTGATAGGATTTAAACTCGTTTGGCATTTGGAGTATAATCGGAAAAATTGTAAAACCAAATATACAAAATTTATGAAAAAAATAAAAAATACCCCCCTCCTTAGTATTCGAATGTTCTTATTCGAATCTTGCAACTTGTTCCAAAAATATATGTTACTCTGTTAACAAAATAAAATCCAATTGGTTTTTGAAATCTGTTTCGAGATCGAGCACGAATATAACGAAAATGTCGAGGAGAAATATCAGAAATGAATTATTTTGAACGTTTCAATTCATTGATTTGTTTGGTTCATCTGCCTTTTCTATTCATCTCTAGAAAATTCCATCTGCGGTTCTGAAATTTATTGAGTTTTTTTGTTGGTTTTTTTTTCTTTTTGTCTTTTCGACTTTTTTCTTTTCGCTTCTGGAAGGATTAATGATGGCTGACATGCGACCAAATCTAATGAAAGTGGGAGAAAAAGTAATTTTCAAAAATCAAAAATATATAAAGAAGAGGATAAGATTTTACGGGCAAAACTGCACAGACTAGTGTTTGTGTGTTGGGGGTGAAATTGTCTCCTTCAAAAATGATCTTCGATTCCATCCGGAATTGCGGCTTTATCAAAATGCAATTCTTAAAAGACCGCTGACGTTCTCAGATTTCCCACTGAAGTTAAAACGGTAAATGTCTGCGGTTCCGATGCATTCACAACCAAAACTAAAAGAAGACAAGAATTTATTCGCTTCAACAAAATCGTTTTTTTTCTTCTTCTAAATGAAAAGCAATTTATTTCTAACAAATAGATTTGAACATGAAAAGTGGCAATTTGATCATTTGTTTTGAGGACAAAGATATTTTTTTTTTGCCCGATATTTTTAACCCATTAATGCCCATGGTCCTATTTTTAAGACCATATCCGTCCCGTCACACAAAAGTCTGCCCGACGAATAAGGACAAACGTGAATCTATTTCCATAATGAGACATTTTCTTTCTTTTTCTCCTTTTCTGCTTTCCATACCGATTTATACGATTTTACCTTTTTTTTTTAACTTTCCAGTTTGAGACGTTTATTTCTATCTTATTTCTTTTTTTTTTAACTTCTGCTAACGGCTTTGATGTTAAAAAGTCCGGCGTCATATTTCTTAATGTATAGATCTCCCCCCACACACTTGGAGGAAGGAGTTAGTGTAGTATCTGTTCTGTGGTCATGATACTACCCCTCCAAGGAATTACCTCCTCCTATAATTCTTCTTGCCACAAAACAATGGATTAATTATTTTTTGACAGCATAGTTTGTTTTTTTTTACTGAAAAATAAGATCATAATCGGACGTCTGTTAAAGAGAATTACAACTGCATATGATCCACTTATGAACACACAGATTTTCTATCTAGAGAATTGCGTGGAAATTCCTTTGAGGCGAAAGTCTTTTTCTGGAATAAGGCAATCAATTCTGACAGTTTCAGCTCCAAGTCTTGACCTTAACGACCTCATGACCTTAACAACCTCATGACCTTGGACAACTTCTACTATAAAGATCTCTTGTGTAATAATCCTGTTCTGTTACGGTTAAATAGTTTTGACCTTATAATCAAACCAATAGAGGGAAAAGGTTATTTTTATGTAGGGCACCAGTGATTGGTTGGCGATGAACTCTTTTTTTCACGTAACGTTTTCTCTATAAAAGATAAATAAAAAATAAATGGATTTTTTTTTCTCGCCCAAGATCAAAGTGTAGTATCTGTTCCGATGGATACTGCACCCCATAGACTGGTATTGTATTGGCCTTCGGGGCTTGATTTACGCCGATCTATGGGTCTGTCCTGTGCAGTTCCAGGAGGTCCACCCTCCCAGGCTTTGCCTCCCCTCCTTGGGGAGGAGTAAGTTTATTGCTTACTGCCTGAGGCGCCCCTACTGGGGAATGCCGACGGGGCTGCCCAGGCAATTTTTAATGCCAGAGCGCTGGTTTATCAAATCCCACTTTCCCGACCTTGTGTCACATCTTACCTTGTGGGAGGTAGATAAATAAAAAAATTTAAAAATAAATAAATAAATGGATTGACCATAGCCAATGGTGACCCAAAGGCTCCCTTTTTTATTGGCTACTTCACTGAGATGGAGGTGGGGACACTACTCCTTTTCCTGGATTAATCTTCATGTTATAATGCGCCGTGTTGCGCAAGGGGCCATCAAGTACCATTTGTTTTAGTTTTTGGTATGACTTGATTGAGGATTGAACTCTGGTCACTCGACTCATTAGCGAGCACTGTAACAATTAGCAAGCAAATCGAATGCACACATATCCAAGGCAATGGCTGAATCTTTAGAAAATTATCTCCAGTCTGTAGTGGAACGGGACCAAACATGGATGGTAACATTTAATGCTACTAAGACAAAGCTCCTTTTCAAAAATGGATGGTAACATTTAATGCTACTAGGAAAAAGCTCCTTTTCAAAAATAGATGGTTACATTTAATGCTACTAAGACAAAGCTCCTTTTCAAAAATGGATGGTCACATTTAATGCTACCATGACAAAGCTCGTTTTTAAAAATGGATGGTTACATTTAATGCTACCAAGACAAAGCTCCTTTTCAAAAATGGATGGTTACATTTAATGCTACCAAGACAAAGCTCCTTTTCAAAAATGGATGGTTACATTTAATGCTACCAAGACAAAGCTCCTTTTCAAAAATGGATAGTTACATTTAATGCTACTAAGACAAAGCTCCTTTTCAAAAATGGATGGTTATATTTAATGCTACCAAGACAAAGCTCCTTTTCAAAAATGGATGGTTACATTTAATGCTACTAAGACAAAGCTCCTTTTCAAAAATGGATGTTCACATTTAATGCTACCAAGACAAAGCTCCTTTTCAAAAATGGATGGTTATATTTAATGCTACCAAGACAAAGCTCCTTTTCAAAAATGGATAGTTACATTTAATGCTACTAAGACAAAGCTCCTTTTCAAAAATGGATGGTTATATTTAATGCTACCAAGACAAAGCTCCTTTTCAAAAATGGATGGTTACATTTAATGCTACCAAGACAAAGCTCCTTTTCAAAAATGGATGATCACATTTAATGCTACCAAGACAAAGCTCCTTTTCAAAAATGGCTGGTTATATTTAATGCTACCAAGACAAAGCTCCTTTTCAAACATGGATGGTTACATTTAATGCTACCAAGACAAAGCTCCTTTTCAAAAATGGATGATCACATTTAATGCTACCAAGACAAAGCTCCTTTTCAAAAATGGATGATCACATTTAATGCTACCAAGGCAAAGCTCCTTTTCAAAAATGGCTGGTTATATTTAATGCTACCAAGACAAAGCTCCTTTTCAAAAATAGATGGTTACATTTAATGCTACCAAGACAAAGCTCCTTTTCAAAAATGGATGGTTACATTTAATGCTACCAAGACAAAGCTCCTTTTCAAAAATGGATGATCACATTTAATGCTACTAAGACAAAGCTCCTTTTCAAAGATGGATGGTTACATTTAATGCTACCAAGGCAAAGCTCCTTTTCAAAAATGGCTGGTTATATTTAATGCTACCAAGACAAAGCTCCTTTTCAAAAATGGATGGTCACATTTTATGCTACCATGACAAAGCTCGTTTTTAAAAATGGATGGTTACATTTAATGCTACCAAGACAAAGCTCCTTTTCAAAAATGGATGGTTACATTTAATGCTACCAAGACAAAGCTCCTTTTCAAAAATGGATGGTTACATTTAATGCTACCAAGACAAAGCTCCTTTTCAAAGATGGATGGTTACATTTAATGCTACCAAGACAAAGCTCCTTTTCAAAAATGGATGGTTACATTTAATGCTACCAAGACAAAGTTCCTCTTCAAAAATGGATGGTTACATTTAATGCTACCAAGACAAAGTTCCTTTTCAAAAATGGATGGTTACATTTAATGCTACCAAGACAAAGCTCCTTTTCAAAAATGGATGGTTACATTTAATGCTACCAAGATAAAGCTCCTTTTCAAAAATGGATGGTTACATTAAATGCTACCAAGATAAAGCTCCTTTTCAAAAATGGATGGTTACATTTAATGCTACCAAGACAAAGTTCCTTTTCAAAAATGGATGGTTACATTTAATGCTACCAAGACAAAGCTCCTTTTCAAAAATGGATGGTTACATTTAATGCTACCAAGACAAAGCTCCTTTTCAAAAATGGATGGTTACATTAAATGCTACCAAGATAAAGCTCCTTTTCAAAAATGGATGGTTACATTTAATGCTACCAAGACAAAGCTCCTTTTCAAAGATGGATGGTTACATTTAATGCTACCAAGACAAAGCTCCTTTTCAAAAATGGCTGGTTATATTTAATGCTACCAAGACAAAGCTCCTTTTCAAAAATGGATGGTTACATTTAATGCTACCATGACAAAGCTCGTTTTTAAAAATGGATGGTCACATTTAATGCTACCATGACAAAGCTCGTTTTTAAAAATGGATGGTTACATTTAATGCTACCAAGACAAAGCTCCTTTTCAAAAATGGATGGTTACATTTAATGCTACCAAGATAAAGCTCCTTTTCAAAAATGGATGGTTACATTTAATGCTACCAAGACAAAGCTCCTTTTCAAAAATGGATGGTTACATTAAATGCTACCAAGATAAAGCTCCTTTTCAAAAATGGATGGTTACATTTAATGCTACCAAGACAAAGCTCCTTTTCAAAGATGGATGGTTACATTTAATGCTACCAAGACAAAGCTCCTTTTCAAAAATGGCTGGTTATATTTAATGCTACCAAGACAAAGCTCCTTTTCAAAAATGGATGGTCACATTTAATGCTACCATGACAAAGCTCGTTTTTAAAAATGGATGGTTACATTTAATGCTACCAAGACAAAGCTCCTTTTCAAAAATGGATGGTTACATTTAATGCTACCAAGACAAAGCTCCTTTTCAAAAATGGATGGTTACATTTAATGCTACCAAGACAAAGCTCCTTTTCAAAGATGGATGGTTACATTTAATGCTACCAAGGCAAAGCTCCTTTTCAAAAATGGCTGGTTATATTTAATGCTACCAAGACAAAGCTCCTTTTCAAAAATGGATAGTTACATTTAATGCTACTAAGACAAAGCTCCTTTTCAAAAATGGATGGTTATATTTAATGCTACCAAGACAAAGCTCCTTTTCAAAAATGGATGGTTACATTTAATGCTACCAAGACAAAGCTCCTTTCTTTTAACAATTATAAGAAACCTTTCCAACCACTGATTGCCATGGCTAATGGCACCCTTTCCGAGAGTCCAATGTTCAAATTCTTCAGCCTAACATTACCAGGCAATCTGAATTAGAATAAATACATAGAAGATACTGCCAAGTCTGCTGCAAAGAAGGTGGGCTCCCTTTACCGGACTAGTAAACTTATCACATCCGCTAGTATCTATAAAGCCACCATTCGCCCGTGAATGAAGTATTGTTGCCACATATGGGCTGGTGCACCAACCACTAGTCTCTACATCTTAGGGTATTATGTTCTATATGTGTAACGGAGCCTCTTTGTGTTGGGGTTGTTTTTGTCTACTAGTCTAATTTCCATTTTGGTCTTTTTCTTCCTCTGACTTTGTATATTGTATTGTGTTCCCTGAAATAAGAAGGGCCAATATTCACAGCATGCCGACCGGGTCCCCCATGTTGGCTATCAAAGGAGCTCTTGCAAATAATTACAGTTAGATCTTTCTTCTGAGCCCCACAACTTTTTAATTGTTTACTGTCATTTGTTCATGGTTTTGATAGTGTATGTGGCAACACCAGGCCCAGGCTTATTTTACCTGTGATCCTGTCACAGTGATAAGTGTTTATCTATCCCATATGAAGAAATAACATAGTGTACATGTTGGATGTTTACAATAAAAAATGTTGATGAGTAGTTGTTTCAATTGTCTATAACTCTCAAACCAAGCATCACCAGACCGATGTTTATAGGAACTGTTTTCGTTATTCACACATTTTTATTATTTACAATTTGATAAACTATAGAGATGTGTTAAACATTTGATATGTCAATCTTGTATCTTGGAATAATGATCCAGCTTTCGTTCAGCCTTCCTATATCTTATGTATAAAATAGAGCCAGTTTTAATAGCTTTTTTACTACAAGGTACATAATTAAATCTGTTTCGGCAATCATATAAGGCAAATATTGGTCTGTGTTGTTAAAAAAAAATAGAAATTGTATTTCTGATCGATTTTAATATTTAATCCTGATTGATATCTTATTCTTGATTAATAATAAATAAAGGAAGGCAGAGGAGCTTTTACCCTAGTAAATCATATGTCAAGCGTTTTCATTGGCTATTTATTACTCTCGATTTTCATCCCCTTTTAATAAGCGACTGACTCACATTCGAATGTTCAATACAGACTTACTTCCCTTTGTTTCGAATTGGCAAAATCCTAGAATGGGCGTTGCAGTTGAGGATGCATAGGTGTCCAAAAATGTTATATGAACCAACTTAAATTTCGATCAACAGAAAGCGGCTGGTTAGTAAATTCGAGAGATCAACTTCCATCAATTCCCGTGCATCCTCCATAACTCTCACTCACTCGACTCATTCGCCGTAAACGAACAAAGATATACACCGGTGTATTTTTATACATCAAAGCTAAGAACTTTCCTTTCTTCGCCTGTGTTCCTAAAACCAGACAAAGTCTTTATGAGCAGAGTTTCTTTCCAAGAACAAATTCCCATTGGACTGCTTCCCTGCAGACTACAACATGGTCGTCTTCAAGTCCAATGTCAACAAATACTTGTCAAAATCAAATATTGTTCATCATCCAACCAACAATGTATCTGTTCCGATACCACATTTCAACTTTTCTCTCATCGGTTCGTGAATGAGAAATTCTTCTAGACTGAGGCAATTTTTATTTTTGTCTCAATCCAGAGTGCCCCTTTTTGAGGAGCTGGCCTTTGCTCACATTAAAAATCGACCTTGTGTCTTTACTCTGTCCTCGTGGGGAGGCAAGTAAATAGGAACGATTTTATTAACCCTTATCCTCGAGTGGCTTTTTACCTTGATAAGTGGTAACTCATTTAAAAAAAAAAAACAGGAATATATATTGGTTCATATCAAGGGTATTAAAAAAAGTGACCTTACAGCTCCAACAGGATTTGAACACAGCATGATGAACCCAAAATTAACGCCAATAACCACTGCAAAGGAAACTTTCTAAACATAAACATGCAGATTGCCTTCCTTGCATTTTCTTTTAATTTCGATCCATTAATTAATTGGCCACAGTCCATGGAGGTATTCATCAGTTTACGAGTTTACGTCTTCGGTCGCACCGGGTTTCTCAATTTCTTCATTTCTGCGCGTCATCTTAGCTAGAAAAAATGTTTTTACTTTAATTGTCATAAAAAAACTGTTTTTTTAATCAGTAATCATTTTTTAGAATAAAAACAATTATATAGCGTGACAAATTGGAGGCGGGGGGCAGCCTCATAATTCTCACTATTTTGTCCTTTAGTCGTCACATTCTATGAACGATGTTTCTGACAAAGGGGAAAGAACTGCTGTTTTCTGGGTCGGCTGTTGTTTTGAATGGCTGGTTTGTGGAGATTTTCAATCGTCTCATAGTATTCATCATCATTCAGCTGTCAATCTATGCATCTCATTAACCTTTTGTCCGCGGGTGTTTTAATTTTTTTTTAGTTTTGATAAGTGGTGACTCGTTGAAATAAGTTGGTGTGGTTCTCAGGCTGCTTGAGCGGAGAAAGGCCAAGGAAAACATGGGAGGAAGTGATAAGGATGGACTTGAGAGAAAGAGGGAGATAGGTTAGTTTGGAAGTCAATTTCTTAAAGCCGTCCAACACATGCCAGAATGTAAAACGGACGTTAAACCAAATATGATGATGACGATGTGTTTGAATGTTCCTAGGAAAGGAATATTCAATTTTGTAACTAGATTAAGTAAAGAGGTGAGAAGTTAAGCTGACGTGTTCAGGAAGTTGCATCATGATGATAGGAAATCGATCCAGCCTCTTTGGTGTGAGATGCCGAAGTGAACGGACGTCTTTTTCTGTGGCTCTTCCACCAACCACTTTAAAGTAAAAACTAAATAAATACAAGTGGAAACCTCAGAGCAATTATATATATATATATATATATATATATATATATATATATATATATATATAAAGTTAATACAACATATATAATATATATATAAAGTTAATACAACACAAGATATAAGAGGCAACTAATATCTTTAATTAGTGAACATCCGGATAAAACTGAAGCTCGATATACTGGATAATCAATCTCTTTGATATCTTTCTTGAAGCTGTTTTAAATTTATGACTTCGATGAACTGTATAAGTTTAGCAAAAAAAGTATGTTTTGGGCCGATATATTTGATGTTTTATATAATTTTATGTATTTTTATGTAAAACTTTGTTATATATTTTCAAAGATTAATTTTATTACCTGAAGTAATGTCATTGCGGTAATGGTCCTCTGAGGAGAAGATTTTCTTTGAAAACTCATGAGTTAAGGACTTTAAAGGACTTTGCTTGAACATCGAATGCAAATAAAATTTGAGTCGCACCTTATTTTATTCTTTCACTTTATCTAGTGCTATATATATATATATATATATATGCATATATGCATTGTTTTCTTTACCACAACAATTATTACAGCTGCATAGAACGAAGAAGAAAGCAAGCAATCAGCATACTGGCATGGTCGTCATCGCTGCCACTACTACTGAAAAAGGTTTGAAACTAACACTTACACTCTGACTTTAACGGGACCGTTAAAGCTGAATTTGACCAGATTGATATGAAAATAATAATTGACTTGTTGTCTCAGTTAAAACTAATGCGGATCAAAAATCACTTGACGTTTTTTCTCTCACTCCTCCCCTTCCCTTTCTGCCCCCCCCCCTGTCAGCAGATTTCAGACATTAAATAATTTCAGTTAATTCTTTTTAACCAATGAGAATACAGAGAATTCGTGGCTTCCCTCTTTTTTTTTCTTAATGTAGATTCGCTTATTGCAGTTCAATAATAACACGTCGATTCTGTTACTTATAGGTGGTGAGTTCGATTCTAACTAGTAACTTATGATTTCGACATTTCCTTAATTTTCAAAGGCAAAGACGGACCCTTTTATGGCGAGGATCAGGCAAGTCCGGGCCACTTCCATTACTCAATCCACCGATTATCACGTCCGTTACAACTACAGAGAGACGTCACAACTGATTGAGCTGACTACCTAGGACGTGTCAACAGTACTTCAGGTGTTTATATGACGAGCCGCTGTCTAAATAATCTTTTGTTTAGAGCCGAAAACTTGAAAAAAATGTTGATATAAGCAATAAACAATAACGTTTTTCTTATCAACTAGCTATACCTACCTGGCGTTGCCCGGGAGGCAATGAAAACATTTTAGTTTTTAATTTTTAAACTTATACAGAAAAATAAATAAAATTTTTGTTGTAAGGTAGACAACTCATGTTATATTTTTATTTGAATAATATACGTTAATACCCTTGCTGATTTATATTTTTAGGCGATTATTTAAAAATGTTTCATATTATAAGTCTGCTAAAAAGTAAAGAATTTGAAGATTACACAGTTCTTTCTTGTTGTCTTGTGGCACCAATAAAAAGTTGGTAATTGGCTTTTAACGTGTTCTTCAGATTTTTCAAAAATTTATCGAATCTCCTCTTTTTGTATAATTAACTTTTGACTCGTTTTACGGCATTTCTCGTTTGACTGATTTTTTTGCTGCTGTGTGTTGCCGGGTCTTAGATGAAAATTGAAAACTGGCAAATCTGCCACTCGAAGATGTCATGGACTCGCTTCCCTTCGTTCGTACGATTCTTTCCTTGTCTTTTTTTTTCTTTCTTTCTGTAAACATCATTTATTCCCATTCACTTCGGCGACAGTTACAGATTTTCAATTAAACGGACAGATCAAGTTCTCACAAATTTGAGCAACTATTTAAAAATTCTGAAAATTAAATTTTTTATTAAACCTCTTTTTTTCTTTTTTCCACTCCAAACAAAGCATATTGCCACTGAAGCGTAAGGGGCTACTGTGATAGAGGCCAGATTTATAAAGGGCATGCTAAGCGGGGAGTTTGGCAGCAAGATATTTGTTCACATTACATTTAAATTTCTGCATGTTGGTACAATCAACGAAACAGGGAGCAGGGAGGGAATTCCAAAGGCAAGCAGTCCAAGGAAAGAAGCTGTTAGAGTAGAAAGTTTTCCAGCATATGGGGACCTCTACAGTGATGGGGTTCCCTGGACGTACTCCATCCATTCCTAACTCTTGTAATCACACTAGCACCTGCTCCACCCTGTGCTCCAATGGTATCACCAAGGTAACAAAACTTCTCAACAACCTCAATAGATTTCTCATATCATTTCTCTCCATGCAACACATATCCTCAACTCTTACTGGCTTTTACTTCCATACATCATCACACTGCTGATACTCTTCCCTTGGTCAACACAAGTAATGCTCTGCTAGTTAGTAATGGCATAAGTTCCCTGAACTTACTCCATCACACTAGCACCAATCTTATGTGTCAAATATTTTTGTGTAAACCTAAACCAATTACAACTTGTCTGAATTTCTTGTTGTCTAAACTTTAAAGTTTAAAAACAAGAATTTTTGTCAAAAATTCGATTTGTTAAATTTTAATTGCATTTTACTGCAAAATTCTGTAAGTATTCTTTTTTTGTGTAGATTTTTTTTTAGTTTAATTTACATTTTAAAGAAAGCCATTTAAGCAAATCGGCAAAACATTATTTTAAGCAAATCAGCAAAAGCATTATTTTAAGCAAATCAGCAAAAGCATTATTTTAAGCAAATCGGCAAAAGAATTATTTCAAAATAATGTAACAGTTTCATAGAAGAATATTGTTTTGTGTCCCCCCCCCCCTCAATTTCTGCTAAAAATGTAATTTCTTTTTGTCATCTTCGACAGGGTGCAGTATCGAATCCAAGAATAACCCGGTCAGCAAGAAACCGTCAAAATATCAGACAACAATAACAACAGAACTTCCGCACTAGTGATGATTCCAGTCAAACAACTATGTTTCCAGAGAATACAGAACAGATACTACATCTTCATCGCAGCGGAATGGTCGGGGAGTCAAGTTGTGTGTCTTTGGAGAAAACAACATTTTCTATTTTCCATTTTTTTTTTTTTCATTTGAAAATATTCTGTGTTAAAAGTAAAAAAACAGATTTCTGATTTCTTTTATTGCCTATTCTAATAAAAAGAAATAGTCATTAAATGTTTATATAATATTTTTGTTCAATCATTCCTCTTACTCATAGTTCGAATGTTGATAAAATTCAATTTTATTAAAATCGGAAATACTTTTTCAACCGTGTTTCCTTGATGTGGCACTATTGAATGGTTTCGATTTATTTCTTATTCTAATTTTTAAAAATAGTCATTAAATGTTTATATAATATTTTTGTTCAATCATTCCTCTTACTCATAGTTCGAATGTTGATAAAATTCAATTTTATTAAAATCGGAAATACTTTTTCAACCGTGTTTCCTTGATGTGGCACTATTGAATGGTTTCGATTTATTTCTTATTCTAATTTTTAAAAATAGTCATTAAATGTTTATATAATATTTTTGTTCAATCATTCCTCTTACTCATAGTTCAAATGTTGATAAAATTCAATTTTATTAAAATCTGAAATACTTTTTTAACCGTGTTTCCTTGATGTGGCACTATTGAATGGTTTCGATTTATTTCTTATTCTAATTTTTTAAAATAGTCATTAAATGTTTATATAATATTTTTGTTCAATCATTCCTCTTACTAATTGTACAAATGTTGATAAAATTTACCATTAGGTAATAATAGCAATATACCGATTGTACAATTTATGGTTTACAAATGAAATTGTAAAATCAGCCATTTCTAACGCACACACACACAATATCTATTACTTGCTGTATATAGCTGGCGTAGCCTGAAAAGCATTCATGTTATTCTATTTTAAATTTTTAAGCTAATAAAAAATAATGCGTTAGTCACAAAGAGATGGGGGGGGGGAAGCTCCAAATGTAAGGGAGATAACTCATGTTTTCACCTTAAAGTGAAAATAGGAGTTTTATATCTCTTACATTTTGAGCTTTTTTAGGTTATTATTTAAAATTGTCTCCATTGTAATAATCTTACTTGCTGGAATAATTATTTTCAGAAAGAAACTAAAGTGAATTACACTTTCTTAATGTAAATAACATTTTTTAATCCGTTGCTTTCATACTGTCATTTATTTCCTGGCTAATCTCTCCCGGTGGTCTTGGTTGTGGGGTAGGGGCAGCCTATATAGTATCACACGAACAGTGCATAAATCAATGAAAACAGTTTACCAAAAAGACACATGTGACTCAACCAGTGACGAGATGATATGTCTCGTTAATTCTAGATTGTTCCCCGTTTAAGTTGAACTTAGGTGTGTGTGTGTGTGTGTGTGTGTGTGTGTGTGTGTGTGTATTTCTTTTTTACACCAGAAACATTTTCAGCAATGATAAAAAAATAAAATTCATCCACAACTTTCTTACCAAACAGGTCACAGGTCATAATCAGGAGGGGGGAAAAATGAAAAAGAAACATAAATTGACTCATGTCAAAAAAGAAAATAAAAAACAAAGTTTCTTTGGTTATTTTCAAGAATTTTCTTTTTCTTTATCACAAAATATTTCTTTCAAACATTTGTCAGGTCATAAAAACTGAGGTATGAAACTCTTTTCGTGCACATACACACAAAAAGAAGCAGTGAAGTCCTCCATTACCACTAAAACACGAAAAAAAAAAAAATGCCCCATTACCCCCTAAAAAAAAAAAACCCCAAAACTAAAGGACTATTTCTTCTATACTGTCACAAGAGTTATCAAATGTGTTTAAATTTGAGCGCGTTTCAAATATACTAACCTGCGATCTGGACGGTAATAATTTGTTGCCATCACTGTAGCCATTGTTCAGGCCATCTCCGCTAAACAACCCCCCGATATTATTATTGACGGAATCATTTAACCAAACTGAATCATGCCGACTTGGTTGGTGACGGCTTGTCTCTTCAAAGTCTTTCTCCTCCACGTTCCCTTCAAAAAGATCCTTATAGACATGGCTCTCCGTCCTGTTGTGTTTTCTCAACTTTGTCCTATTTTCGAACGAACCACGATCGCTTGGTATATCTCCACTCACAAAACTCGGTATCTTGTCAGCATCCCGAGGAGAATTCGGTGAAAAGAAGAAATCGTCAATCATGTTATCCGACTTGCGGAGAGACGATCTGCTTTTGTTGTGGGTTGGGGTTCCGATATTAATTTGTTTCGATTTTGCTACACTATTCGGTTTACCGTAACTCGGTTTGAAGGACGAATCCAGAAAATGTAAGTCATTCGACGGCTTTCCTTGGTGAAGATTTTCAATCTCTTTCGTAAAAGAGTAACCAGTTCTGGTGGGCGTGTCTGCAAGCAGATTGTTTCTCGGACTGCTCACAAGTGTCTGTGGTTCGTTGTCCAACTCTTTTAATTTGGCCAATAATAACTCTTTCTTTTTACGTTCGTTTCGCTGTTCGATTTCTAGTTTTTCCCTTTCTTTTCGCGCATTCTCTTCGATATTGTCGATTTCAGATTTTCTCAACTCCTCCAATTTATACCTTTCTTCTTCGTCTTCTTCTTCTTCTTCTAGTTCTTCTTCTACGGCAGTTTTCTCAGGTTCCATCAAGTGTTCTGCTGGGGTTTTCGACTCAGTTTTATCAAGACGCATGTTTTCTAACCTTTCTCCAAGACCATCTTCTTCTTGGATGATTTTTTGACCTGCAACCTTGGGTGCAGCCATTGCTTCACTGGTTTTCTCTGGTTGATTCAAAGCTTTCTTTGGAAGATTAAAATCACCATTGTTACTGGCTGACGGCTGGGCGATTTTGGTGTTATCAGCTGTCGTCGGTGCGGATTGGTTCATTCTTTTTGACTGCATTGAAAAAAGAAGATTGCATATTTTGGATGAGTTTATTATATTCAAAAGTAAACAGGCAATTTAGAATATATAGAAGAAATTATGACAATATAAATTAAATTTATCGAATTGATTCACGAAGGGATTGAATTTCAATTATAAAAAAAAATTTTTAATAAAAATTAATTTACCTCCTCTTCAGGAGGTTAGGCACAAGGCCATTTTTATCTTAATCCCACAAGGTAAGATGTGACCCAAGGTCGGGAAAGTGGGGTTTGAAAAGCCAGCGCCCGAGAAAGTGAGCACTCTGGCCATTTAAAATTGCCTGGGCAGCCTTGTCGGCATTCCCCGGTAGGGGCGCCTCAGGCAGTAAGCAATAAACTTACTCCTCCCCAAAGAGGGGAGGCAAAGCCTGGGAGGGTGGACCTCCTAGAACTGCACAGGACAGACCCATAGACCGGCGTAAATCAAGCCCCGAAGGCCAAGACAATATCAGTCTATGGGGTGCAGTATCCATCGGAACAGATACTACACTTTGATCTTAGATTTGTTGTTTTTTTTTAAACACGTTTCTGAGATTATTATGACATCTTTTTTTAGAAGGAAATATGAACAGCTTTCTGAGTCTGCTATGTTTTTGGATCTTATTCCCACCAGTTAACGAATTTCAATTTTCCCTGTTTACATATTTTTCTAGGATTCTGATGAGAAGGATTGGGGGGGGGGGGGGGGTAAACTATCTGGATCTTCTGTTAATTACACACAATTTTTTAAACAATTGTAAATCCGATGTCTTGCTTTAGATATAAATTATTATAAAATAATTTTAAAAATAGGCAAGTCTGAATCAAGTATCATTATTATTAATGGCTAAACATAACATAGTGGAAGGAAAAGGCGAAAAAATAGGCAAGTCTGAATCAAGTATCATTATTTATGGCTAAAAAATAACATAGTGGAAGGAATAGGCGAAAAAATAGGCAAGTCTGAATCAAGTATCATTATTATTTATGGCTAAAAAATGACATTGACACACTGGTTCCGGGGCAGATCACTGATTTTAAGCAACAGAGACACCATACGTAGAATTATTTACTGTGAGAAAAGCAAAAAGAGATTCACCATTGATTCTTTGTGTTTTGTTGATTGACGCCTTCGTTCCTCGTATCTTTTCATCCGTAGTGGAGGAGGTGTGAGTGGAGGTACTCGCTCAACAAATTTGCTTCTCAGGGAAGGTGGTGTCGAATGTGGTGTATTCTGGGCGGTGGTTTTTTGACGATTACTGTATATATTCCATACTTCGAGTTCCTTCTCCTTTTCCTGTAACAAAAACATCAGAAAACATTCGTGAAGAAATCGTGGTTTTCACGCGCCTGAAAAGTGATCACATTTTCAACGTGTTTTTCTTTTCCAACCGTAAATGACCTCTTCTAATCGCTATATTAATCAAATTGTGTGACCACGTTTCGTGTGCGTATGTGTGCATGTTTCTCGACTCTGCGTAACTTATTTTATTTTATTTATTACTAGCTGGCTTTGCCAAGTTCGCTAATTGAAACCAAAATTTAAAATAATGAACATTTCGTTCATAAGTTTCTTGTAAACACGTTACAAAAACTTTTGCATTTATTCATATAAATAAGAAAAGCATTAACACCTATTCGTATAAATACATGAATATTAACATTTTAGTAATTTTTATACAAATTTAATTATCTTTTAAATAAGACTGTAAAGAAATGAAAAGAAAGAAGAAATCAATTCCCCTGTGCGATGGTATGTGTGTGTGTGTGGGGGGGGGGGGCTCCTTTGAAAACAATAAAAAAGAAAATTTGGCATCGCTAGAGAGAGAGAGGGAGAATGAGAGTGACGTCAAATTTTCTCATTGTTTTAAAAAAAAGTCCCCTCCCCATAGAGAGAGAGAGAGAGAGAGAGAGACAGAGAGCAGTTACCTCCCCTCTTCTCTCTATGAACTCTTTGCCTCATCAGTATATCTTTCTTTCTAGCTAGCTAAGATATATTAGTTTCGTTTATTTAAATTATCTCCCTTGATAATTAATGAGCATATTTTAAGAAAGGTTTTTGTAATTCATCCTTTTTGTTTATTAAATCACTTGAAGTAATTACTGTTGATATCGACGAAACTATTGTATATATATATATATATATATATATATATATATATATATAAAGATAGATGAAAGAAGAGGGATAAACATGTACGAATGACAAATTTATTTCAACTTCGATTGTTCAATGCAAAGGTATACTCGGTAAAAAATATGTTTATTATTCTTTCCTTAAGCCAAGACTTTTCAAAGATTAAAATCTTATCATCAGAGGAATTACATAGATAGATAAGTTGGCAGTGGAAAAGCCAAAATTCAAAATTTGAAAAAATATTAAGTAATGGGGAGTTAGAAAGTGCGTGTAAAAAAGATATGGGGTCTGTCTAGTTGATAAATGTCCGTTGATGAGCTGTCCAATGAAAGGAGATTTACAGATGGAAAAGAAGGGTTTTCATGAAGGCAGCATAGAAAAAAGCTCCAGAATGAAGTAAATCCAATAGAGAGGTGTTAAGTTTATTCGGAAGTAATTTTGAGAATTCGGGCCATTTTAAAAATACTTCCGTGGACCGAGAGTGGAATTGAAGTTAGACTGTGTACACTAAACGCTGGCAGTGAGGTCTTTTTTTAAATTTTTATTTTTATATATATATAGTAAAAATAGGACAATGAAATTATAAATGAATAATACCAAACATTAATTTATTGTAGACTATTCAAAAAGTAGATATGCAAATTAAGCATTTAAATAGACATATTTGGGTCGTTTCTCTCTACTATATATACAGTATTTCAAAACATTATGTATCATTGATTGATACACACCATAAACTGGTATCGTCTTGGCCTTCGGGGCTTGATTTACGCCGGTCTATGGGTCTGTCCTGTGCAGTTCTAGGAGGTCCACCCTCCCAGGCTTTGCCTCCCCTCTTTGGGGAGGAGTAAGTTTGTTGCTTACTGCCCGAGGCGCCCCTACCGGGGAATGCCGACGGGGCTGCCCAGGCAATTTTTAATGGCCAGAGTGCTCACCTTCTCGAGCGTTGGCTTTTCAGGTCCCACTTTCCCGACCCGAGCTTGGGTCACATCTTACCTTGTGGGAGTAAGATGAACCTGGCCTTGTGCCTAACCTCCTGGAGAGGAGGTAAATAAAATGTTGTATTATTGATGATAAAAAACAAGCTTTCCTATTAATTCATTTAGATTAATCGAATATTTATGGAAATAAACATGAAATAGCATAGAATAAAATAAAATTTTAAAAATCCTATTTAAAAAATAATTTAATTTACCAAATTAAATCCACCATAATGCATTTACGTTTCTTCATAAAACAAGTCAGCCATTTTAATGTTTAGTTAATAGTCAAGAAATAAAGAATTGATTATTTTGTGACCCTTCAAAATTATAATAGAATTTGGAAGCATTTAAACTGTTGAATAGAAAGTCAGTTAAAGTGGCTTTAAAATTCTTAGCAAATCCTCACGTATTAAAAGATTTTAAATTTGAAAGCTTTTTACATTTAATAATTTTATGAATAGAGATGAAAACAACATAACCTTAAACAAAAGTGGTTATAGTTTTATGACAATTTAGTTAAATTCCATGAAAAATGCCAGTATACTGAAATCATATGCTCTTAATAGGGTTAAGATGAAAATTCATATACACTAAATGCACAAAAGCAAGGAAATCCCCAAATTTTTACACTTTTATTGTCATTAAGGGTATGCGAGCACAACAGGCCTATGTATTTTACTGATAGGAATTTTTCTTCAGCGTACCTCACACACTTCATCCACTCATGCATAGATATTTATACTGTAGTGATGTGATAATGAAATGGTTTGGTTGATATGTAGTCATACCCTTAATTAATGATAATAAAAGTGTAAAAATTTAGGAATTTCCTTACTTTTGTACATTTAGTGTATATGAATTTTCATCTTAACCCTATTAAGGGCATATGATTTCAGTATACTGGCATTTTTCATGGAATGTCACTACTTTTGTAAAGGCTATGCCTCAATACAATGGTCATTTTTAAGTTTTTTTTGGAATTTTCTGGAAAACTAAGGTATATGGTAAACTGAAATTAAAATGCCAGCAACTAGACCCTAGAACCTCTATCTCTGCCAAAAATCAGCTGAATCCATCAAATAGTTGATGAGATACAGGGTGGCACATACGTACGTATGTACACACAGATAACATGATGAAAGTCTATTAAGGGAGAAGAGCACTCTCGCGCCTCCCTTGATTAATAAGTTAATAACAAAAGTTTTATGACAATTTAGTTAAAGCAATAAGTTAACAACAATACTGTAATAATAAAATTTAACTTTCAAAATCCTATTTTTAAATGAAAAAAATATTATTTGGTAAAAAAACAATGATATAGATTATTTATTTTCCCACCTATAAAAAGGAAATAAGTTTTACTTGATTTTATTTATAAAAATATTGTGGGGTCTGCGTTCGCACTTGCAATCCATAAATAAGGTACTTTATTTTATTTTATTTATAACAATAATATTTTTATATTAATTTCACTTTAACTATTGTATGTAGTTCTGTCACAATTATATAATACTCTCAGCCTAGCAAAAACATGCGACCAGAGTGAACATATATTTGATAGTAAATAAAAATAAAAATTTGTTTGATTTTTGCACACATTTTGGATGCAATTTAATTATTTGTCTAAAATTATATTTTTTATCCCAAAATAAAATTCTAATTTATTTTTTAAATACTTGAAAATCGAACTTTAATACAATGACTTAATCGCTTGCGGTCATGTTATAATTTCCTATTATTTTCTTTCGCGCTTGACATCCATAAAAAGGAAATACACTTGACTTAATTTTATTTATAAAAAATTGTTGTATCTGCGAAAATTCACACCTATAAAAAAGAAATAGGTTTTACTTTATTTTATTTATAAAAATATTGTGGGGTCTGCGTTTGCGCTTGACATCCATAAATAAGTTATTTTACTTTTATTTTATTTATAACAATAATATTTTAATATTTATTTTGCTTTAACTACGTATTGTATGTAGTTCTGTCACAATTATATAATCCTCCTGAGAAAAATAAACAGGAAAAGAGAAAGAAAGATGGTTCAGAAGAGAGAGAGGAAGAAAAAGAAAGAAAAATAAAATCTAGCCAAATAGCAACGAAAAATAAGGAGGTAAAGCTCTAGCGATTTGGCAGATATCATTTTTTTCTTAAAAAATGGATTTCAGCTTCAAAAAATGAAGAACTTACAACCATGAGAGATTTAAGTGGAAATCCGCTTTTCTGGATAAAAAAAAAGGAAGCAGGATTCTGCTTTAAAAGTGGAGAACTCACTTCATCGAATGAGAATAGGTAGGCTTGAGATGCGTCCATTCAATTTGTGCGTTTAGCGATGAAAATGTTATTTTAAAATTAAGCGTACTAGGCCGACTGACAGATGAATGCAGAATCTAAAATTCATTGATCGGAAATTCATCGAATGGAAATTCATGGACACATCTCAAATCCGGCGGTTTACGTTAAACGCCGGAAAGCACCGAAGCGAGACAAATAAGCAGACGACAGCAAAACTTTCAAACTGGATGAAACGCGAAACTTGCAAACCGATAGAAATGCGGTTTCGACAAACGAGATGCCCTAACCCAAATTTCTAACCCTGCCGTAATCCTAATTCCTAACTCTGCCGTAACTCTAATTTCTAACCCTGCCCTAACCCTAATTCCTAACCCTGCCCTAACCCTAATTCCTAACTCTGCCTTAACTCTAATTTCTAACGCTGCCCTAACCCTAATTCCTAACCCTGCCCTAACCCTAATTCCTAACTCTGCCGTAACTCTAATTTCTAACGCTGCCCTAACCCTAATTTCTAACCCTGCCCTAACCCTAATTCCTAACTCTGCCCTAACCCTAATTCCTAACGAAATCAACAAAAATAATCAGTAAAAAAAAGAAAAAAAAAAAAATTTCGTAAAAAAATGTAAAACAACTTTTACTTGATTAACTTTTCACTGTTATTTATTTATTTGTTATGTTTAATAAGAAAAAAAAAAACCCTCATTCGAATCTTCGTTAAAAAAATAAACATTTATTTCATACAAAATTTGTTGCTTTTTTCCCCCCGCTTGTAAATCTAGCTTTGTTTGTGTTTTTTTGGACGCAGGTAAGTCAACAGATTTTTCATTCGGCACTGTCCGGCGTTTAACGTAAACAGCCGGAAAGCACCGACAGCGAAGGAATTTTAGCGCGGGTCCTACTGTAAAGAAGTACCATGTTCTCAAAGTAGTGAAAAGCAGGTGCCATTTAAAGATTGTCGTTGCCGAATTACGGAGTCCCATGCGTAACACAAGGTCGATTTGGACCCTGTCTGCCCCCCCCTTTTTTTAGGGTCGCTCTATTTTGCTTCTTTTATTATTACATGAAAAAATATCTTCTTGATGCTGAGTGATAGCCTATCTACGTGCCAAGTTTAAATAAAATACCCCTTACCCTACTGACAAGCAGCAAAATCGCGCCCCTTCACTGTAGAAATCCTTAGATGCCAGAAGATTTTCCGCTTTGATAGCTTCTTTCCATGGACCACTTGTCTTTGGAATTTTCTTCCTGCTTCCTGTTTCTCCAACCATACCACCATGCAGAGATTTAAATGTACTGTTAACAAACATCTTGCTACACAACTATGCATCCAGGTTTTCCCCTATAAATCTGGCCCATATCACAATATCCCCTTATGCTTCAGTGGCAACATGTCTTCTTTGGGGCGAACAAAAGTTAAAAAAAAAAAATTTTTTTAATCCAACCAGTCATTTCTTAGTCTAGAGTGGATAAACAGACGATTTAAAAAAATTAAATAATAACAAGCCGCGCATGCGTGGTCCCCCTCTGTATGGGACTCGATGTGGCGAGTGTAAAATGCAATAAATTTGGGCAATTTGGGGCATTTTTGACACCCCCCCTTTGACCCCCTGGGGGCGCGAACCAGAATTTTTCTGTGGTCAAGGATGCTCATTTTATATCCAGAACAATTGCCTCTACATTTTGGCCAAGTTTTAAAAAAATTGAAGTGATGGATCAAACGTTATGGGAGAAAAGGGTAATTTTTTGCCATTTTGGGGGCTTTTGACCCCCTGGGGGCACGAACCAGATTTTTTCCAAGGTCAGCGATACTTATTTTCTATTAGGAACAATTGCCTCCACATTTTGGCCAAGTTTCAAAGAAATTGAATGGATGGATGAAAAGTTATGGGGCAAAAAATGTCATTTTTTGCCATTTCGGGGCCTTTTGACCCCCTGGGGGGGCTAACCAGATTGTTTTTAAAAAATCGGAGAATGTCACTTTCTAACCTGACCAAAATTTCAGAGAAATTCAATGGATGGTTGCGGAGAAAAATCCGGATGGACGGACGGACTGAAATGCCTCAAAACATAGGTCCCCCGATTTTATAAATCGGGGGACCAATTAAATAAATGAATATCACGGATTCATTAAGCGTTAACAAATTGGACATCGTAAATAGAAGACTTCTTGTCTTGAGTCATCCATCAACTGACAGTGAAACGTTCACAAGGTTCACGCGCCATGATGCTCGCTCACTTATTGCGGTCAGAAGCTCCAATCTCGAGAGGCCAGTGTCCTCCTCTAGAAGAGTGTTGATTGTAATAATAGGTATCCCAGCCCATTGGTTGACCTCTGGCGACCACAGAAGCACTTTTCCAGCAAGTTCATCGTGTCGAAATACATGTTCAGCCAGCGCCAAAAGTCGGCAGTGAACAACTGCAGATATACATGGAAGGTAATCATACAACATTTTGTCTGTTACATGGTTTTGCCACGATATATTGCAGAGGACACGTAGTATTTTGGCGTATGATCCATCAAGTTTCTTAGATCGAGCAATAGTTAGTGTCCAAGAGTCTGATCTGTAGAATCGGATGGATATGACGGATGTCTTGAGAACTTTGAGTTTTGTCTCATTCTTGATCGCAGCTTTCTAGATTTTTATCGAGAGAGTCGATTGCGCTCCACGTCTGGCCAATAGGTGTATTCATATCATAACCAGAGTCAGTGAATCCTCCGAGATATCTTAAGTCCGAAACACGTTTGATTGGTACACATTCTGAGGGGACCAGAGTGGTGCTTTTTGAGGGGTTCAATTCAATTCAATAAATTTGACAAAAAATAAAACCAGTCTACTTCAGTTGCCATGTAGGGAAAAGTGGGGGGGGGGGCAGAAATTTACACAGAAGAGTATACGATGGCCCAGCACCTGTCCTAATTCAGATTGGATTGCTGCATCATTGGTACATTTATTACATCTCCTGGAGATAGATTCCAATGTCCAGGGATCCTAATTGAGAAATCAGCCTTCCTTCGGTTCAATCGGCTGGGTTTTTTTTTTTTGTGCATCCATAAGTTAGTTTAGTGTTTTAAAAAAAAGAAAAACAACTTTTTTCAAGGAATTTTACTTTTTAAAACAAATTCTTAGGAAATATTTAAGTTTTCTTCTTCATAAAATAAATGTTGTCTTCTTCCGTTGTATTGTTGATCTTTCGTTTGTCCCCTATGTGGTCGGAATCAGTTTAGAATGCAATAATCACAAAACAATATTATTTCTCTGAGCTCAGAGAAAACGTTGCACATAGACCTTGGTATTAATTGTCCATATATTAATATATATCCCACCTAGGCCCATGGGAGGTGTTGACTTGTCAGGAGTGAATCAGAAGGCTAAGATTTTCTGTCTCGTCCAGCTGCATGTATTTCGTTTTGGAAACAATCACAAACAATCCAACATTCTGGTATGCCTTTTCTACACGAGTAAGAAGATCCTGTGCCGATTTAATGTTGTTTTCAAGACGAGTGATACAAAAACACAACCGAATGATTTCAAGAAAACAAACGAATTGTATATTAGCCAAAAGAAACATTGTCAAAAATGTTTTCGAATGAGGGATAAATGTTATTCGATCAATGAAAATTAAATTAGGGGTGGGACGTAATGGGTGAAAATTTCAGATTCATGCGAGTAGTATTTTTTTTGTGTTCATTTATACATAAATAACACTAAACAATCAAACATTTTGAAAATTTTGCAAAATTCAGAAGGTGCAGGCCAATAGTTTTTGGCTATTTTACATTCATGAAAACCCTTTCACAGTCTGAAAATGGTCCTAAATTAAAGTACTATATCAGATTTAACCATCTATATCCATTCATAGCTTTTGAGGATGTTTTAGGATCTGCAATGTCGCATGAAACCACTTTTTCACCGAAAAATGATGGATTTTGAGTCCCGTGGAGCCCTAACGACTATTTTTAGCCTGCACCTTCTGAATTTTGCAAAATTTTCAAAATGTTTGATTGTTTAGTGTTATTTATGTATAAATGAACACAAAAAAATACTACTCGCATGAATCTGAAATTTTCACCCATTACGTCCCACCCCTAATTAAATTTTTGTTTTTTACTTACAAGTAGCTGTACTTCTAAACGGTTATACTTTTCCTCCAGTTCTTGATTCCTCAATTTGAGTTTTTTACTTTGAGTCTTTTCCATATTGACTTCATATTTGTGATTTTTTACCAAATGGTGGATGTGGGTGTCTAAATTCTGAAATTAAAAAAAAAAACAATAAAAAATTACACAAATTACACAAATTCATAATAATTTTCTCTTTCTTTTCCTGGCAGAAAAAGAGATTGCTTTATAAAAAAATTAATTTCACATTTGACAAAATATGAATATTAGATTTAGATTTAAAATTATGAAAATTAAATTCCTGAAAGTCTTTTTCAACCACCCGATTTAAAAAGCCTGTATTCGGAAAAATCAGGAAGTTTCATTGAATGTCCTGCTAGCTTGGCAGGCCAAGAGCAAGCTGAAGGAATTCCCTCGAATAATGGCGATGGAGAACCACTTGTAGAGCCAAGTCAATTCACGAGGAGGTGACGGTGACTAAGTGGTTGACGCCACGGACTGACAACCTGGGTGTGCCAAGTTCGAATCCAGTTTGTTCCACAGAAACACTTTCACTTAAGATGTTGGCAACCGTCACGTGGTTCCATCCTGTAAGTATCCAATGTTTTTCTAGAAATAATTCTAACTAAAAAGATATCAGGGAAACCAATGCCAACAACAGAATCATCTGATTAAAACGAAATGAATGAATGAATTTTACGATGGTCCCCGTTATAGCGCGTCGTTAATAGACCAAAACGGTTGAGGAAGTCCCGTATAGCGGAACCGATTTCATAATAATTACACAACTGAACATATATTTTTGAGTTTCCCTTTCGCAGCGGTTACGATATTGAACACAACTTGTGACTGCTGCTGCTGCTGTCTAACAGATAAGATAACCTGAGAGATTGTGAAAGCCAGAAAGGAAGTTAAATGCTTGCACCAATCAGTGCCGAGCTTAGAAATTAAGCATGGATTCAAAATCGTAATGGCTGCTGTCGCTTGTACCTCTGCTACAAGATCACCAAGCCATAGTAGGGGGATGTTGTGGTCGTTACACGCCTCACACTTTTAGAGGCTATTTTTTAAAGGAAAGAAATTGTTTCATCATATTCTGATGATTTAGAAAAGTATTTTAATAAAAATTTAATTCACTTCATGGTTCTACCCCTTTTTTTTGGTTTAAGCTTATCTAGATAGGTAGAGAGAGAGAGAGAGAGAGAGAGAGAGAGAGAGAGAGAGAGAGATAGAATGTGGGTGTGTTTTTAATATAGGAAATTTATTTCTTACAGTTTATATCCAGCCCTGCTGACTAAATAATCGCTTGTTTAGTAATATTACCCATGCAAACAATAGCACCAACAAAGTTTAAAAAAATATAATAATAATTCTAAACTGTGAAGAGGTTTTACCCCTGAAATATTAAGATGAACATATATTAATAAAATTGTGTGACCACTTCTCATGTGTCTGTGTGTCTCTCACGTCTACGTGACTTACACTTTATTTTTTTATTTACTGTTTTAATTGAATTTTTTTTTTTTTATGGAAATCGCTCCAGACAAGGCATGAAGCCACTTAATGTAAGGAGCTTACAAGAACGAAAGATGATTATCACAAAGACAGGAGATGCCTCACAGTGGGCCAAAACAGGTTTTTGGAGGACATTTGGGCATAACTTTAGTTTTACTTGTCCATATAAGCTGTTTGAGGGCTCGTTAGAAGCGAAATTTCAAGAGCTTTTCGGAAAAATCAAAAAAATTCATAAAATCCATTTTTTGGGGGTCTGGGGCCGAATTTCCATATTTGGGCATAACGGCCCAAAATCACATTTTTGGCCATATCTTGGCACAAAATTGATCATAGAAGCTCAGTGAGGGCTCGTTAGAAGCGAAATCTGAGGGCCTTTCTAAAAAAATCCAAAAAAATCTGGTAACATGTGACATGAAGTAGTATTTGACACACTTCTTTTCTTTCATTTGCACATCTTTTTACACACTTTAATTTCCTGTCAAAGCATTTTACAGGAAATCACTACAGAATCTTCAAATCTTTGTTTTGTTTATTTAGATGGAGTTACTATCAAAAATGGAAGCGGTCAGCGATAACGCACTTTTCCAAGTGTTTACTGTAGAAGATGCAAAAACTAGAGATCCTCTATCCATCACCGCATGACTAAAGCCAATAGGCATGCCTATTGGCTTTAGTCTTGAAAAGACCACGGCTTTAGGTAGGAGGAAAACAGTCAGCAGGAAGAGAGTTTCACAAGCATGTAGTTCTTGGAAAGAAGTTACTGGAATAGGAAGCTGTATTACAATGAGGTATCAAAACAGCAAATTGATGGACACCACTAGACTAACGAGTCAAACAAGCTGGAACAAAGGAAGCCGTAGGGAATATATCAAACAATTCTGAAGAACACATGCAATAATAGTATTTATATAAAAAAACTGAGACTTGCAACATCACGTCTGTGAGAGAGGGGGTGCAGAGAAGAAGAAAGAGTGGGGTCAATCAAATTACAGATATGTTTCTGCACCTTATCAAGAACCCTCAAATGGGACAGAGATTCACCAGCCCAAATATGACAACAGTACTCCATACATGGTCTGATTGTAGATTTGTAAAGATAGAGAATAGCCTCAGGTGTGAGAAAGTGTTTGGAGCGATAGATAGAATTGACTTACTGAAATAAAAAAAAATGAAACAGCTGAAAGTATAAAAAATAATTATTTAAAAATATTATTTAACAAAAAAAAAAAAAAAATTATTTATGAAATAAAATCTTTGTAAACAGGTCAGCCATTTTAAATCCGAGTTTCATTCTGTGTGGTCTCCTTTCAGCTGTTGTCGTAACTCGTTACCAGATATTACCGAGCCAATATGAGCAGCCATGGGGGCTGATCTATATAAGCACCGTATATTTTACTTGAAAGCCAACACATTTTCGAATGGTTACAGTTTTTCTGATTCATAGATACAAAAATGGATGAGAAAAAAGAAAAAATTCAAAAATCAAGAAACTGAAAGATAAAAGGGAGATAACTCTGACACTGATAGTTTTATTAAAATTGTATCTCTGCCAATTCACCCAAAAAAGAAAAATTAGATTCTACTTTTTTTGGTGCTTATCCAGATGAAGGGAGACATTCGAAAAAAAATTTTTTTTAAATAAAACAATCTGAGGAATATCCGTTTGATGTACGTACCTGTCATGGAATGAAAATATCCTATACCAAAAGTCACGTAAATTAATAAAGTAGTTTTTCTTTTATAAAAGAAGAACAAATTTTATCGATAAACGAATAAGGGAGAAATATTGGTGCCATGTTGTTCATATTCAAGGGAGATAATACGAACTTTTGTGAAATAGAGAAATAAAGTCTTGAATTTTGGGTGTTATCTTCCATAACTACCTTTGAATATAACCAAAAATGCTGTTGATATATCAACATTACACGTTAATCAATAAAGTTTTAATTTTCTTTTATAAAATAAAAACTATTTGATTAAATTACATGATTTTTGGTATACGATATATTCATTCCGTGACAGATACGTACATCAAACAGATATTTCTCAGTTTGTTTGGTTTTTTTTGTTGTTTTTTTTAATGTTTCCGTACTTCTGGATAAGCACCGTTTCTTTTTTTATTTTTTTTTTTAATTCTATTTTTTTTTTTAGACCATTACATGCTAACAGCCTGAAAAACTTAAAAATTTAAAATAAAAAACAAACAAACAAGTATTTTAGAATTTTAGTGTGGGGAATCATTTTCGCATATAAATTTAACATAAAATGATCACTGGTGATACCAGATCAGGCTGCCCTGTGGCTCCCTGAGACGAAATTCACCTACATTGACGTTTTTTGTTTTTCTTCTTTTTTTTTTTTTTTGTAAAACTTAATTATGTTCTACAAAACCAAAAACAAAAACAACAGCCCCTCTCCCTTTCTCCCTCCCCTTTTTTATTTTATTTTTAGAACTTGAAGCATAAATCTTTTACTATAATGACCAGATTCGGCATTAAATAACCCAAAAAGGGTTGATATGCCGTAAAACAAAACTACCAAACCAAACCTAAAATGATCACCCGCTTCCGAACCACCAGGAAGTAATGGTCATTTACTTTCGGACTAAATAGCATTGTAAAAAACATGTAACAAAATATATTTTTTAAAAAAGGAGATGAATTTTGCGCATAACTAAAAAATGGACGACAGAAAACTGGTACATGGCCGCACGTTCATTATCCAGGAATGACCTTATGACAAAACCCCCCAAAACCCATAAAGGTGGCATAGAAAGGTGGGGTGCGAGCCATAGTGAATAGACGGACCAAAGCATGCGATTTGGGGCTGGATGAACAGTAATTGTGGCAGAATGACAGGGTGGGAGTAGAGACATGGGCAATATTCATTTATGGCCGGGGGTTGTTCTTGGACAAAGGGTTAAACCCATGTGGGATCACCCGACCAAAGGTAGTGGGAGAGATGCCTTTATAGCAGCATGTCGACGATCTCCTCTGTGTGCGTTCGGCCGGAAAGCAGAAGAAACAGAGCAAGAAAAGAGGGTGCGTGACTTGTTTTATAGGGAGTTAAATCACACGTGGTCAAGCTGACCTGTTGGTTCCTGATTGGCTGGAATCTTCGGCCAACGTGCTTTCACGAGATCACCCCCTCTTCTCTACCTCAGAGACGAAGAAGGGCTGAGCAAACAAAGAAAGAAAAAAAATCGCAACAAATATCCCCTGGCCGGTAGTGGCGTCTGTCACACATTCAAACACACACCCACAAAAAAAAAAAAAAATAGAAATTATTTTATTTATAACATATTTAATGTATATTTTCAACAGAATCCCCCTCCCTCAACACCCACACATCCAATTGATCTCCAGGAAATTAAGAAAACGACCAAAATTTAAAAAAATAAAAATAAAAATAATAAAATGGTTATATGTCCTTAAAAACGCTATCTGATCCGGAAGTGGGTGGTCATTTTACGTAAAATTCATACAGGGAAACTGATCCTTCACTCTAAAGTATTTTTTTTTGTTTTATTTGATTTATTTTTACCCCCATGTTTTTCAGCCTGTTTATGTAATTGCCTAAAAAAGTAGAATCTCACTTATTTTGGGGCGAACTAACGTAGGGTGCAACGCTCCAATAGCACCGATGTTTAAAAAAAAAAAAAAAAAGTAGAAAGAAGGAAAATAATTTTAAACCGTCTTCTTTGTATTAATTTTTTAACATAAAAATATACTTTGAATATGAATAACCCTAATCGAAAAGGTTATGTATATATTTTTAAAAATTGGTACGGAAAAAAAAAAGTTCAAATATTTTCTCGTTTCTTTCATTGTTCGGTCATCGACCAAGGGGAGGTAACTTGGGTTAGATTATTTATATCTTGCAAAGTCTATTATGTTGAAGTTGCGAATTTTATGAAAATATACAAGTCAGATGCTGTCTCAAAAAATACAAAAAAAAAACAAATCGGGCATTTTTAACAAGAGCCAAGCAAACAAAAAGGGGTGAAAAAAATATATACAACAAATAAATGTTACCAAAATAGTAAATAAAAAAAATGTATATGTCACTTAGAGGCGAGAAACACAAATACACACGGACACAAGTTGTCTCATAACTGTATTAGTATAACAAGAGCCAACAAAACAAAAAAGTGATGAAAAAAAATATATATACAACACAAAAATGTTACCAAAGGCAAGATAAGTTACTCTTCTACCTACCTGGATAAGTTTTTTTTTGTTTTGACATATTGTAAAGCGTTTTTTTAGTTAAAAACAAAGCTAGGTGTCAACCATGTAAAATTAGAACGAACAAAAGAAATGACTTATATTACACATTCACGTGAAGTCTTGATAATCGCTCAAAAATCGAAAATTTAAAAAAAATACTGGTAAAAAAAAGTATCTCGAACATTAGACTATTGTATGCGTTTCTACCAGTATTTTGTTTAATTTTCGATTTTTGAGCGATTATCAAGCCTCCTCGTCCAGGGCTTATGGGTGGTGGGCACGGCCATTTTCTTTTTCGTTCTAACTTAAGTTAGGTTTGTTTGGAACAAAAAAAAAATGCTTTTAAAACACAAATAAACTTATCCAGGTAAGTAAAAGAGTAACTTATCTTGCCTTTGGTAACATTTTTGTGTTGTATATTTTTTTTTCATCACTTTTTTGTTTTGTTGGCTCTTGTTATACTAATACAGTTATGAGACAACTTGTGTCCGTGTGTATTTGTGTTTCTCGCCTCTAAGTGACATATACATTTTTTTTATTTACTATTGATCGATTTTTTTACTGAAATTAAAATGAACATCCACTAGAATAATGTACCTGCGGACAGTTCTAGCATGACTTTTGGGAGCCTTAAACCTGTTCTTGTTTTTTCTATGTGTAATCTTACTACTTATCACTATATATCAGTACTTTTATTACTACATATCACTGTGTATATATATATATATATATATATATATAATTTATTTAGATACTGTATATTACATATTTCAGCAATGTACCGCGGTTTCATCCAAAAGGGCAGATTTAGACATCTTTAGTAAATTTCCGTGCCCAGTGGAATCATCGGCAAGCTGAAATGATTGTAGACACGCCCGACAGGGAATGGCGTCAACAATCACAGAAAAACGGTGCATGTCTAAATCTGCCCTTTTGGATGAAACCGTGGTGCATTGCTGAAATATGTAATATACAGTATCTAAATAAATTATATTAGCTCTCTTATATGATCGAGCACTTTATTTGATTTTTTTTCATATACAACCTGACACTCATATATATATATATATATATATATATATATATATATAACATCTATGTTTGGTGCATTTTTGGTCAGGAAGCCAGTATCTTTAGACAGCCTGATCTACTCATTTGTGATATATTTGTGTTTCAAAAATTTTAATATTTCATAGAAAATATAAGCATGTTAAATTGCCATAAATATTGGTTGTGAGTAAAGTAAAAAGCTGTCAACCATCTTGTTATTTCAGGAAGTAAAGTGCCGGACAGGACCGGAAGGGACTAAGATAAACAAAATTAAAAGTGGGTCCTTTGATATGAGATTTATCTTAGTCCCTTCTGGCCCGGTCCGGTACCTTACTTCCTGAAATAACCAGATGGTTCGCCGCTTATTACTTTACTCGCATCCAATATTTACAGCAACTTAGCATGCTTATATTTTCTACAGGCTGACCTGTGTCTTGGTGTTGCCCGGGAAAGTAGATTAGCACAAGAAGTTTTCCGAAATTCTTCTGGTATATAGAAGTTTTTCCGAAATTCTTCTGGTATATAGAAGTTTTTTCCGAAATTCTTCTAGTATATAGAAGTTTTTTCGAAATTCTTCTGGTATATAGAAGTTTTTCCGAAATTCTTCTGGTATATAGAAGTTTTTCCGAAATTCTTCTGGTATATAGAAGTTTTTCCGAAATTCTTCTGGTATATAGAAGTTTTTTCCGAAATTCTTCTGGTATATAGAAGTTTTTTCCGAAATTCTTCTGGTATATAGAAGTTTTTTCCGAAATTCTTCTGGTATATAGAAGTTTTTCCGAAATTCTTCTGGTATATAGAAGTTAAAATTTGGGATACATGAAGTAGGTGTGTGTAGTGTATATTGGAGATAATACATTATTATGGGATGTTTGGGACTGTTTTGTTTTATGTATGCGTTGTTATGTGCAAGGTTTCTTAGTTCAACTCAGGCTATGTTATATAATATAGAATGTTTATACAATATCTGTTGCTTGTACAGCAGCATTGCTTCCAACAAAGTCTTCTATCAGATGATGACTCTGGGTTCGGGTCCGAAGCATCATTACCACTAACCCAGAGCGCCTCAGCAGTATCTCACGATACTACCAGACTTTGTTGGATTGTCATCACTCCGTGGGATTGCCATATCCATGCTGATGCAGATAAAGCCTTGTCTTGCATTTTTATTATGTATTTTTTATTGTCGTCTGATGGAGAAAGACCAAGATTATTCAAGAACGTGGAGTTTGAGTTGGAAATAAAACCTCGGCATCCAGCCATTTCTTACACATTGTTCTCATAGATCTTATGAAAAAACTGTTGCCTGTACAGCAGCATTGCTTCCAACAAAGCCTTCATCAAATGATGACTCTGGGTTCAAGCATGGTTTTGAGGCCGAATCATCATTAACACTAACCCAGAGCGCTCCAACAGTATCTAACGCTACTACCAGACTTTGTTGGATTGTCATTTAACAGTTTTTAGAGTTTTTCACGCGATTACTTTTACATAGAAATTATTTTCTTTCTTTCCTTCCTCTTTTTTTAATTCAAAACGTGGCATTGATTTTCACATGTGTATACTTAATTGTTACACCCTAGTTCAGACTTTTGTCCCTTCCAACGTTGGCCCCTACGTTCGTTTGACACGATTACCCAGACAAAAACCTTTCTTTCAAGGCCGAATTAATAAACTCATCTCAACCAGCACGTCCCTCCCACCTCCTAAAAACGCTATAGACTGCTGCTGCTGCTTGAAACGCAGTTTTGTTTCTCACTTTTTTGATTTTTCTTTCAATCACAAACCAGCTGAAGCTTGCGGCTTTCAGGCAAATCAAATTGATGCTTGTGTGATTTTTTCTTCATTTTTTTTTCATCCTGAGGAAGTCTTACAATAAAGACAAAACGTTGATGAACACATAAATAATATAGTTTTTGGCTTTCCTTTTTCATATATATATATATATATATATATATATATATATATATATATATGAAAAATGAAAGCCAAAAGCTTATCCTTGCTCTTATCTCTAAACCAGACTTAATCAGTATACCAATATTATTACTCCCATAAGCTTTAACTATACCTTAGTTAATAATGCTAAATCCCAAATACAGAATCATTCAAGAACCTTGCAGAGTTACTGCCCTTTGACCGATTGACAAGCTGCCAGGACCGGACCCAGATTAAATCTTAATTTAAATTCCTTTTGGATTGATTTAAAGTCCTTTAATCCAGGCCTTGAATTTGAATTTAATGTGTATTTTTTAACCTTTAATTTTTCATAAGTATAATCCTTAAACCCATTTTCTTTCCTTAACATTCTCTAGAAGACACATAATTAACCCTCAAAACAGCAACGGCCAAATATACGCTCCTTAGAAACATTGACTCACGGGATTTGTATAGAAATATTTTTTATTTTTTTATTTTTTTAAATCTTTTCCAATTTCAAATTTCAACTGCTACATTTCACCCCCTCTGTTTGTTATTCAAATCTTATTAAACCTCCCTAACACTAATTTTAAACAAATATACATAACACTCTAAGCAAATAACTCATCCAAACGAGAGTGACACGTGACTTCACATTTCTGAAACAGGATAGTTAAGTCCTTCTGAGCTTGAAACCGACGGTACTAATGTTGTATTAATTTTTCTGTACCAAAAATTAAATACATTTACACATATATATATATATATATATATATATATATATATATATATTGAAAATATAAGCCATTATCAATGCAAGATTAATTTTTTTTTTTTTTTTTTACTTTAATCTTATTAATTTCGGAATAAAATTCCATCATTAGAGTTGACCAGAATTGTGTCATTTTTTTTCTTTTCTTTTTCATCAAAAAAAACAAAAATAAACAAACTTTTTTTTCTTTTGTTTTGCTGATGAAATATCCTTATTATGATGTATCCACGCCGATGTCGTTGGCGGTTATGAATTCAAATTCTGGTTGTCGAATGAAGAGAGCATATATATATATATATATATATATATATATATAAAGTGTTTTAAGGTTCATATTTTTTTATTTTAAGAAGCATCTATTGTTAAATTTAATAAGGAATAGGTAAAATAAATACCTTTTGAAGCATTAAAGATGCGATATCAATTTTTTTTTTTAAATAAAAATAAATCGAAACCGATTTTTTTTTCTTCTTTTTTATTATAAACTTCCATTATATATATATATATATATATATATATATATATATATATATATATATGTCATGCTTTGTGTTTATAAGAAGTGTTCATACTGTGTTGGAAATTGTTTTTGAGTCTTTGCGTAATGTGAAACTTTTTTAGAGGTTTAAAAAAAATAATGTCTTTGCATTTAGTTGGCAAGAGTTGTGTTTCAGAGTCAGCAAAATTCGGAGCTAACCATAGCAAAGTTTTTCTATTTAGAATTAAATATATTACTATCAAACATTTAAATCAATAATACATTATAGTCTTTTGAAAGACTATTTACGAAATATGAATTTTATAGCTATCAGTCATTTTAAAGTCGAGTTAAAATAAGAGATCCCCAAAGAGGCACGATGGATGAATAAAATAATAATAATAATAATAATGAATTACCTGGTTTCTTGTTTCCAGATCTTTTATCTTCTGTTGAGCAACGTTGAGCTGTTTCGTCAATTCAGCTCGCCCTTGTAAATTCTCGTCATCTACAAGAACTTTGTATTTGTTGAGTCGATTCTTGGTTTTCTCCATTTCATCTTCAACTTCCCGCAGAGTTTCTTGGGACTTTCGGTAACGGGAATTCACTGTGCGCACTTGCTCCTTCAGACAATTCAGCTCCTTGTTGTACGACTCAATAAGCATCGGCAAACGGTTCTTCCTATTTTCAAACTTCTCCAGGGCTTTACCTTGGCGGAACTCCATCCTCTTCAGGATTCGGATTTCATCTTTCTGCTCCTCAACCTGCCTGAGGAGGTCGGCATTCTGGTTCATGAGTTCATTATTGTTGAGTCTTTTAGCCGCAAAAATCTTCTGATTCACCCCATACGTGAGTGGGGTGCGCAGTGGTTTTGTGCTTGTTGCTGGTTTCTTTTTCCATTGGATTGGCTTATTTTTCGCTAGAAGCAAAAAGAAAAAAAAAAAATGTTTCATGACAGAAATAAAACATTTAAAACAACAAACTGATTTAATCTTGGCATTTTGGTTAGGAGCAAAGTATAGTATCTGTTCTGATACTACACTCTCTTCTCGATCAGGGAAGGAGAAATACTTCTAGACTGAGGCAATTTTTTATTTTTGTCCCAATCTAAACTGTCCCTTTTTGGGGGGGAGCTTGATTTTCCCCATATTAAAAACCGACCTTGTATCTAATCTGCCCTCATGGGGAGACAAGTAAATAGAGACTGTTGTATTTTAGAAATATTTTTGGAAAATATTCAAAAGGAAAATCTGACCGATTTTTATTCACACACACACACACACACACACACACTCACACACAATCTGCACAGGATTTTAACGACTATGTATCGTTTGAATAAAAAAGAAAAAAAAACATTCATTTCATAAACGCATCACACATTTTGAATTCTAATGACTATGATTTGTTTAAAAAAAAAAAAGAACAAAAACATTCTTTTCATGTCACAAACGCACCAAATATTTTCAAACATTGTACTACTTGTATGTCATTTATTCAAATCAATCATCCTGAGGTAGTCTTGAAATAAAAACGAAACGTTGATGAATATATAAATAATTTTGGTTTTTCTATTTTCATTTTCCATCATGTTGGAATATTATTTCCATAATTTTCATCATTTGTTTTTTTTAACATAGTTCACCCTAAACAAGGCAGGCAAGTAGATGCAAGGGGCTATCCTAAGTTGGGAGCTATGCAGCGAGATGCCTGTTTACATTAGTTTTAAATTTCTGCATGTCAGTACAGTCGGGGAAACAGGGAGCAGAGAAGGAGTTCCAGAGGCCGGCAGCACGAGGAAAGAAGCTATTGGAGTAGAAGGCTCTTCGGCATCTGGGGACCTCCACAGTGAATTGATGGGATTTGGCTGATTGTCGGGTTGATCGAGAGTATTTATGTCGAGATAGGACCAAAGCTGGTAATTTCATCGGAGCACAATCCATTGAAGTACTTGTAAAACAGGCACAAGGATACAACATTGCCGCGATGGGACAGAGGCTGGAGGTTGGTGGATAGTGAAGGACCTATTAAGTTGGTGATTCTTTTTTGGACCTTGTCTAAGAGGAAGAGACAAGTGGATGATGCATCAGCCCAGATGTGGCAACAATACTCCATGCATGGGCGGATTGTGGCTTTGTAGAGATATAGGATAATGTCAGGTGTGAGAAGTTTATTAGCACGATAGAGGGAGTCCACATTCTTTGTGGCAGCCTTGGCAATGTCTTCAATGTGTGAGAAGTTTACTAGCACAGTAAACACAGTAATATGAAAACTTTCTTTGATTCAAAATTCTTAATATGTAAAAAAATCTACAAATAGACTAAATCAAATAATGTTCTTTCAACAATTTTGAACGGTCGGTTTATACAGGGTAAGTCATAACCACTCTCTATTTTGGTGTTGCTTCTCGCTCATCTCCCTCGGATCAGTCAAAATATGCAGCTGATCTACAAGTTGACCTGAGTTCAGTTGTGAATTGGGGTACGAAATGGCTTGTTTCGTTTAATCCAGTTAAGACTCAGCTCGTGTCTTTCAATCGTAGGTGTGCCCCTTTTCTTCCTGAGATTCTCATGGATAACTCTGCTCTTGAGGAGAAATCGACTCTGAAACTTCTTGGTCTTTCTCTCTCATCAAATCTTTCTTGGAGTTCATATATTAGATCCATTGCTCTTTCTGCTTCTCATAAAGTCGGTTCTCTTTATCGCTCCAAACACTTTCTCACGCCTGAGGCTATTCTCTATCTCTACAAATCCACAATTAGACCATATATGGAGTACTGTTGTCATATTGGGCTGGTGAATCTCTGTCCTATTTGAAGGTATTTGATAAGATGCAGAAACATATCTGTAATTTGATTGGCCCTACCCTTTCTTCTTCTCTGCGCCCTCTCTCTCACAGACGTGATGTTACTAGTCTCAGTCTTTTCTATAAATACTATTATGGCATGTGTTCTTCTGAATTATGTGATCTATTCTCAGCTTCTTTTGTTACAGCTCGTTTGGCTCGTTGGTCTAGTGGTCTCCATCAATTCGCTGTTTTGATACCTCATTGTAATACAGCTTCCTATTCCAGTAGCTTCTTTCCAAGAACTGCAGACTTGTGGAATTCTCTTCCTGCTGACTGTTTTCCTCCTACATATAGCCTTGGTCTTTTCAAGACTAAGGCAAATAGACATCTCCTGTCTTTGCGATAATCATATTTGTTCTTGTTAGCTCCTTACATCAAGTGGCTTCATGCCTTGTCTGGAGCGATTTAAAAAAAAAAAATAACAATCTCCCACATGAAGAAGGCCAGACGTTATATTGGTTGAAATATGATTGAAAAACAATAGCCTTAATCAATTTGACCTTTTAGCTGGGAGAAAAGTGTAGTATCTGTTCTGATACTACACTTCATCTTTTTGGTTGTTGATCAGTGAACGAGAAATTCCTCTAGACTGAGGCAATTTTAAATTTTGTCACAATCTAACGTGCCCCTTTTTGGGAGAGCTGGGTTTTTCCTCACATTAGAAAACCGACCTTGTTGTCTAACTCTGCCCTCGTGCGGAGACAAGTAAATAGGGAAAATGAGCCTAATCAAAACAATGCAAATATTATTATTGTTTAATATTTTTATAATGTAGAAGACATTCTAAATAAGATTAATGCTTTTTTAGAAAATGGTGGAATAAAGAAGAGAACGGAAGAAAACAGAAAGAAAAGATTGGAGAGAATAATGGATGAGCCGACAGCAAAAAGTAAAAACAAGAAAATGCATAATTAGTCGAATGAGTTTATAAACAAAACTATTTTTTAAACATGAAATATCGATTTTTGTTATGAAATGTCTTCTTGACTTGACATACTTTGCTTGTTTGTCAGTCAAGATGTTTATTACTTGGATAGACATTTGTTAGAAAAACAAGAGTTCAAAACAACAATTCTCATTGGCTGATTGTTTTTCTAGCTTTTCTAGATAACTGATTTTTTTTTGGTTTATTTATTTATTTTTTTTAAAACATAATATTTTGTTATGAGTAAACTATTTCCACTGTTTGAATGCATTTAACTTTGTAATTTTTTAAACGGTAAAGAGACCAATCCAATGCAGATTTTAAAAAATTTTTTTAAATAAAATATTATTTATTTAAAATTAAAATTTTCGATTCATAAAGTTTATGTCATCTTATATCAGACATTACACACCAGCCTTCAATAAGAATAGAAGTTCAAGACTAAGTGACAACAAGTCGCTTAAAAAAAAAAAAAAATATTGTCTATATCCCCCCCCCCCCCCTCCGATGAAGATTCTTTTATGAATCGAAAGTTTGAATTTTAGATGAATAATATTTTATTTAAAATCATATTTGTTCTTGTTAGCTCCTTACATCAAGTGGCTTCATGCCTTGTCTGGAGCGATTTCCATTAAAAAAATACAAAAATTAAAAAAAAAAAATAACGACCTGCACATGAAGAAGGCCAGACGTAAAATAAAAAAATCTGCATTGGATTGGTATATTTACCGTTTTAAAAATAATATTTTGTATTTGATAGTTCTAAAATAATTAATCAGACAAGATTATATCTACATACTGACTGGATATACTGAGAAAATTACTACATATAAAAATCACTTTCTTGCATCATCATATTCGGTTTAACATCTGTTTTACATCCTGGCATGTGTTGGACAGCTTTTATAAATTGACTTCCAAACTAACCTATCTCTGACCAGGTTTTCTCTCAAATCAATCTTTATCACTTCCTCCCATGTTTTCCTTAGTCTTCCCCTGCCAACCGACCCTGCTACCTCAACTGTTCTACATTTACTAACCCAATCACTCTCATCTATTTATTCAATGTGACCAAACCAACGAAGTCTCCTGTGCTGCACACATATCCCTGTAAAAATGCAGAAGGCTGCATGTTTTAGTGGTGTATGCGAATGGCAGAAGATGTAGATGCTTGGCCAAAGGAAAGGGGGTGCACAGAGGAATGTGAACATATCTCTAATTTTGTATTTTGGGCCACACAGAATCTAATTTCTCTTTGAAATGAAATAAGTGCCTTATAAAAACAGGGAATCATGCTGAGACCAAAAAGTAATATTCTTAGATTGTCTCCATGATAAATTCTAAGACTAATATATATATATATATATATATATATATATATATATATATACATAAATATGTCTAAATACCCTTTCTAATTCAAATTGGCACAACCTCGCCTGCAAACATAACGTGATTTTCTGACCCATAAGTCCATTACCATCGGACGATGAAGAAAAGGAAGAAGAAAAAGAAAAACACTCTTTGACAGGGAGAATTGTAATTCTCGAAAGCTAAGATTAAAATACATTTTATTTATTTTAACACCACACATTGTTATGGTTTAAAAAAATAAAAAAATAATACTATTACGAAACAATGGTTTAAAAAATGTCTAAATACCCTTTATAAATATATATATATATATATATATATATATATATATACATATATACATATATATACATATATATACACACATATATACACACACACACACACACACATATATATATACACATATACACACACACATATATATATACATATATATATACACATATATACACACACACATATATATATATATATATATATATACACATATATACACACACACATATATATATATATATACACATATATACACACACATATATATATATATACACATATATACACACACACACATATATATATATATACACATATATACACACACACATATATATATATACACACATATATACACACACACATATATATATACACACATATATACACACACACATATATATATATACACATATATACACACACACATATATATACACATATATACACACACACACATATATATACACATATATACACACACACATATATATATATATATACACATATATACACACATATACACACACATATATATATATATACACATATATACACACACACACATATATATATACACATATATACACACACACATATATATATATATACACACACACATATATATATATATATACACACATATATACACACACACATATATATATATACACATATATACACACACACACATATATATACACATATATACACACACACACATATATATATATACACATATATACACACACACACACATATATATATATATACACACACATATACACACACATATATATATATATATACACATATATACACACACACACATATATATATATACACATATATACACACACACATATATATATATACACACATATATACACACACACATATATATATACACATATATACACACACACATATATATACACATATATACACACACATATATATATATATACACATATATACACACACATATATATATATATATATACATACACATATATACATACATATATATAGATGCTTCCTTTGCAAGATAGTGGGAAAAATCTCAGCAGAGTGCTCGATTAATTGAGAGATTCAAAGTTAAGAGTGTAAATATTTATTTTTTTATTCAGTACAAATAATCAGTACAACATCAGTACCGTCAGTTTCAAGTTCGGGAGGTGTCCGATCTTCCGACCCTCTTCAGCTTTGTTACTTTGGAAGAAAAAAAAGAGATGGAGAGTCTTGCACGAGATTACAGTGGGAACGTTATTACTTTTTAAGGGTTAATTAATTTCCTTCTATTTTATGTATTTATGTGAGATTTTAAAAAAAATGTAATAAAGTCCTCAAATTAAAAGAATTAAAAAGAAGTCTCGGTGCAACTCCAGTTTAGCGGATACTTTTGAAAAAAATGTTAAAAAGTGAGGAATATCTGTTTGATGTACGTACCTGTCACGGACTGAATATATCATATAACAAAAATCACGTAAATTAAGCGTAATTCAGTTACGGTTATCCCCCTTTGAATAATTCCAAAATGGCTGTCATATTTGCACTTCGTCTTCGTAAATCGCTAAAATTTAATTTTCTTTTATATAAAATAAAAACTGCTTGATTGATTTACGTGATTTTTGGTATAGGATATATTGTTTAATTTAAATTTTCAGGGGAATCCCCCATTCTCAGAAAAAATATATCCACTCGTTGGTGTGTAGCTTCTCACAATACTCATGGACGGCGGCACCGGGAGGGGGGGGCAGGGGGAGCTCAAGCCCCCTCACTTTTTGACTTGGACCCCCCCACTTTATGATCATCAATAATTAAGTTGATATGCCTGTGTTTAACTGCCCCCCCCCACTTTTTAGGAGACCCCCCCCCACACTTTTATAACTGTCCCGCCGGCCCTGATACTTATTACATATTACGCACAATGCTTCAAGCAAACTACAACATTCTTCTCATATATATATATATATGTGTGTGTGTGTGTCTGTGTGTGTGTGTGTGTGTGATGTGGGTTGAAGAAAAGTAAATTTTAATTCAATTATGTTTTACTTTTTATTTGTTTAGTCAACCGGAAAAGAGAAATTTTTGAAAAAAGAATGGAAACATCAACATTATCTGCTTGCTGGAAAAATTATTCTTTCTTTGTGAGGAATGCACGTCCGCACATACAGACAGATCCGTGCACATCCGCACATGCAGACAGGTGCACGTGCACGCACATGTACAGATGCGCGCGCACGTCCACATGTATATGGAGATTCGTTAACAGAAAGTGAATCAATGTTAATCAGATATTTCATATTAATGAAACGTGATTTCCTGTCACACATAAATAAAACTAATTCGACAAATCGAGAAAACAAATCGACCCGAGGCAAATGAAGAAAAGTGAAAGAAAGAAAAGAAGAAAGAAGAAATTATTGACTGAGGATGGAACCTGAAAACAACCAATACAACGAGCAGGTTGAACAAACAAAAAGGAATATTTACATAATAACAAGTCATTAATAACAGAGGGGGAGGGGGATAGAGAGATGGAGAAACAGAGGGAGAGAGATAGAGAGCAGAGAGAGAGAAAAAAGAGAGAAAGAGAGAGAGAGAGAGAGAAGAAAGAGAGAGAAAGAGAGAGAGAGAGAGAGAAGAGAGAGAGATGAATAGAGAGAAAAATGAGAGAAAGAGATAAAGGGGGATAGAGAGAGGAAGAAACAGAGGGAGAAGGAGAGAGAGAAAAAAGAGAAACATAGAGAGAGAGGGGGGAAGGATAGAGAGAGAGAAAGAGAGATATGAATAGAGAGAAAAAGAGAAAGCGAGAGAGAAAAAAAAGAGAGTTAGAGAGAGAAAAAAATGAGAGAGAGAGATGAATACGGAGAAAAAGAGAGAAAAACGAGAGAAATAAATAGATGTGGGATAGAGAAAGGAAGAGGAAGAGGGAGAGAGAGAAAAAAAGAAACATAGAGAGAGAGAGAGAGAAAGATAGAGAGAAAAAGAGAGAGAGAGATGAATAAAGGGAATAAAGAGAAAAAAGAGAGACAGAAAAGAAAGAGAGAGAAAAGAGAGAAAGAGTAAAGAGAGAGAGGGAAAAGAGAGAGAGGGAAAGAGAAAGAGAGAGAGAGATGAATAGAGTGAAGAAGAGAGAAAAACGAGAGAAAGGGAAGAGAAAGCGGGGGGGGGGGTGAACAGGAAGTGAATTTATTTCCTTTTTTGTTAAAAAAAAGCAAACAAAAATGTTTTAAATACATTTTTTTTGCCTGAAGTGAATCATCTGTTTTCTTCAATATGAATGCAAACATGAGAAATTACATTTTGCATTTTAATAGGATTAGAGAATTTTAATTAAAAAAAATAATAATTTCATTTTTAACTAGAAGGCATGAAGACTCTTGTATACTCCTGCCCCCAGCCCTGAACCCCATATTACTATTTTTATTCTCTTTTTTTAAAAAATCTTTTATGGATATTGGGTACGAATACCGACTTCACAATATTATTGTAAAAAAATGAATAAATACAAAATTTATACCACCATTAGATTCCCTGTGAAATTTTACATGAGAAAAGTTGTCTTTGATCTTGACATAGGGCTTTGTTTTCAATTGCATCGCAGACAGAAAGGCAGCAACGGTACATTTATATTCTAGATTATTTGTTTATTCTGTCCCTCTTTGGGCATATTGCTTCTTAATCATCTTCTCAACGCAACCTTTAAACAAATTCTCTTAAATACTTCATCTGATAGGTCGCAAAAGTTCCCTCATGATTGTTTTTACTATTATTTCTGAATTTATCCAATTTAATTTGAAGATTTTCCGCATTATTAATGTTCGAAATCACATTTGGCAATTTGATCCAAAAATAAAGTTCACTATTAGCAAAAAATGAAATATCTTTAAATTTCTGTTCTTGGCATTTTGGCTAAGATCAAAGTGTAGTATCTGTTCCGATGGCTACTACACCATGTAGACTGGTACTGTCTTGGCCTACAGGCCTTGATTCCGTCGGTTTTAGAGATTGTCCTGTGCAGTTCTAGGAGGTCTACTCTCCCAGGCTTTGCCTTCTCACCCTTTTAGAAGGGGTTAGTTTATTGCTAATAGCCCGAGGCGCCCCTATTGGGGAATGCCCAGGCATTATTTTTTGATGGCCAGAGTGCTCACCTTCTCAGGCGCTGGCTTTTCAATCTCACTTTCCCTACCTTGTGTCACATCTTACTGCTGTGGGAGATAGTAATAAATATTCTCAGCCTTTTGGCTGAGATCAAAGTGTAGTATCTGTTCCAATGGATGCTACACCCCTTAGATTGGGCCTTGATTCCATCGGTCTTTAGGGATTGTCTCGTGCAGTTCTAGGAGGTCCACCATCCCAGGCATTTTTTTCTATCTATATAAAGTTAGGTATGTGTATATGCTTATATATTTTTATGTACAGGATTCACTCCTAAACTAATTATCCGATGATTATGAATTTTGGAAGGCAGCTATTAGGCATAAGTGTGAGTAATGTGGGAAATATTTAGTTTAATTTAGTTTCAAGCAAAGGGGCAAAGAGCGGGTGGAATTCCTTTGTGAAAATTTAAATACCTCCTATTTTTGTGAAATTTTATCATTGGGTAATGTACAGGATTCACTCCAAAACTAATTAACCTATTATGAATTTTGGAACACAGCTGCTAGGCGTAAAATGGTCCAAATGTGGGCTATATTTAGTTTAATTTAGGGAGTGAAAGCCCTTTGTTAAAATTCAGATATCTCAGATTTTTGTGAAATTTGAACAACAATCATTAGAGATTAATTAATAAATATTTCGCCAAATTCCAGTTTCTTTGGACTATTTCAAAGGGTTTTTAGGGGGTTAGGGGGGCCATAATATGGGCACAACCTCCCATTTGAAAAATTAAAACAAACCCTTTTGATACAATTTTTATGTACAGTTTTTTGATATATTTGAGTAAAATTTGCCATCAAACGACAACACCCAAGTAAAATTTTAATACATACTTTAAATAATAGCAGAGTACACATGACCTGCTGTTGTATCTATGTACTATTAAAACTCTTGCTTTGTTGCGATCTTGTCCCCACTGTCTGACATCATCAAAATGATGATATCACAAAAGAATGACATCGTCCATTAAAACAGATGGGGGATAACCCGACACAGTGGATGACGTCACTAAAAGAATGACGTCACTAAAATGATGATGTCATCCCATTAAAAAAATGGCGCATAACCAGGCAGAATGGATGACATAATAAAAATGATGACGCCCTAAAGGATGACGTCATCTATTAAAACAGATAGGGGGATAACCCGGCACAGTGGATGACGTCACTAATGGATGACATCATCAATTAAAACAGATGGGGGATAACCCGGCACAGTGGATGACGTCACTAATGGATGACATCATCCATTAAAACAGATAGGGGGATAACCCGGCACAGTGGATGACGTCACTAATGGATGATATCATCCATTAAAACAGATGGGGGGATAACCCGGCACAGTGGATGACGTCACTAATGGATGATATCATCCATTAAAACAGATGGGGGGATAACCCGGCACAGTGGATGACGTCACTAATGGATGACATCATCCATTAAAACAGATGGGGGATAACCTGGCACAGTGGATGACGTCACTAATGGATGACATCATCCATTAAAACAGATGGGGGATAACCCGGCACAGTGAGTGACATTATCAAAATGATGAAGTCATTAAAGAATGACATCAGAGGGAGGATGAGGAGGAAGATGATGAGGAAGAGGAGGATGTAGAGGAGGATAAGGATGAGGAGGAAGAGGAGGATGTGGAAGAGGAGGATGAGGAAGAGGAGGAGGAGCGTGATTTAGATTCTAGAGTTCTTACCTTTTCTGAAAGCTGGTGTGTGTTTCATTTCTGGTTCTAATTCAAAATGGTCACTGTAATGATCAGTTATGGACGGAGAGCGCGAGTACTTCACTGTGTCTACAGAGCCGGCAGAATTACTTCGAGAATAACTCATTTTGCTTTCAGTCTGCTATTTTCTTCCACATTCCACGTTTAGTGAATATTTTTTTAAAAGACAGTTCAATCTGAAAAACAAAAACATTAAAGATTTGTAAAAGTTCATAACTTATTTAGACAGTGGGGAGCAACTAAACTGGATGGGGGAGTGGGGAGCAACTAAACTGGATGGGGGAGTGGGGAGCAACTAAACTGGATGGGGGAGTGGGGAGCAACTAAACTGGATGGGGGAGTGGGGAGCAACTAAACTGGATGGGGGAGTGGAGAGCAACTAAACTGGATGGGGGAGTGGGGAGCAACTAAACTGGATGGGGGAGTGGGGAGCAACTAAACTGGATGGGGGAGTGGGGAGCAACTAAACTGGATGGGGGAGTGGAGAGCAACTAAACTGGATGGGGGAGTGGGGAGCAACTAAACTGGATGGGGGAGTGGGGAGCAACTAAACTGGATGGGGGAGTGGGGAGCAACTAAACTGGATGGGGGAGTGGGGAGCAACTAAACTGGATGGGGGAGTGGGGAGCAACTAAACTGGATGGGGGAGTGGAGAGCAACTAAACTGGATGGGGGAGTGGAGAGCAACTAAACTGGATGGGGGAGTGGGGAGCAACTAAACTGGATGGGGGAGTGGGGAGCAACTAAACTGGATGGGGGAGTGGGGAGCAACTAAACTGGATGGGGGAGTGGAGAGCAACTAAACTGGATGGGGGAGTGGAGAGCAACTAAACTGGATGGGGGAGTGGGGAGCAACTAAACTGGATGGGGGAGTGGGGAGCAACTAAACTGGATGGGGGAGTGGAGAGCAACTAAACTGGATGGGGGAGTGGGGAGCAACTAAACTGGATGGGGGAGTGGAGAGCAACTAAACTGGATGGGGGAGTGGGGAGCAACTAAACTGGATGGGGGAGTGGGGAGCAACTAAACTGGATGGGGGAGTGGAGAGCAACTAAACTGGATGGGGGAGTGGGGAGCAACTAAACTGGATGGGGGAGTGGAGAGCAACTAAACTGGATGGGGGAGTGGGGAGCAACTAAACTGGATGGGGGAGTGGGGAGCAACTAAACTGGATGGGGGAGTGGAGAGCAACTAAACTGGATGGGGGAGTGGGGAGCAACTAAACTGGATGGGGGAGTGGGGAGCAACTAAACTGGATGGGGGAGTGGAGAGCAACTAAACTGGATGGGGGAGTGGAGAGCAACTAAACTGGATGGGGGAGTGGGGAGCAACTAAACTGGATGGGGGAGTGGGGAGCAACTAAACTGGATGGGGGAGTGGGGAGCAACTAAACTGGATGGGGGAGTGGAGAGCAACTAAACTGGATGGGGGAGTGGGGAGCAACTAAACTGGATGGGGGAGTGGAGAGCAACTAAACTGGATGGGGGAGTGGAGAGCAACTAAACTGGATGGGGGAGTGGGGAGCAACTAAACTGGATGGGGGAGTGGGGAGCAACTAAACTGGATGGGGGAGTGGAGAGCAACTAAACTGGATGGGGGAGTGGAGAGCAACTAAACTGGATGGGGGAGTGGGGAGCAACTGATAAAGTGGCGATAATAGAGAGCGAATCAGGGCCTTTCAATCAGGTCACTTCAAGGGTGGGTGGGGGCTGTGGCGAAGTGCATAACGATGTGGACTGACGACCTGGGTGTGCCAAGTTCGAATCCAGTCAGTTCCATAGCCCCACTTTTACTTATAGATGTTGGCAACCTTCATGTAGTTCGTCCTATAGGTACCTAGTTCGAGAAAACATCAGGGAAAACCAATGCTAACGACAGAATCGAGCTGGTTAAAACAATTGTACTATATGCTTATTCATATTATTATTATTCATTATTTTCATTTTTTGTCTTCTTGTCTCAAGTTTGAGGTTAGACGTTTCATGATTGACTTCCAACTTTTACGTTCTGTTGCCATTTCGCTTGTGCCGCCCACCACAATCGGGTCGCCATCAACTGATCCCCTCCATGTCTTAAGCGGCCTACCACGTGGCTTCGGGCCATCGACGTTGATGTGAGACACACTTTGGAGCATTTCGGATGAATGACGGTGGGCGACGTGGCCAAACTAGTTGAGACGTTGTTATGCGACGTACATTCTTAGGAAAGCCGGTAGAGTGAGACAGACAATTTTCGCTGCAGTCAAGATCGTATCATTCTGACGTTTCGTCGTTGACCATGTTTCACAAGAGTACAGGTCGGACATGTGTGTTGTATGCTGCTACTCTCGCATACAATGTGATCCCTGCATTTTGTAAAATTGTTGACAGCTGCCTGAAAACTCTCCATGTCGCAAATATACGTTGTCTTATAGTTGTGTCAGTTCGCCAACTGGAATCAATTGTGTTACGTAGGGTTAGGGTTATTTATTGACCTTTTTCGGTACCTGCAACAACTTCTCTTTCCCTGGGAGGCAGATTTCGATAGGTGCGGCAAATGAAATTAGCTGCATCTGCTACACGCAGCACCAGCAGGTTGGTGCACCTTTTGTGGCATCACTTATTGCATGTTTTACATTTGGTAGAGTTCGAGCCACTTCAAAACCTACAGATGCTGCATGGGTATTTGCCTTGTGGAACAGATATCATCTCTTTAGCACCAGATACCATATGTTTCGTCTTTGTCATATTAACCCTGAAACCGACCCTTTCAAGCGCTGATTTCTACCTGTTAAATGCTGTACTCACTTCTGTCGCATTGGCTGCACTGATAACAATATCATCCGCATACAGAATCTCCCATGGTGCACCATATTTTTTTTACTTCAAGGTTTGGGTTACACAAAAAAAAAAAAATTAATTAATTCTAACCAGATTTTTGATTTTAACAGTTGCCTCCCCTTGACCCTTCATTTTCTAGTAACATCTTAACGGCTTTCGCTAACAACAATTTATCAAATTTAAAATTGAATTAAAAAAAATTTTTTTAAATAACAAATAATAAAGTATATAAAAAATATAAATATTAATAAGATGACAAGTTTAAAGCTGAATAATTATACAATAAATTAAAAAATAAATTATGATAAGAATAATTAATATTGATATCCAATTAGCTTATCTAAACTCATTTTCTGCGAACCTGCCACCAATTCTTTGCGGCATTTTGTCAACAGTTGTGTCCATCTCGCCTTTTCGACCACTCAGTCATATTTTTTTATCTGTTTCTTTTGATAATGAGAGGTTTCACTCTCAAAAATTAAAGTTTACCCCCTATTCCGGACCTTTTAAATTGCTTGACAGTAAACCTTTTTCTATTTACTGTTTTGGTATTTAAACCGTGAAATATTAATAAATTGATTTGAGATTCCATTCATATTTTCTCTTCTCATTTATTTTTGTTCATTTGTTCCACCTTCCGGTACCTATTTCGCATTGCTCCTGCCTCGGATTTCGAACTTACATTTCTATTTACCAGCAATGCTTCAAGCAAACTACAATTTCCTTTTAAAAAAAAAAATCTTTAAAAACGAACAGGTAAGAACAACAAATGCAAAAGTAACAGGATCACTGAATGCAAAAAAAAAAATTGGGAGAAGTTGACCTTGGGTTTACTTTTGGTAGCCCCGTAACTCTTGCTTCCCTTATTTTGTCCTTTAGTTCTCACATTCCACGAGCGATGGTTTTGATAAAGGGGGAAGAATTGCTGTTTTCTGGGTCGGAATCTATCCATATAACACTTATAGTTGGCTAGTTTTTGACCTTGAAGTGGTAATTTTTTAGCTCCTTACATCAAGTGGCTTAATGCTTTGTCTGGAGCGATTTCTATTAAAAAATAAAATTGCCCGTAAGAACAACAGGTGCAAGGGAAAAAAATAACAAGAGGAAGTTACGAGAGAGAATCAGCAGCACGTTAATGCGGCATACGCAGAAGACGAAACTGGCGAATAAGCAAACTTCGACCGCATATATTATATTTAATTACGGGAATGCCGTTAGTGAAACAACTCATCTGCATAACTGGCAACATAGATTAGCCGACTGTCCCATAAGCCAAGAAACTTCTCAACAAGGTAAAGTGCAACGGATAGTTGTTTCCATGTACTATTGGTGGGTTTTAGAATAGGAGACTATGGACGGTTAGAAAGAACCAAAATATTGAAAGAGAGCGACCTGCGGCAAAATGATTCACGCCGGATTAAAAAAATCAAATTCTTTCATCTGCAGCTCAGTGCTCTCTGAATACCTTGAAGGACGTGAGATGTGAGCTGGAAGAATTGCGATGGAGATGTGGAAGCAGTGGCTAGCAGGAAGGATTATAGCAGGCGTTCTGACTGTCCGCATTTTTTGAGAAGCTGCAAAATAAAAATTTTAAAATGTGTGGGAAGATCCAGAAAAGGCAATGCCGATCTTGGCAAGAGAGATGTGCATCAAAGTGGTGACTATGAAGAACGTTCTGAACGAGAATCTTCGCTTCATACAAGAGAACCGTCCAATTAAAGCCAAGAAACTCCTCAACAAAGTCAAACACCCAATTGAGATGAGAATACTTTGCTTCTTTTCAGGTCAAGTTGCATAACGCCATAGAACAACAGGGTGAATGCTGCTCGAGATACCAGGAGGGGTTTTGTACATGTGTGCGCACCGGTCAATCTGTTTTTATAGTAGGACAATACCCCCCTTATTACATATTTTCTTAAGAATTGATATCAGTGTTGCAAGGTTGAATGCAGGTGTGAAAATAGTGTTAAAAATGGAAATTTCCACATAAAATTAGATGAAATAGAAAATGGAAAATTTCATTAGAAGTTAAAGATGAAAATTAGAGCATTATGAAGACCAAGTTCCTTCAAACTAGGTATCCAAAACCAAAATGTTATTTTTTTGTTATATCTAAAAACTTCTAATGTTATGAAGACTAAGTTCCTTCAAACTAGGTATCCAAAACCAAAATTTTATTTTTTTGTTATATCTAAAAACTTCTGTTATGAAGACCAAGTTCCCCATAACTAGGTATCCAAAACCAAAATTTTATTTTTTTGTTATATCTAAAAACTTTTAATGTTATGAAGACCAAGTTCCCTCAAAATAGGTATCCAAAACCAAAATTTTTTCCGGATGAAAAGTTCGCCATGAAACTCATTCCTGAGTTTGACATATCCACATCTGTGGTGGACTGGGTTGAGAGAGTGGAGCTTACCCGTTGCTTGTGTGGGGTCAAGCAGGTCGAGTTGGTCATTCCCCTGCGACTAATGGGAGATGCTCTGGATGTCTACCAGCAGCTAAGCAAGAATGATAAAGGCAATGTTAAGTTGCTGAAAGCTGTACTATACAGAGCTTTTGCGATGGACCTTTGCACAGCATAAGAACGCTTTACCACCTGGAAACTATTGGAAGGCGAGACAGTGGTTGTCTTCTTAGCGGCATTGAAGAAGCTGACCATTCTGTTTGTGTACACGTTTTCAACTTTCACAGCTACACATTCTTTAGAGAATGTACAGTGCATGTGGATGTCCCCTGCTGAAATATATTTTCATGTCAAACATAGTCTAAATGTTGGGATCATACCTGTTCCTTCTTTCCTTTGATGTCAACTGGAATTTCTGGAGGACTATAGATTCTGGGTTTACATAAAAACATAGGGGGTAAGGTTTGCCAGAATTTAAGAGAAGGGAGATATGCCAGCTGGCCATTGGAAAGAGAGGGCCTAACATCTATAGATATTAAGGCTCCGAGTGAGGGTCGGTGAAATGCTCACTATTAGAAGTCCATATTCTTTATACTGCTGTAAACATGCACAGTGTTGCATGTTTAGAATGGTACATGGATGCATACTGAAAACGACAGACCTGCAATGGGATAAATATTTAACTAAGAGAAGCGGGATCACCCAAGGAATCGGCTAGGTCTTTGAAATAATAATGTCTAATTGGATACGAGGTTCCATGCTGTAATTGTGAGCCACTTGAGACTTTACGAAAGTTATGATCATCCCAGATAGTGATGGTTCCCCTCCCCTGTTCAGTAAGGTATTATGTCCAGTGATAAGATGGCCCATAGTTTTCAAGTAGGTGGTTATGTAGTCTACCACAAATGACACCAATATATATATATATATTGGTGTCATGACATATTTTTTCAAAGAGCAAAAGAAAAAACTGTTTTTGCTCGCCCATGACTAAAATACTGGCATAATTTGCAGGTAGAAATACCCAATTGGTAAAAATTATGAAAATTAAATGCAAGCAGAAAATCGAAATCTCGTGAGACAATTAAGATAACACGTGAACAGCTATCTTCTAGGGAGACAGACATAAACAGAGGCTGAAGAGAGTTCCGATAAAGAGGTCTTTAGAGGACCTCTTTGCTAGAATTTGAAACCGACGGTACCAATGTTGTTCTGATTTTCTGTAATAAAAACATTAATAAATATATATATATATATATATATATATATATATATGTATATGTAGGTATTAATAATTTAATATTAATTTATAAATATTATACTAAGCCCCTCTAAGAAATTAAAGTTGAGCACTCTCGGGGATGTTAAAAATAGACTGTCAAAAAGCTCTAATGCAAAGTTCTAATATGTTCGTCGAACACTTTCGACTAGTACCCGCTTCTAGGTACATATAGATCTTAATTGCTCTACTCAACGTATTGAGCTTTACTTTATCACGATAGATCACTTTACGATACTTCACTTATCATTAATTCTATTATATATATATATATATATATATATAATATTCTAGCAGGACGGTTTGGGGTTTTTGTGGGTCTCAAAGACAGATGAGCCTTTGAGCCTTGAGCTGATGGATTGTTTTTGCTTGGTTGGGTTAGGGTTTAGGGTTAAGGTTAGGGTTTAGAGTTATGGTTAGGTTTAGGGTTTAGGTTTGAGGTTTAAGGTCTGTAATTTGGTAAAAGAAAACAAGTATCATTGTAACTTCTCAAAATAAAACATCGTTACTTGTTTTAAACTAAAGTCGTGGTTTTGTTTGGAAGGAAGAATTATTTTGTTACAGCTGTGACAGAGACTGCATGACTGACATTGTGACTGATGTCAGAATTGAGCCCTGAATTCAGATAAAGACAACAAGCAGACGATCTTTTGCAGTGAATGCGCACAAACGATGGTTTACACTGAAAACCAAATGAAGGAGATTAATATTTCACTAGTATTTTTAAATGTTAGAAAATACGAACTCAATTTATTTTGTCCTAAAATGTCAACTCTAAATAAAACAAAAACAAAATAATAGCTGAGAGGTCACAAAAAAAGAACAGAATGTAAAAAAAAAAAAAAATAATAATAAAAAAATAACAGCTGAGAGGTCACTAAAAAAAAGAAAAAAAAAGAAAAAAAAGAAAGAAAAAAAAAGAAAAAAAAAGAAAAAAAAAGAAAAAAAAGAAAAAAAAAGAAAAAAAAAGAAAGAAAAAAAGAAAAAAAAGAAAGAAAAAAAGAAAAAAAAGAAAAAAAAAGAAAAAAAAGAAGAAAAAAAAGAATGTTAGGTTGAAAAATTCATTACTTACATGTTCACATCTGTGTAAGATTTGAACTAAAATATGTGCCGCGATCTCTTTCAAATCCAAATGTTATCTCTTTTCCATTCAACGTTAAAAGATCTTCTTTAATTTATGCTTTCCGTCTTTGATCGGACTTTTTTTGCATATAGTTACAACAATGTTTCCTCCTTCAGAAGATGAACAGAGTTGGTGAAAAGCTGGAGAAATAAAAGGGGGGAAGAAAAGGTGAAAGTTTAAAGCAACAACATGAGATTTGGGGATTTTCTTTTTATTCAACTTTACAGGCTAAGTTGCACACGTTCGCTAGAATTTTGGGGAAGAATGATTTTAGGAGTTTAAATAGACATGGAATGTCTTTAATTGAATGAATGGGTCTTGAATGAATGCAACCTGATGACATAAGAGAGAAAGGGGGGGGAGGGGAGGAGAAAGGGGAGAGGGATAGAGACAAAGAGAGAGAAGGACAGAAAGACAAAGAAAAGGAGAGAAAGAAAAAAGAGAGATAGTGAGAGAGAGAGAGGGGGGGGGAGAAAGAGAGATAGGAGAGGGGGAGAGACACAATCAAAAGAAAAGAAAATTAGGCTTGAATTAATGCAACCTGATTACATAAGAGAGAAAGGGAGAATGAGAGAGGGATAGAGACAAAGAGAGAGAAGGAGAGAAAGAAAAAAGAGACATAGTGAGAGAGAGAGAGAGAAAGAGAGAGAGAGAGAGAGAAGTAGGGGAGGGGAAGAGAGACAATCAAAAGAAAAGAAAATTAGGATTGAATGAATGCAACCTGACTACACTATAAGAGAGAGAGAGAAAGAGAAAGAGAGAGAAAAAGAGAAAGAGAGAGAAAAAGAGGTTATGTTTTTTCCTGCCTGAGAACATTATACAAACACAACTTTTCTGAATTGACAATTTACTCACTCAAAATATCTTTCACATCGCTGTAAATGTTATAGATATAAATATGTTTTATTGTTAACTATATTTTTGTCTCTTTCATTCACAATACCCTTTTTGGTGAATTTAGCACTTGCTAAATAGTGACCCTTTCATTCACAACACTCTTTTGGTGAATTTAGCACTTGCTAAATAGTGACCCTTCTATTCACAACACCCTTTTGGTGAATTAAGAAATTGCTAAATGAGGAACCTTTTTTCACAACACCCTTTAGGTGAATTTAGCACTTGTTAAATGGTGACCTTTTCATCCACAATAATCATTTTTGTCCATTTTTCTTTATTGCCAATGCAATAGTCTTTATTATTTAATATACTTTATCATTTCATAAACTAACATGAATGATAAATAGTCTTTATTTGATTATATATATCAACATCTGTATTCTAATAAAGATCATTCAGTATATGCTGATGTGACACAGGAAGTTGCCAGCCGAGTAGAGATCACAAAGACTGTCAGTGATGAACGCCATCTCCTTCACGGATATGAACCAACGACTCAACGACTTAAGTCAAGGAGAAGCTTCTTCAGCCATGTCGAACCCTAACAACATCTCAGGAAGAGACCAGTCTACAGCTGTGGACCAGACGGCTGAAGAATGCCCCCCCCCCCCCCTGGCTGCAGTGGAAAACACTTAACCGCCTGAGAATGGGAATGGTTTCTATGAGTATTTATTTACCTTCTCTCCGGGAGGTTAGGCACAAGGCCAGTTTTATCTTACTCCCACAAGGTAAGATGTGACCCAAGGTCGGGTCGGGAAAGTGGGATTAGATAAGCCAGCGCTCGAGAGGTGAGCACTCTGGCCATTTAAAAATTGCCTGGGCAGCCCCGTCGGCATTCCCCGGTAGGGGCGCCTCAGACAGTAAGCAATAAACTTACTCCTCCCCAAAGAGGGGAGGCAAAGCCTGGGAGGGTGGACCTCCTAGAACTGCACAGGACAGACCCATAGACCGGCGTAAATCAAGACCCGAAGGCCAATACAATACCAGTCTATGGGGTGCAGTATCCATCGGAACAGATACTACACTTTGATCTTAGCCAAAAGGCCAAGAACATGTTTTCTATGAGTAGATGGGATTACAAAACTGATCCACTCATCTGCGAACGTAGAGAGGAGAAGCATATGATGCAACACTGCATTGTCTGCCCTCTACTGGCCAACCGGTGCACATCTTGCAGAGTACAACAATAATTTAAAGGACTGCGTAAATAAGTGGGAAACTGTTGTATGACAGCCACATGCTTCAAAGACACGCAAAGACGTTCTTGGCCTTTTGGTCAAAATCAAAGTGTAGTATCTGTTCCGATGGATACTGCACCCCATAGACTGGTATTGTCTTGGCCTTCGGGGCTTGATTTATGCCGATCTATGGGTCTGTCCTGTGCAGTTCTAAGAGGTCCACCCTCCCAGGCTTCGCCTCCCCTCTTTGGGGAGGAGTAAGTTTATCGGGGAATGCCGATGGGGCTGCCCAGGCAATTTTTAAACCCCACTTTCCCGACCCGACCTTGGGTCACATCTTACTTGTGGGAGTAAGATAAAAACTGGCCTTGTGCCTAACTCCTGGAGAGGAGTAAATCTATACTGGCCAACCGGTGCACATCTTGCAGTTTACAACAGAGTAAAAAAGTGGGAAACTGTTGTATGACAGTCACATGCTTCAAAGACACGCAAAGAAGAAGAAAAAGAAGAAAAAAAACACAGCATTTTTAAGACGACACCATAACAACAATGTTTCTTTATTAATAACGTTCATGAAAGCTGTTAAGAAGAAGAAGAAGAAGAAGAAGAAGAAGAAGAAGAAGAAGAAGAAGAAGAAAAAGAAGAAGAAGAAAAAGAAGAAGAAGAAGAAGAAGAAAAAGAAGAAGAAAAAGAAGAAAAAGAAAAAGAAGAAGAAAAAGAAGAAGAAAAGAAGAAGAAGAAGAAGAAGAAGAAAAAGAAGAAAAAGAAGAAGAAGAAGAAGAAGAAGAAGAAGAAAAAAAAGAAGAAGAAGAAGAAGAAGAAGAAAAAGAAAAAAAAAACACAGCATTTTTAAGACGACACCATAACAACACTGGTTGAAAATGAAGATCAGATTGTGTTAGCAAGCAATCGTGATAAATAAAATAGACGTTTGTCATTAGAAGAAATATATCCATAAACATTGGAGCAGCTGCTTTGATTGAATATTTATGAATCTAAACAAATAAAGAGTTAATAATCCGGAAGGATATTGAATTCAAAGGAAATTGAGGAATTCATAAAACTGAGCAAACCATGATTTCTAACTAGCAAGACCCGTGCCCCAGCGTTGCCCTGGATAGATATAAATTAAATTAAACAAATATAAGTATTAGATATCAAATATAGAGTTCATATTTTTTTTGTAAGCATCTATTAGAAATTTAAGAATAAGAAAAGAGGCAAAATACCTTCAAAGCATATTTAAGATGCGATATTAATTTAAAAGAAAAATCGTAACAGATTTTCTCTCTCTTTTTTTTTTTTAATAAACTTTCATAAACTTCATAAGTATTAGTGTATTAATTCGTCAAAAAGCATTGAAAACAACCCTGTAATTTAGGTGATTAAAATAGGATTTATCGATGTTTTGAATCAAACAAAATAGATTTCTCTATGTTTTGGCTGACTGCACCCCCCCCCCCCTCTATGATTGTAATTTGCGGTTTATTCGAAAAAATAAAAACCACTCCCTCCCCCTCAAAGTAAATACGATCCAAGAATATGTGTGAAGCTTTTCAAGGTCAGTGAAGGAAAAATACTTCTAGACTGAGGCAATTTTTATCTCAATCCGTGGCGCCCATTTTGGTGGGAGATTGAATTTACCAACATTGAAAATCGACCTTTCGTCTAACTCTGGCCTTGATTTAAATATATGACGATTGATTAAAGAAATTTGTTGTGGTTATTTTGTTTTCGATTCATCGGCTGTTACCTAATCTGCACTTTTACCATTGACTATGTTGTTACTATTTCGTTGCCTCCCGACGAGGGGAGAGTTATACAATGGTAATGTTTAATGTGTTGAAAATCCATCTCGTGTGAAAAAGAAATTGCCGCAGTCTAGAAGGATTTCTTCTAAAATTGACCGAAAAGAGAAAAGACAAAGTAACGGATACTGTACTTTAAGTTGAAGTATATTTAGAAAAGTAAAAATTAATATCATTAGCAGTTTGAACGTTGAAGAAAGTATGTAAAAAATGTTATGGAATAATTTTGAATAATGTTTGCTATGAATTAATATCAAATAATATTCGATGAATAGGAAAATATAGATGAAAATAATGATTTTAAATATTACACCAGTCTGTGTTCGAAATTTATTTCAGAGCCTTTTAACTGTCACGAATTTAACTGATTTATAATCATGATAATACAAATATACTTAAAAAAATCGACGAATGGTAATTTAAATTGAATGTGAGCAGAAAAATTGTACATATCTGTTTAATGTGTATTGCCTCGGAGGTACTGTTGTGTGCTGCGAATATTGAAGTCGGCGAAAATTTAAACACGTTTTTTTTTAAATTGTTGCAAATGAATAGAGAGAAAGGGGAAGAAGGGAGAGAGAGAGAATGGACGGTTATAATAGGTAAATCTAAAGAAAAGAAAACGTCTTATGTAAAATAACCCAATTATTAGTGAAAAGTTTGTAGAGAAACTGATATTACGTGCTTCCATAGAATTGGTATCAACAATTGAATGTTGTCGAAATGAACACTGCAGTTCGTTTTACGCTGTTAAGTATTTAGAAAAAGATTTTTAAGCCTTAAAGGTGTTACGTATTAAATTGTCTAAGTGTTTAAGTTAAAAAATGAAATTATACCTAAAGCAATCGAAAATTGTTAAGGGAAACTCTAAAGTCGAGTCGATTAAGAGTTGTAGCCACCATTTTGAATCAATGGACAGTATAAGTGATTAAGTTAGTTAAATGTATTCCGTAAATTTCGGAATGAGATGAAGTCTATACGTAATAATTAGAAACAACGTAATCCGATATTCTCGAAAATCAGTGGAATATGAGGGAGTGTCTATTAAATTTGTGCGGAATGTATTATATTATGTATTAAATTAATGGAAGATGAATAGAAAACAGTAACGGTTATGTTTTTCTAAAGTTTCCGTTGTTTATTACTTCCCGGTGAAAAAAGGGAGAGCGTTAGTATGAAAATATTAGAGTGAAAAGTTTTTTCTACCATCTCTATGGAGTATGTTTTGGGAGAGTCTGTGATGGCGGCCTGAAAGTAGTATTTATTGTTAGATGGATAAAATAATCATAAATTTCTTCAAACACGCTCGAGTGAATAAGCTGAATAGAGTGGTGAGTTTAGTAGCCTATGATGCATGTGGTTATTTTCTTACTCTCATCAAAGGTACAGGGGAAAAACATCTTCACTTTAAATATATAGATGTATGCAGATTCAATTTTAACAGTGATTTCGTGCTATTTTAATCGCAGTAACTCGTTTCCATAGACATATAGGAGAGTTTAAATTACCTACTAGACACCATTCTCGAGTGTCTCGGTCTCTCTGTACAAGGGTTTGTCAGGACAATCTGACATGAGGATACTTCACCCTACAAATAAACCCTGACCAAATATTCAAAATTATATAGTATTTGAAGCCCAAATAAAATTCCCAACGACACAGCTCTACACTGGTTCATACAAGGAATGGTGCACCTTTTCCTAGTGATGTTTCCTCAAGCTGAATACTCCACCAGACCAGATGAATTATTGTCTTGGAATCTAGCAATATTCAGAAAGAGAGGTAGAGCAGAATCTTGATTGAACACACAGATATCTATGCATCACATGTACAAATCAAGTTTTAGCCCCAGAAAAGGGGTCTCTTGATTTCTGAGAACTTACTGAAGTAAAATGAAATCAAGTACTAGCGGTATTCACGCGACATTGCTCATGTGGAGATATACGGCTGGTCGGAAGCAAATTAAAATATAGTCAAGTTTACAATTTTTGCTTTGAAAGAAAAGTTAGAAATAACATTTGCAATATGAGGTCAAGTAATAAAAAAATGGGGGTGTTTTGTAAAAAAAAACACTACTTGTTGATGCTGTGTTTCTTAAAGACTGCTGTAAAATGGCAAATGGTTTTAACGAATCAAAACAAATAAGTTTTTATTTAATTATTTTAAATCTTAAAAATACCAATAAAAACAATTATTTAAATGTGTAAACCTTTTTTAAAATACATTCTTCACTGAGATATTCTTTGCTTAATTTTATTTTTGTCTTTTTAGCATCAACAGTGCATTTTCTACTCTCCATTTGTTTGGGCAAACATAATGGCTTTGTAATGAAACAAAAAAAAACTCTTTAAGTATATACTTAAAATAACTTTTGTCTCTTTAAAAATAAAATGAAGATACTTTCTCCTCACATTTAAAGGTGAGAGAAGAACTATAAAAAGCATGAACCTGTGAAATATGGCGAATAACCACAAACTTTGAAAGAGAAAATTAAATGTACAAGTGAAAAATAACTTTTTTTATCTCAAGTTAACTGGGGAGGAGGTATTAAAGCAATTTAGGTTGGGGGGTATTAGAGCAAGTAATAGTAATTTAGCTTGGGGGTATTAGAGCAAGTAATAGTAATTTAGCTTGGGGGTATTAGAGCAAGTAATAGTAATTTAGCTTCGAGGTATTAGAGCAAGAAATAGTAATTTAGCTTGGGGGGTATTAGAGCAAGTAATAGTAATTTAGCTTGGGGGTATTAGAGCAAGTAATAGTAATTTAGCTTGGGGTATTAGAGCAAGTAATAGTAATTAAGCTTGGGGAGTATTAGAGCAAGTAATAGTAATTTAGCTTGGGGGGTATTAGAGCAAGTAATAGTAATTTAGCTTGGGGGTATTAGAGCAAGTAATAGTAATTTAGCTTGGGGGGTATTAGAGCAAGTAATAGTAATTTAGCTTCGGGGTATTAGAGCAAGAAATAGTAATTTAGCTTGGGGGTATTAGAGCAAGTAATAGTAATTTAGCTTGGGGGTATTAGAGCAAGTAATAGTAATTTAGCTTGGGGTATTAGAGCAAGTAATAGTAATTAAGCTTGGGGAGTATTAGAGCAAGTAATAGTAATTTAGCTTGGGGGGTATTAGAGCAAGTAATAGTAATTTAGCTTGGGGGTATTAGAGCAAGTAATAGTAATTTAGCTTGGGGGGTATTAGAGCAAGTAATAGTAATTTAGCTTGGGGGTATTAAAGTAAATAATAGTAATTTAGCTTGGGGGTATTAGTGCAAGTAATAGTAATTTAGCTTGGGGGTATTAGAGCAAGTAATAGTAATTAAGCTTGGGGTGTATTAGAGCAAGTGATAGTAATTTAGCTTGGGGTGTATTAGAGCAAGTGATAGTAATTTAGCTTGAGGGTATTAGAGCAAGTAATAGTAATTAAGCTTGGGGTGTATTAGAGCAAGTAATAGTAATTTAGCTTGGGGTGTATTAGAGCAAGTAATAGTAATTAAGCTTGGGGGTATTAGAGCAAGTGATAGTAATTTAGCTTGAGGGTATTAGAGCAAGTAATAGTAATTTAGCTTGGGGGTATTAGAGCAAGTAACAGTAATTTAGCTTGGGGGTATTAGAGCAAGTAATAGTAATTAAGCTTGGGGTGTATTAGAGCAAGTGATAGTAATTTAGCTTGGGGTGTATTAGAGCAAGTGATAGTAATTTAGCTTGAGGGTATTAGAGCAAGTAATAGTAATTAAGCTTGGGGTGTATTAGAGCAAGTAATAGTAATTTAGCTTGGGGGTATTAGAGCAAGTAATAGTAATTTAGCTTGGGGGGTATTAGAGCAAGTAATAGTAATTTAGCTTGGGGGTATTAGAGCAAGTAATAGTAATTTAGCTTGGGGGGTATTAGAGCAAGTAATAGTAATTTAGCTTGGGGGTATTAGAGCAAGTAATAGTAATTTAGCTTCGGGGTATTAGAGCAAGTAATAGTAATTTAGCTTGGGGGTATTAGAGCAAGTAATAGTAATTTAGCTTGGGGGGTATTAGAGCAAGTAATAGTAATTTAGCTTGGGGGTATTAGAGCAAGTAATAGTAATTAAGCTTGGGGTGTATTAGAGCAAGTAATAGTAATTTAGCTTGGGGGTATTAGAGCAAGTAATAGTAATTAAGCTTGGGGGTATTAGAGCAAGTAATAGTAATTAAGCTTGGGGAGTATTAGAGCAAGTAATAGTAATTTAGCTTGGGGGTATTAGAGCAAGTAATAGTAATTTAGCTTCAGGGTATTAGAGCAAGAAATAGTAATTTAGCTTGGGGGGTATTAGAGCAAGTAATAGTAATTTAGCTTGGGGGTATTAGAGCAAGTAATAGTAATTTAGCTTGGGGTATTAGAGCAAGTAATAGTAATTAAGCTTGGGGAGTATTAGAGCAAGTAATAGTAATTTAGCTTGGGGGGTATTAGAGCAAGTAATAGTAATTTAGCTTGGGGGTATTAGAGCAAGTAATAGTAATTTAGCTTCGGGGTATTAGAGCAAGAAATAGTAATTTAGCTTGGGGGGTATTAGAGCAAGTAATAGTAATTTAGCTTGGGGGTATTAGAGCAAGTAATAGTAATTTAGCTTGGGGTATTAGAGCAAGTAATAGTAATTCAGCTTGGGGAGTATTAGAGCAAGTAATAGTAATTTAGCTTGGGGGGTATTAGAGCAAGTAATAGTAATTTAGCTTGGGGGTATTAGAGCAAGTAATAGTAATTTAGCTTGGGGGTATTAGAGCAAGTAATAGTAATTTAGCTTGGGGGTATTAAAGTAAATAATAGTAATTTAGCTTGGGGGTATTAGTGCAAGTAATAGTAATTTAGCTTGGGGGTATTAGAGCAAGTAATAGTAATTTAGCTTGGGGGTATTAGAGCAAGTGATAGTAATTTAGCTTGGGGTGTATTAGAGCAAGTGATAGTAATTTAGCTTGAGGGTATTAGAGCAAGTAATAGTAATTAAGCTTGGGGTGTATTAGAGCAAGTAATAGTAATTTAGCTTGGGGTGTATTAGAGCAAGTAATAGTAATTAAGCTTGGGGGTATTAGAGCAAGTGATAGTAATTTAGCTTGAGGGTATTAGAGCAAGTAATAGTAATTTAGCTTGGGGGTATTAGAGCAAGTAACAGTAATTTAGCTTGGGGGTATTAGAGCAAGTAATAGTAATTAAGCTTGGGGTGTATTAGAGCAAGTGATAGTAATTTAGCTTGGGGTGTATTAGAGCAAGTGATAGTAATTTAGCTTGAGGGTATTAGAGCAAGTAATAGTAATTAAGCTTGGGGTGTATTAGAGCAAGTAATAGTAATTTAGCTTGGGGTGTATTAGAGCAAGTAATAGTAATTAAGCTTGGGGGTATTAGAGCAAGTGATAGTAATTTAGCTTGAGGGTATTAGAGCAAGTAATAGTAATTTAGCTTGGGGGTATTAGAGCAAGTAACAGTAATTTAGCTTGGGGGTATTAGAGCAAGTAATAGTAATTAAGCTTGGGGTGTATTAGAGCAAGTAATAGTAATTTAGCTTGGAGGTATTAGAGCAATTAATAGTAATTTAGCTTGGGGGTATTAGAGCAAGTAATAGTAATTAAGCTTGGGGTGTATTAGAGCAAGTAATAGTAATTTAGCTTGGGGGTATTAGAGCAAGTTATAGTAATTAAGCTTGGGGTGTATTAGAGCAAGTAATAGTAATTTAGCTTGGGGGTATTAGAGCAAGTAATAGTAATTAAGCTTGGGGTGTATTAGAGCAAGTAATAGTAATTTAGCTCGGGCGGTATTAGAGCAAGTAATAGTAATTTAGCTTGGGGGTATTAGAGCAAGTAATAGTAATTAAGCTTGGGGTGTATTAGAGCAAGTAATAGTAATTAAGCTTGGGGTGTATTAGAGCAAGTAATAGTAATTTAGCTTGGGAGTATTAGAGCAAGTAATAGTAATTTAGCTTGGGGTGTATTAGAGCAAGTAATAGTAATTTAGCTTGGGGTGTATTAGAGCAAGTAATAGTAATTTAGCTTGGGGTGTATTAGAGCAAGTAATAGTAATTTAGCTTGGGAGTATTAGAGCAAGTAATAGTAATTTAGCTTGGGAGTATTAGAGCAAGTAATAGTAATTTAGCTTGGGGTGTATTAGAGCAAGTAATAGTAATTAAGCTTGGGGTGTATTAGAGCAAGTAATAGTAATTTAGCTTGGGGTGTATTAGAGCAAGTAATAGTAATTTAGCTTGGGGTGTATTAGAGCAAGTAATAGTAATTTAGCTTGGGGTGTATTAGAGCAAGTAATAGTAATTTAGCTTGGGGTGTATTAGAGCAAGTAATAGTAATTTAGCTTGGGGTGTATTAGAGCAAGTAATAGTAATTTAGCTTGGGGTGTATTAGAGCAAGTAATAGTGATTTAGCTTGGGAGTATTAGAGCAAGTAATAGTAATTTAGCTTGGGAGTATTAGAGCAAGTAATAGTAATTAAGCTTGGGGTGTATTAGAGCAAGTAATAGTAATTAAGCTTGGGGTGTATTAGAGCAAGTAATAGTAATTTAGCTTGGGGTGTATTAGAGCAAGTAATAGTAATTTAGCTTGGGGTGTATTAGAGCAAGTAATAGTAATTTAGCTTGGGAGTATTAGAGCAAGTAATAGTAATTTAGCTTGGGAGTATTGGAGCAAGTTATAGTAATTTAGCTTGGGGTGTATTAGAGCAAGTAATAGTAATTAAGCTTGGGGTGTATTAGAGCAAGTAATAGTAATTAAGCTTGGGGTGTATTAGAGCAAGTAATAGTAATTTAGCTTGGGAGTATTAGAGCAAGTAATAGTAATTTAGCTTGGGAGTATTAGAGCAAGTAATAGTTATTTAGCTTGGGGTGTATTAGAGCAAGTAATAGTAATTTAGCTTGGGGGTATTAGAGCAAGTAATAGTAATTTAGCTTGGGGTGTATTAGAGCAAGTAATAGTAATTTAGCTTGGGGTGTATTAGAGCAAGTAATAGTAATTTAGCTTGGGGGTATTAGAGCAAGTAATAGTAATTAAGCTTGGGGTGTATTAGAGCAAGTAATAGTAATTAAGCTTGGGGGTATTAGAGCAAGTAATAGTAATTTAGCTTGGGGGTATTAGAGCAAGTAATAGTAATTTAGCTTGGGGTGTATTAGAGCAAGTAATAGTAATTTAGCTTGGGGGTATTAGAGCAAGTAATAGTAATTAAGCTTGGGGTGTATTAGAGCAAGTAATAGTAATTAAGCTTGGGGGTATTAGAGCAAGTAATAGTAATTTAGCTTGAGGGGTATTAAAGTGAGTAATAGTAATTTACCTTGGGGGGTATTAGAGTAAGTAATAGTAATTTAGCTTGGGGTGTATTAGAGCAAGTAATAATATATTAGCTTGGGCGGTATTAGAGCAAGTAATAGTAATTTAGCTTGGGGTGTATTAGAGCAAGTGATAGTAATTTAGCTTGGGGAGTATTAGAGCAAGTAATAGTAATTCAGCTTGGGGGATATCAGAGCAAGTGATAGTAATTTAGCTTGGGAAGTATTAGAGCAAGTAATAGTAATTCAGCTTGGGTGATATTAGAGCAAGTAATAGTAATTTAACTTGGGGGTATTAGAGCGAGTAATAGTAATTTAGCTTAGGGGATATTAGAGTAAGTAATAGTAATTTAGCTTGGGGTGTATTAGAGCAAGTAATAGTAATTTAGCTTGGGGTGTATTAGAGCAAGTAATAGTAATTTAGCTTGGGGGTATTAGAGCAAGTAATAGTAATTAAGCTTGGGGTGTATTAGAGCAAATAATAGTAATTAAGCTTGGGGGGTATTAGAGCAAGTAATAGTAATTTAGCTTGGGGGTATTAGAGCAAGTAATAGTAATTTAGCTTGGGGTGTATTAGAGCAAGTAATAGTAATTTAGCTTGGGGGTATTAGAGCAAGTAATAGTAATTAAGCTTGGGGTGTATTAGAGCAAGTAATAGTAATTAAGCTTGGGGGTATTAGAGCAAGTAATAGTAATTTAGCTTGAGGGGTATTAAAGTGAGTAATAGTAATTTAGCTTGGAGTGTATTAGAGCAAGTAATAGTAATTAAGCTTGGGGGTATTAGAGCAAGTAATAGTAATTTAGCTTGGGGGGTATTAGAGCAAGTAATAGTAATTTAGCTTGGGGGTATTAGAGCAAGTAATAGTAATTTAGCTTGGGGGTATTAGAGCAAGTAATAGTAATTAAGCTTGGGGGGTATTAGAGCAAGTAATAGTAATTTAGCTTGGGGGTATTAGAGCAAGTAATAGTAATTTAGCTTGGGGTGTATTAGAGCAAGTAATAGTAATTTAGCTTGGGGGTATTAGAGCAAGTAATAGTAATTTAGCTTGGGGTGTATTAGAGCAAGTAATAGTAATTAAGCTTGGGGGTATTAGAGCAAGTAATAGTAATTAAGCTTGGAGGTATTAGAGCAAGTAATAGTAATTAAGCTTGGGGTGTATTAGAGCAAGTAATAGTAATTAAGCTTGGGGGTATTAGAGCAAGTAATAGTAATTTAGCTTGGGGTGTATTAGAGCAAGTAATAGTAATTAAGCTTGGGGGTATTAGAGCAAGTAATAGTAATTAAGCTTGGGGTGTATTAGAGCAAGTAATAGTAATTAAGCTTGGGGGTATTAGAGCAAGTAATAGTAATTTAGCTTGGAGTGTATTAGAGCAAGTAATAGTAATTAAGCTTGGGGGTATTAGAGCAAGTAATAGTAATTTAGCTTGGGGTGTATTAGAGCAAGTAATAGTAATTTAGCTTGGGGGTATTAGAGCAAGTAATAGTAATTTAGCTTGGGGTGTATTAGAGCAAGTAATAGTAATTTAGCTTGGGGGTATTAGAGCAAGTAATAGTAATTTAGCTTGGGGGTATTAGAGCAAGTAATAGTAATTAAGCTTGGGGGTATTAGAGCAAGTAATAGTAATTTAGCTTGGGGGTATTAGAGCAAGTAATAGTAATTAAGCTTGGGGTGTATTAGAGCAAGTAATAGTAATTAAACTTGGGGGTATTAGAGCAAGTAATAGTAATTTAGCTTGAGGGGTATTAAAGTGAGTAATAGTAATTTAGCTTGGAGTGTATTAGAGCAAGTAATAGTAATTAAGCTTGGGGGTATTAGAGCAAGTAATAGTAATTTAGCTTGGGGTGTATTAGAGCAAGTAATAGTAATTTAGCTTGGGGGTATTAGAGCAAGTAATAGTAATTTAGCTTGGGGGTATTAGAGCAAGTAATAGTAATTTAGCTTGGGGTGTATTAGAGCAAGTAATAGTAATTTAGCTTGGGGGTATTAGAGCAAGTAATAGTAATTTAGCTTGGGGGTATTAGAGCAAGTAATAGTAATTTAGCTTGGGGTGTATTAGAGCAAGTAATAGTAATTTAGCTTGGGGGTATTAGAGCAAGTAATAGTAATTTAGCTTGGGGGTATTAGAGCAAGTAATAGTAATTTAGCTTGGGGGTATTAGAGCAAGTAATAGTAATTTAGCTTGGGGGTATTAGAGCAAGTAATAGTAATTTAGCTTGGGGTGTATTAGAGCAAGTAATAGTAATTTAGCTTGGGGGTATTAGAGCAAGTAATAGTAATTTAGCTTGGGGGTATTAGAGCAAGTAATAGTAATTTAGCTTGGGGTGTATTAGAGCAAGTAATAGTAATTTAGCTTGGGGTATTAGAGCAAGTAATAGTAATTTAGCTTGGGGGTATTAGAGCAAGTAATAGTAATTTAGCTTGGGGTGTATTAGAGCAAGTAATAGTAATTTAGCTTGGGGGTATTAGAGCAAGTAATAGTAATTTAGCTTGGGGTGTATTAGAGCGAGTAATAGTAATTTAGCTTGGGGGTATTAGAGCAAGTAATAGTAATTTAGCTTGGAGTGTATTAGAGCAAATAATAGTAATTAAGCTTGGGGGGTATTAGAGCAAGTAATAGTAATTTAGCTTGGGGTGTATTAGAGCAAGTAATAGTAATTTAGCTTGGGGGTATTAGAGCAAGTAATAGTAATTAAGCTTGGGGTGTATTAGAGCAAATAATAGTAATTAAGCTTGGGGGGTATTAGAGCAAGTAATAGTAATTTAGCTTGGGGGTATTAGAGCAAGTAATAGTAATTTAGCTTGGGGTGTATTAGAGCAAGTAATAGTAATTTAGCTTGGGGGTATTAGAGCAAGTAATAGTAATTAAGCTTGGGGTGTATTAGAGCAAATAATAGTAATTAAGCTTGGGGGGTATTAGAGCAAGTAATAGTAATTTAGCTTGGGGGTATTAGAGCAAGTAATAGTAATTTAGCTTGAGGGGTATTAAAGTGAGTAATAGTAATTTAGCTTGGGGGTATTAGAGCAAGTAATAGTAATTAAGCTTGGGGTGTATTAGAGCAAATAATAGTAATTAAGCTTGGGGGGTATTAGAGCAAGTAATAGTAATTTAGCTTGGGGGTATTAGAGCAAGTAATAGTAATTTAGCTTGGGGTGTATTAGAGCAAGTAATAGTAATTTAGCTTGGGGGTATTAGAGCAAGTAATAGTAATTAAGCTTGGGGTGTATTAGAGCAAGTAATAGTAATTAAGCTTGGGGGTATTAGAGCAAGTAATAGTAATTTAGCTTGAGGGGTATTAAAGTGAGTAATAGTAATTTAGCTTGGAGTGTATTAGAGCAAGTAATAGTAATTAAGCTTGGGGTGTATTAGAGCAAGTAATAGTAATTAAGCGTGGGGGTATTAGAGCAAGTAATAGTAATTAAGCTTGGGGGTATTAGAGCAAGTAATAGTAATTTAGCTTGGGGTGTATTAGAGCAAGTAATAGTAATTTAGCTTGGGGGTATTAGAGCAAGTAATAGTAATTTAGCTTGGGGTGTATTAGAGCGAGTAATAGTAATTTAGCTTGGGGGTATTAGAGCAAGTAATAGTAATTCGGCGTGGGGGTATTAGAGCAAATAATAGTAATTAAGCTTGGGGGGTATTAGAGCAAGTAATAGTAATTAAGCTTGGGGGTATTAGAGCAAGTAATAGTAATTTAGCTTGGGGGTATTAGAGCAAGTAATAGTAATTTAGCTTGGGGGTATTAGAGCAAGTAATAGTAATTTAGCTTGGGGTGTATTAGAGCAAGTAATAGTAATTAAGCTTGGGGTGTATTAGAGCAAGTAATAGTAATTCAGCGTGGGGGTATTAGAGCAAGTAATAGTAATTAAGCTTGGGGGTATTAGAGCAAGTAATAGTAATTTAGCTTGGGGTGTATTAGAGCAAGTAATAGTAATTTAGCTTGGGGGTATTAGAGCAAGTAATAGTAATTTAGCTTGGGGTGTATTAGAGCGAGTAATAGTAATTTAGCTTGGGGGTATTAGAGCAAGTAATAGTAATTTAGCTTGGAGTGTATTAGAGCAAATAATAGTAATTAAGCTTGGGGGGTATTAGAGCAAGTAATAGTAATTTAGCTTGAGGGGTATTAAAGTGAGTAATAGTAATTTAGCTTGCAGTGTATTAGAGCAAGTAATAGTAATTAAGCTTGGGGGGTATTAGAGCAAGTAATAGTAATTTAGCTTGAGGGGTATTAAAGTGAGTAATAGTAATTTAGCTTGGAGTGTATTAGAGCAAGTAATAGTAATTAAGCTTGGGGGTATTAGAGCAAGTAATAGTAATTTAGCTTGGGGGTATTAGAGCAAGTAACAGTAATTTAGCTTGGGGGTATTAGAGCAAAGGATAGTAATTTAGCTTGAGGGTATTAGAGCAAGTAATAGTAATTAAGCTTGGGGTGTATTAGAGCAAGTAATAGTAATTTAGCTTGGGGGGTATTAGAGCAAGTAATAGTAATTTAGCTTGGGGGTATTAGAGCAAGTAATAGTAATTAAGCTTGGGGGGTATTGGAGCAGGTAATAGTAATTTAGCTTGGGGGGTATTAGAGTAAGTAATAGTAATTTAGCTTCGGGTGTATTAGAGCAAGTAATAGTAATTCAGCTTGGGGTGTATTAGAGCAAGTAATAGTAATTTAGCTTGGGGGGTATTAGAGCAAGTAATAGTAATTTAGCTTGGGGGTATAAGAGCAAGTAATAGTAATTAAGCTTGGGGGGTATTGGAGCAGGTAATAGTAATTTAGCTTGGGGGGTATTAGAGTAAGTAATAGTAATTTAGCTTGGGGTGTATTAGAGCAAGTAATAATATATTAGCTTGGGGGGTATTAGAGCAAGTAATAGTAATTTAGCTTGGGGTGTATTAGAGCAAGTGATAGTAATTTAGCTTGGGGAGTATTAGAGCAAGTAATAGTAATTCCGCTTGGGGGATATCAGAGCAAGTGATAGTAATTTAGCTTGGGGAGTATTAGAGCAAGTGATAGTAATTTAGCTTGGGGAGTATTAGAGCAAGTAATAGTAATTCAGCTTGGGGTGTATTAGAGCAAGTAATAGTAATTTAGCTTGAGGGGTATTAGAGCAAGTAATAGTAATTTAGGTTGGGGGTATTAGAGCAAGTAATAGTAATTTAGCTTGGGGGGTATTAGAGCAAGTGATAGTAATTCAGCTTGGGGGATATTAGAGCAAGTAATAGTAATTTAACTTGGGGGTATTAGAGCGAGTAATAGTAATTTAGCTTGGGGGATATTACAGTAAGTAATAGTAATTTAGCTAGGGGTGTATTAGAGCAAGTAATAGTAATTTAGCTTGGGGTGTATTAGAGCAAGTAATAGTAATTTAGCTTGGGGAGTATTAGAGCAAGTAATAGTAATTCAGCTTGGGGGTATTAGAGCAAGTAATAGTAATGTAGCTTGGGGGTATTAGAGCAAGTAATAGTAATTTAGCTTGGGGTGTATTAGAGCAAGTAATAGTAATTTAGCTTGGGGGTATTAGAGCAAGTAATAGTAATTTAGCTTGGGGGTATTAGAGCAAGTAATAGTAATTTAGCTTGGGGTGTATTAGAGCAAGTAATAGTAATTTAGCTTGGGGGTATTAGAGCAAGTAATAGTAATTAAGCTTGGGGTGTATTAGAGCAAGTAATAGTAATTAAGCTTGGGGGGTATTAGAGCAAGCAATAGTAATTTAGCTTGGGGTGTATTAGAGCAAGTAATAATATATTAGCTCGGGGGGTATTAGAGCAAGTAATAGTAATTTAGCTTGGGGTGTATTAGAGCAAGTAATAGTAATTTAGCTTGGGGGGTATTAGAGCAAGTAATAGTAATGTAGCTTGGGGTGTATTAGAGCAAGTAATAGTAATTTAGCTTGAGGGGTATTAGAGCAAGTAATAGTAATTTAGGTTGGGGGTATTAGAGCAAGTAATAGTAATTTAGCTTGGGGGTATTAGAGCAAGTAATAGTAATTTAACTTGGGGGTATTAGAGCGAGTAATAGTAATTTAGCTTGGGGGATATTACAGTAAGTAATAGTAATTTAGCTAGGGGTGTATTAGAGCAAGTAATAGTAATTTAGCTTGGGGTGTATTAGAGCAAGTGATAGTAATTTAGCTTGGGGAGTATTAGAGCAAGTAATAGTAATTCAGCTTGGGGATATTAGAACAAGTAATAGTAATTTAACTTGGGGGTATTAGAGCGAGTAATAGTAATTTAGCTTGGGGGATATTAGAGTAAGTAATAGTAATTTAGCTTAGGGTGTATTAGAGCAAGTAATAGTAATTTAGTATGGGGGGTATTAGAGCAAGTAATAGTAATTTAGCTTGGGGGATATTAGTAACTAATAGTAACTTTACTCGAGGATAAGGGTCAATGAGTTTGCCAGGTGAGCGGTGAGATACCACTGATGATGATTGGCACTCGGATATAAAGAAAAGAAATCTTTTTAAGGATGTATTTTTTTTTTCTTTTAATATTTTTACTGCAAAGCTGTCAACTATCAGTTTCGATTGGCACTGACAATTTTAGTTCGGTGAAGTGGTTTTTGGTTTGATATATTTCACTCCAAAAAACTTTAAAACTATCAAAAAAAAGTGAGAGCCTGTGAAAAATGGCGGATAGCATCGAACTTTGAAAACATTGTAATATATTGGTTATACGAGGAGATCTCTCGCCATACTAGAGGATTTTGTAATTGTGTAAGATTAATAAAAAATGGAGATAAAATAAAAGAAACAGAAACAAATTGGATTATTTGGATTATTCAGACTACTATCCTCATCTTGACTGTTAACCAACGCTCGTGCCTGTTAGGCCACGTGGACGGGTAAACGCATAGTGACAGTGTTCTGAATATTGAAGGTTTAATCCTTACTACAGCCGATAATAGCTAAAAATAACATAAAAATTAGCACTTCTACTCTGTCATGGCTGACGGGATGAGAACAATCCACCGCCATGGATTAAATAAACGGTTCAGTTCGTCATTCTGTTCTTGAAGGTTTACAAGTACTTCAATGGAATGTGCTCCGATGAACTTGCTGCTCTGGTGCCTCCTCAACGTAAATACACTCGATTAACCTGACAATTAGTTAAATCCCATCCATTAACTGTGGAGGTCCCCAGATGCCCTGGAGAGCCTTCTAGTCCAATAGCTTCTTTCCTCGAGCTGCCGGCCTTTGGAACTCCCTCCCTTCTCTTTGTTTCCCCGACTGTACAGACATGCAGAAATTTAAAACTAAAGTGAACAAGCATCTCGGTGCACAGTTCCCAAATTAGGATTTTGTTTTTTTGCTTACTATTATTTCGATTGTCTCCTTTTCCTAAGTGATTAAGATGCAGAAAAGTGCATTATTAGTCACCCTTAACTTTATAGGACGTATTTTTTCGTTAATATATATTTTTATTAATTAACGAAAAAATACGTCCTATAAAGTTAAGGGCGACTAATAATGCAATTTTCTGCATCTTAATCACTTAGGAAAGTGAGACAATCGAAATAATAGTAAGCAAAAAAACAACGAACGCTGCAATCACCAATAAAAATAATTACATAAAAACACACACACACATATATATATATATATATATATATATATATATATATATATATATATATATATATATATATATATATATGTATGTATGTATAAAAAATTAATGTGAAAATATATATTTTAATATATCTTGTATTTATTTTCCGTAACTAAAAATTATTAGGGCCTTCCGTAACTAAAAAGCTCTGATTCTCATAAATAAATGCATGTCATGAATACATTAAAAAACATCTTTTTAACGCTTCTAGGAAAAACTTACTTTTTTTTCTATTTTGAATCAGCGTAGTTTCAAAACGCATCCGGATCAACAACAAACAATGAGTATTTAAGACATTATTATTATGTCCAGCTGACAGTAACCCATAGCAACAATCTGTTTGCTTGACAAAGTAACCATTATCCATGTTGAATATAAGAAAGATACATACACAATAAGCAGTATTCAGATCAGATAACACAAGAATATCGCATCAAAAGTATCACATGCAGAAAAACTTTTCTTTCTTTTTTTTTCTTTCTTTTTTTTTCTTTCTTTTTTTTTCTTTCTTTTTTTTTTAAACCTTGGTTCACCCCAAACAAGGCAAGTTGCCACTGTAGACGTAAGGGGCTACTGAAAATTAGGGTGGAAATTTAGGAGGGGGGGGGGAGGTATCCTAAATTGGGAGCTGTGCAGCGAGATGCTTGTTTACTTTAGTTTTAAACTTCTGCATGTCGGTACAGTCGGGAAAACAGGGCGCAGGGAGGGAGTTCCAAAGCCCGGCAGCTCGAGGTAAAGAAGCTATTGGAGTAGAAGGCTCTCCAGCATCTGGGGACCTCCACAGTGAATGGATGGGAATTAGCTGATTGACGGGTTTGTCAAGTGTATTTATGCTTGGAGGGGGGGGGCACCAGAGCAGCAAGTTCATCGGAGCACATTCCATTGAATTACTTGTAAAACAAGCACAAGGATACACCATTGTGGTGATGGGACAGGGGCTGGAGCTTGGTGGATAGTGAGGGACCTATTAGATTAGAGACTCTTTTAGAAACTAGTGGTTGGTGCACCAGCCCAGATGTGACAACAATACTCCATGCATGGGCGGATGGTGGCTTTGTAGAGATATAGGATAATGTCATGTGTGAGAAGTTTTCTAGCACAGTAGAGGGAGCCATCTTTCTTTGCAGCAGCCTTGACAATGTCTTCTATGTATTTGTTCCAATTCATCTTACCTGTGATTGTTGAAAATTTCCTCGTAAGAACAAACTTTTCTGAATCCAATGTTAAATGATCAAGTTATCTAAATCAATATAACTGCACATCTTCCGGTATCTATAAATGTCTGTACAGGGAAGCAAATTGAAAACAAAGCTCTATATCAAGATTATATAAATCATTTGAGTAAAATTTAATGATGAATCTAATGATGGCATTAATCTAACATACAAAGTTATCTTGTCCAATTTTCAAAGTCAGGCCCAAATAGCAATCCGTCTGGCATATCGATGCTTGATTCTGACTTGCCTATTTTTTCGGGGTGTTTTCCTTCCACTATATTATTGGCACAAATATATTTTATTTTGCTTCAGTTTTTTTTTCTTCAGAAAATGAAAAACATTTTTACTTCATTATTGTTGACACTCAGACGCTCCATTATCGTTATAACAGATTTTATTGCAAATTCCCCAAAAAATCAGATTAAATAATAATCATCATCATTTGATTCGTCATAAAATCTTATCCTTGAAAAATTGCGTCTAACCTTGTTATAGAGTTATGAATAAAATAAAATGTCTTTACCGTTCACGGATGTCTAGTGGGACTGCAGACCCCACAATATCATTACAAAAACAGCAAATACAGAATTAATACCATCATAGGATTCCTCATAAATTTTTACTTTGCTCTTGATATAGGACTTTGTTTTTAAAGAGAGAGACTACATTTCTAGTATAAATAGATTCTTGTATATCAATTGTTATAAACACTAATAAAGATGTGTCTAATTAGAAAATACAGTTACAAAATAATTTAAAAATATTAAATTACAAAATAATTTAAAAATATTAGATTACAAAATAATTTAAAAATATTAAATTACAAAATAATTTTAAAATATTAAATTACAAAATAATTTAAAAATATTAAATTACAAAATAAGCTTAAAATATTAAATTACCTGGCCAGAGATAGGTTAGTTTGGAAGTTAATTTCTAAAAGTTGTCCAACATATGCCAGCATATAAAACGGACATTAAACCGATGATGATGATGATTATTGGGTTAGTAGATGTAGAACAGTTGAGGTAGCAAGTTCAGTTGACAGTGAAAGGCCAAGAAAAACACGGAAGGAAGTGATAAGGATGGATTTGAGAGAAAGAAGAATGAATAAAGACCCGGCCAGAGATAGGTAAGTTTGGAAGTCAATTTTTAAAAGCTGTCTAACACATGCCAGCATGTAAAACGGACGTTAAACCGAATATGATTATGATGATAATGATGAAGGCCATGGCACGAATAACGTTTTGTTACTATCAAAATATTATGCGTCTAGTTAGAAAATTGACTGAAAAATCTGATTAAAATAAAATACAATAAAAATAGTAAATTAAGCCTGATACATAGTAATAGTAGTATTTATTTTCATTGAGAAAATTAATTGCATTCATTAAAGCAACAAAACAAATTAATTTCATTCATTAAAGCAAAAAAAAAATAAAAATAATAATTTAATTCATTAAAGCAACAAAACAAATCCATTTCATTCATTGAATATAAAATAAATGTCTGCCTTATTTTTTTTGTGACAAAACTCTGTAAATAAAAATAAATTTCTTAAGTCTCCAAGATTATTTAAAAATCTTATTTTAATCACATAATCGTTTTTTTTTTTGTGAGGGCGCAAAAAACTATTTTTGTGAGGGGGAGGGGGCCAAAAACTATTTTTGTGAGGGTGCAAAAAAACTATTTTTGTGAGGGTGCAGAAAGCTATTTTTGAGAGGGTACAAAAACTATTTTTGTGAGGGTGCAAAAACTATTTTGTGAAGGGGTACAAAAAAACTATTTTTGTGAGGGGGCAGAAAGCTATTTTTGAGAGGGTGCAAAAACTATTTTTGTGAGGGTGCAAAAACTATTTTTGTGAGGGGGTGCAAAAAACTATTTTTGTGAGGGGGTGCAAAAAACTATTTTGTGAGGGGGTGCAAAAAACTATTTCCTTTATAGTTACTATTTAATTCATCATCATCATCATCATAATATCCGGTTTAACGTCCGTTTGACATGTTAGCATGTGTTGGACGGCTTTAATTACTAGAAAAATTAATTTCCAACAACTAAAACAAAAGAAGTCAACCTTTTCTAAATCTAATCGTACTCGTTCGTAAGTAAAAACAAAAACAAACAAAGCGGGGTAAGATTAAGGGAAACGTCAAGTGGGACAGACGGACGGACATAACCAGTTATAGAGATGATGCGATGTACGTATGAAAAAAGTTGGTAAAAGTGAAACCGTGCATTTAGTGGCAGCTATTCCGAATTCATTACCGCAAGCCGTCTCTCTTTTACCGACTGTTTCTCTTTTACCATTTTATTATTTGTTTTGGTGCTTCTGTATTATTGGGGACCGATGAAATTTTCATTCTTATTTTAGAAGAGTCAGTTTAAAGGGGAGATAATTCAAACTGTTTTTTTGTTGTTGTTGTAACCATAACCCATAAGGAAAATCCAGAGAATTAGTAAAAAAAATTTTTTAAATGGTACTTATGCAGTTTATGGACCGGGCTGAAATAATAACGTTATAATTTAGAAAACCATTTTTAACTCTACACTGTTTATCATTTGCTGTAGTTTTCTTTTGTAATTCTAACCTTTACCAAAGGTATTCTGGTCTTTTATTATTCTGTTTTCTAAAATTCATAATGATCGGTTAATTAGTTTAAGAGTGAATCCTGTACATAGAAATATATAAACATATACACATACCTTACTTTATATGAATAGAGATATATAATTAGAGCATATATTAAGTGAATTCATAATGATCGGTTAATTAGTTTAAGAGTGAATCCTGTACATAGAAATTTATAAACATATACACATACCTTACTTTATATGAATAGACATATATAATTAGAGCATATATGAAGTGAATTCATAATGATCGGTTAATTAGTTTAGGAGTGAATCCTTTACATATAAATATATAAACATATACACGTACCTTACTTTATATGAATAGACATATATAATTAGAGCATATATTAAGTGAATTCATTATGATCGGTTAATTAGTTTAAGAGTGAATCCTGTACATAGAAATATATAAACACATACACGTACCTTACTTTATATAAATAGAGATATATAATTAGAGCATATATTAAGTGAATTCATTATGATCGGTTAATTAGTTTAGGAGTGAATCCTTTACATATAAATATATAAACATATACACATACCTTACTTTATATGAATAGACATATATAATTAGAGCATATATTAAGTGAATTCATTATGATCGGTTAATTAGTTTAGGAGTGAATCCTGTACATAGAAATATATAAACACATACACGTACCTTACTTTATATGAATAGACATATATAATTAGAGCATATATTAAGTGAATTCATTATGATCGGTTAATTAGTTTAGGAGTGAATCCTGTACATAGAAATATATAAACACATACACGTACCTTACTTTATATAAATAGAGATATATAATTAGAGAATATATTAAGTGAATTCATTATGATCGGTTAATTAGTTTAGGAGTGAATCCTTTACATAGAAATATATAAACATATACACGTACCTTACTTTATATGAATAGACATATATAATTAGAGCATATATTAAGTGAATTCATTATGATCGGTTAATTAGTTTAAGAGTGAATCCTGTACATAGAAATATATAAACACATACACGTACCTTACTTTATATAAATAGAGATATATAATTAGAGCATATATTAAGTGAATTCATTATGATCGGTTAATTAGTTTAAGAGTGAATCCTGTACATAGAAATATATAAACACATACACGTACCTTACTTTATATAAATAGACATATATAATTAGAGCATATATTAAGTGAATTCATTATGATCGGTTAATTAGTTTAAGAGTGAATCCTTTACATAGAAATATATAAACACATACACGTACCTTACTTTATATAAATAGACATATATAATTAGAGCATATATTAAGTGAATTCATTATGATCGGTTAATTAGTTTAGGAGTGAATCCTGTACATAGAAATATATAAACACATACACGTACCTTACTTTATATGAATAGACATATATAATTAGAGCATATATTAAGTGAATTCATTATGATCGGTTAATTAGTTTAAGAGTGAATCCTGTACATAGAAATATATAAACACATACACGTACCTTACTTTATATGAATAGACATATATAATTAGAGCATATATTAAGTGAATTCATTATGATCGGTTAATTAGTTTAAGAGTGAATCCTGTACATAGAAATATATAAACACATACACGTACCTTACTTTATATGAATAGACATATATAATTAGAGCATATATTAAGTGAATTCATAATGATCGGTTAATTAGTTTAGGAGTGAATCCCTTACATAGAAATATATAAACACATACACGTACCTTACTTTATATAAATAGACATATATAATTAGAGCATATATTAAGTGAATTCATTATGATCGGTTAATTAGTTTAGGAGTGAATCCTGTACATAGAAATATATAAACACATACACGTACCTTACTTTATATGAATAGACATATATAATTAGAGCATATATTAAGTGAATTCATTATGATCGGTTAATTAGTTTAAGAGTGAATCCTGTACATAGAAATATATAAACACATACACGTACCTTACTTTATATAAATAGACATATATAATTAGAGCATATATTAAGTGAATTCATTATGATCGGTTAATTAGTTTAGGAGTGAATCCTGTACATAGAAATATATAAACAACTACACGTACCTTACTTTATATAAATAGAGATATATAATTAGAGCATATATTAAGTGAATTCATTATGATCGGTTAATTAGTTTAGGAGTGAATCCTGTACATAGAAATATATAAACACATACACGTACCTTACTTTATATAAATAGACATATATAATTAGAGCATATATTAAGTGAATTCATTATGATCGGTTAATTAGTTTAAGAGTGAATCCTGTACATAGAAATATATAAACACATACACGTACCTTACTTTTTATAAATAGAGATATATAATTAGAGCATATATTAAGTGAATTCATTATGATCGGTTAATTAGTTTAGGAGTGAATCCTGTACATAGAAATATATAAACACATACACGTACCTTACTTTATATAAATAGACATATATAATTAGAGCATATATTAAGTGAATTCATTATGATCGGTTAATTAGTTTAGGAGTGAATCCTGTACATAGAAATATATAAACAACTACACGTACCTTACTTTATATAAATAGAGATATATAATTAGAGCATATATTAAGTGAATTCATTATGATCGGTTAATTAGTTTAAGAGTGAATCCTGTACATAGAAATATATAAACACATACACGTACCTTACTTTATATAAATAGACATATATAATTAGAGCATATATTAAGTGAATTCATTATGATCGGTTAATTAGTTTAGGAGTGAATCCTGTACATAGAAATATATAAACAACTACACGTACCTTACTTTATATAAATAGAGATATATAATTAGAGCATATATTAAGTGAATTCATTATGATCGGTTAATTAGTTTAGGAGTGAATCCTGTACATAGAAATATATAAACACATACACGTACCTTACTTTATATGAATAGACATATATAATTAGAGCATATATTAAGTGAATTCATAATGATCGGTTAATTAGTTTAAGAGTGAATCCTGTACATAGAAATATATAAACACATACACGTACCTTACTTTATATAAATAGAGATATATAATTAGAGCATATATTAAGTGAATTCATTATGATCGGTTAATTAGTTTAGGAGTGAATCCTGTACATAGAAATATATAAACACATACACGTACCTTACTTTATATAAATAGACATATATAATTAGAGCATATATTAAGTGAATTCATTATGATCGGTTAATTAGTTTAGGAGTGAATCCTGTACATAGAAATATATAAACACATACACGTACCTTACTTTATATAAATAGACATATATAATTAGAGCATATATTAAGTGAATTCATTATGATCGGTTAATTAGTTTAGGAGTGAATCCTGTACATAGAAATTTATAAACATATACACATACCTTACTTTATATAAATAGACATATATAATTAGAGCATATATTAAGTGAATTCATTATGATCGGTTAATTAGTTTAGGAGTGAATCCTGTACATAGAAATATATAAACACATACACGTACCTTACTTTATATGAATAGACATATATAATTAGAGCATATATTAAGTGAATTCATTATGATCGGTTAATTAGTTTAAGAGTGAATCCTGTACATAGAAATATATAAACACATACACGTACCTTACTTTATATAAATAGACATATATAATTAGAGCATATATTAAGTGAATTCATTATGATCGGTTAATTAGTTTAGGAGTGAATCCTGTACATAGAAATATATAAACACATACACGTACCTTACTTTATATGAATAGACATATATAATTAGAGCATATATTAAGTGAATTCATAATGATCGGTTAATTAGTTTAGGAGTGAATCCTGTACATAGAAATATATAAACACATACACGTACCTTACTTTATATAAATAGAGATATATAATTAGAGCATATATTAAGTGAATTCATTATGATCGGTTAATTAGTTTAGGAGTGAATCCTTTACATATAAATATATAAACATATACACGTACCTTACTTTATATGAATAGACATATATAATTAGAGCATATATTAAGTGAATTCATTATGATCGGTTAATTAGTTTAAGAGTGAATCCTGTACATAGAAATATATAAACACATACACGTACCTTACTTTATATAAATAGAGATATATAATTAGAGCATATATTAAGTGAATTCATTATGATCGGTTAATTAGTTTAGGAGTGAATCCTTTACATATAAATATATAAACATATACACATACCTTACTTTATATGAATAGACATATATAATTAGAGCATATATTAAGTGAATTCATTATGATCGGTTAATTAGTTTAGGAGTGAATCCTGTACATAGAAATATATAAACATATACACGTACCTTACTTTATATGAATAGACATATATAATTAGAGCATATATTAAGTGAATTCATTATGATCGGTTAATTAGTTTAGGAGTGAATCCTGTACATAGAAATATATAAACACATACACGTACCTTACTTTATATAAATAGAGATATATAATTAGAGCATATATTAAGTGAATTCATTATGATCGGTTAATTAGTTTAGGAGTGAATCCTTTACATATAAATATATAAACATATACACGTACCTTACTTTATATGAATAGACATATATAATTAGAGCATATATTAAGTGAATTCATTATGATCGGTTAATTAGTTTAAGAGTGAATCCTGTACATAGAAATATATAAACACATACACGTACCTTACTTTATATAAATAGAGATATATAATTAGAGCATATATTAAGTGAATTCATTATGATCGGTTAATTAGTTTAAGAGTGAATCCTGTACATAGAAATATATAAACACATACACGTACCTTACTTTATATAAATAGAGATATATAATTAGAGCATATATTAAGTGAATTCATTATGATCGGTTAATTAGTTTAGGAGTGAATCCTTTACATATAAATATATAAACATATACACGCACCTTACTTTATATGAATAGACATATATAATTAGAGCATATATTAAGTGAATTCATTATGATCGGTTAATTAGTTTAGGAGTGAATCCTTTACATATAAATATATAAACATATACACGTACCTTACTTTATATGAATAGACATATATAATTAGAGCATATATTAAGTGAATTCATTATGATCGGTTAATTAGTTTAGGAGTGAATCCTTTACATATAAATATATAAACATATACACGTACCTTACTTTATATGAATAGACATATATAATTAGAGCATATATTAAGTGAATTCATTATGATCGGTTAATTAGTTTAGGAGTGAATCCTGTACATATAAATATATAAACATATACACGTACCTTACTTTATATGAATAGACATATATAATTAGAGCATATATTAAGTGAATTCATTATGATCGGTTAATTAGTTTAGGAGTGAATCCTTTACATATAAATATATAAACATATACACGTACCTTACTTTATATGAATAGACATATATAATTAGAGCATATATTAAGTGAATTCATTATGATCGGTTAATTAGTTTAGGAGTGAATCCTGTACATAGAAATATATAAACACATACACGTACCTTACTTTATATAAATAGAGATATATAATTAGAGCATATATTAAGTGAATTCATTATGATCGGTTAATTAGTTTAGGAGTGAATCCTTTACATATAAATATATAAACATATACACATACCTTACTTTATATGAATAGACATATATAATTAGAGCATATATTAAGTGAATTCATTATGATCGGTTAATTAGTTTAAGAGTGAATCCTGTACATAGAAATATATAAACACATACACGTACCTTACTTTATATAAATAGAGATATATAATTAGAGCATATATTAAGTGAATACATTATGATCGGTTAATTAGTTTAAGAGTGAATCCTGTACATAGAAATATATAAACACATACACGTACCTTACTTTATATAAATAGAGATATATAATTAGAGCATATATTAAGTGAATTCATTATGATCGGTTAATTAGTTTAGGAGTGAATCCTTTACATATAAATATATAAACATATACACGTACCTTACTTTATATGAATAGACATATATAATTAGAGCATATATTAAGTGAATTCATTATGATCGGTTAATTAGTTTAAGAGTGAATCCTGTACATAGAAATATATAAACACATACACGTACCTTACTTTATATAAATAGAGATATATAATTAGAGCATATATTAAGTGAATTCATTATGATCGGTTAATTAGTTTAGGAGTGAATCCTTTACATATAAATATATAAACATATACACGTACCTTACTTTATATGAATAGACATATATAATTAGAGCATATATTAAGTGAATTCATTATGATCGGTTAATTAGTTTAAGAGTGAATCCTTTACATACAAATATATAAACATATACACGTACCTTACTTTATATGAATAGACATATATAATTAGAGCATATATTAAGTGAATTCATTATGATCGGTTAATTAGTTTAAGAGTGAATCCTGTACATAGAAATATATAAACACATACACGTACCTTACTTTATATGAATAGACATATATAATTAGAGCATATATTAAGTGAATTCATTATGATCGGTTAATTAGTTTAGGAGTGAATCCTGTACATAGAAATATATAAACATATACACGTACCTTACTTTATATGAATAGACATATATAATTAGAGCATATATTAAGTGAATTCATTATGATCGGTTAATTAGTTTAGGAGTGAATCCTGTACATAGAAATATATAAACACATACACGTACCTTACTTTATATAAATAGAGATATATAATTAGAGCATATATTAAGTGAATTCATTATGATCGGTTAATTAGTTTAAGAGTGAATCCTGTACATAGAAATATATAAACACATACACGTACCTTACTTTATATAAATAGAGATATATAATTAGAGCATATATTAAGTGAATTCATTATGATCGGTTAATTAGTTTAGGAGTGAATCCTGTACATAGAAATATATAAACATATACACGTACCTTACTTTATATGAATAGACATATATAATTAGAGCATATATTAAGTGAATTCATTATGATCGGTTAATTAGTTTAGGAGTGAATCCTGTACATAGAAATATATAAACACATACACGTACCTTACTTTATATAAATAGACATATATAATTAGAGCATATATTAAGTGAATTCATTATGATCGGTTAATTAGTTTAGGAGTGAATCCTTTACATATAAATATATAAACATATACACGTACCTTACTTTATATGAATAGACATATATAATTAGAGCATATATTAAGTGAATTCATTATGATCGGTTAATTAGTTTAAGAGTGAATCCTTTACATACAAATATATAAACGTATAAACGTTCCTTACTTTATATGAATAGACATATATAATTAGAGCATATATTAAGTGAATTCATTATGATCGGTTAATTAGTTTAAGAGTGAATCCTTTACATACAAATATATAAACGTATAAACGTTCCTTACTTTATATGAATAGACATATATAATTAGAGCATATATTAAGTGAATTCATTATGATCGGTTAATTAGTTTAGGAGTGAATCCTGTACATAGAAATATATAAACACATACACGTACCTTACTTTATATAAATAGACATATATAATTAGAGCATATATTAAGTGAATTCATTATGATCGGTTAATTAGTTTAGGAGTGAATCCTTTACATATAAATATATAAACATATACACGTACCTTACTTTATATGAATAGACATATATAATTAGAGCATATATTAAGTGAATTCATTATGATCGGTTAATTAGTTTAAGAGTGAATCCTGTACATAGAAATATATAAACACATACACGTACCTTACTTTATATGAATAGACATATATAATTAGAGCATATATTAAGTGAATTCATTATGATCGGTTAATTAGTTTAAGAGTGAATCCTTTACATACAAATATATAAACGTATAAACGTTCCTTACTTTATATGAATAGACATATATAATTAGAGCATATATTAAGTGAATTCATTATGATCGGTTAATTAGTTTAGGAGTGAATCCTTTACATATAAGTATATAAACATATACACGTACCTTACTTTATATGAATAGACATATATAATTAGAGCATATATTAAGTGAATTCATTATGATCGGTTAATTAGTTTAGGAGTGAATCCTTTACATATAAATATATAAACATATACACGTACCTTACTTTATATGAATAGACATATATAATTAGAGCATATATTAAGTGAATTCATTATGATCGGTTAATTAGTTTAAGAGTGAATCCTTTACATACAAATATATAAACGTATAAACGTTCCTTACTTTATATGAATAGAGATATATAATTAGAGCATATATTAAGTGAATTCATTATGATCGGTGAATTAGTTTAGGAGTGAATCCTGTACATAGAAATATATAAACATATACATGTACCTTACTTTATATGAATAGACATATATAATTAGAGCATATATTAAATGAATTCATTATGATCGGTGAATTAGTTTAGGAGTGAATCCTGTACATAGAAATATATAAACATATACATGTAACTTACTATATATGAATAGAGATATATAATTAGAGCATATATTAAATGAATTCATTATGATCGGTGAATTAGTTTAGGAGTGAATCCTGTACATAGAAATATATAAACATATACATGTACCTTACTTTATATGAATAGACATATATAATTAGAGCATATATTAAATGAATTCATTATGATCGGTGAATTAGTTTAGGAGTGAATCCTGTACATAGAAATATTTAAACATATACATGTACCTTACTTTATATGAATAGAGATATATAATTAGAGCATATATTAAATGAATTCATTATGATCGGTGAATTAGTTTAGGAGTGAATCCTGTACATAGAAATATATAAACATATACATGTACCTTACTTTATATGAATAGACATATATAATTAGAGCATATATTAAATGAATTCATTATGATCGGTGAATTAGTTTAGGAGTGAATCCTGTACATAGAAATATATAAACATATACATGTACCTTACTTTATATGAATAGACATATATAATTAGAGCATATATTAAAGAATTCATTATGATCGGTGAATTAGTTTAGGAGTGAATCCTGTACATAGAAATATATAAACATATACATGTACCTTACTTTATATGAATAGAGATATATAATTAGAGCATATATTAAATGAATTCATTATGATCGGTGAATTAGTTTAGGAGTGAATCCTGTACATAGAAATATATAAACATATACACGTACCTTACTTTATATGAATAGAGATATATAATTAGAGCATATATTAAGTGAATTCATAATGATCGGTTTATTAGTTTAGGAGTGAATCCTCTACATACAAGTATATGAACGTATACACATACCTGACTTTATATAAATAGAGATATAGATATATAAGGCTTTAATAATTGACATACATTCAAGTATTTGTCTCGTCAGGAGACTGGCCACACTGACTATGCGGAGTATAAATCTATGTCAGTTCATCATAATTAATTCATAAATGTCAGAAAAATTCTGGAAAATGTCAGACTATCCAAACAAACAAAGTTTGAATAAAACATACCTGATATTTGAATAGCATTTGTAGAAAGAAAATGAAAAGATTTTTGCACATGAGCTTGTTGAAGTCTTTTAAACCGAGAGAAAAACGATTTTAGTTACTAATATCATAACGAGATTCGAGGGAGTTAACCCTCGCACAGTCCCAAGTACTAATAATATTACTCAAGTTGATAAATTAATGAGGTGTCTCTTTCTCTCTGTCCGAGGATGCAATTGAAAACGTAGCTCTATAACAAGGTCAAGCCCAACTTTTTTTTCAGTAACATTTTATAGTCATATTCATTTTGTATTAGGGGTTTGACAATAATATGACGGGGGCCATGCTTGACATCCATAAACAACAAAGGCAATCTTAAACATTGGTGACCCCGAGTGTGGCCTCTTCACCACTGGTGACCCCAAATGCGGTCTCTTCAACACTGGTGACACAGAGTGCAGCCTCTTCAACACTGGTGACACAGAGTGCAGCCTCTTCAACACTGGTGACCCAGAGTGCAGCCTCTTCAACACTGATGATCCCGAGTGTGGCTTTTATAATACTGGTGACCCCAGAGTGTGGCCTCTTCAATATTGGTGACCCCGAGTGCAGCCTCTTCAACACTGATGACCCCAAGTGTGGCTTTTATAATACTGGTGACCCCAGAGTGTGGCCTCTTCAATATTGGTGACCCCGAGTGTGGTCTCTTCAATACTGGTGACCCCGAGTGTGGCTTTTATAATACTGGTGACCCCAGAGTGTGGCCTCTTCAATATTGGTGACTCCGAGTGTGGTTTCTTCAACACTGGTGACCCCGAATGTGGCCTCTTTAATACTGGTGACCCCAAGCACAACCTCTTCAACATTGGTGACCCCAAATGCGGTCTCTTCAACACTGGTGACCCCAAATGCGGTCTCTTCAACACTGGTGACAAAGAGTGCAGCCTCTTCAACACTGGTGACCCAGAGTGCAGCCTCTTCAACACTGGTGACCCAGAGTGCAGTCTCTTCAACACTGGTGACCCAGAGTGCAGCCTCTTCAACACTGGTGACCCAGAGTGCAGCCTCTTCAACACTGATGACCCTGAGTGTGGCTTTTATAATACTGGTGACCCCAGAGTGTGGCCTCTTCAATATTGGTGACCCCGAGTGTGGTCTCTTCAACACTGGTGACCCCAAGTGTGGCTTTTATAATACTGGTGACCCCAAGTGTGGCCTCTTCAATATTGGTGACTCCGAGTGTGGTCTCTTCAACACTGGTGACCCCAAGTGTGGCCTCTTTAATACTGGTGACCCCAAGTGTGGCCTCTTTAATACTGGTGACCCCGAGCACAACCTCTTGAACATTGGTGACCTAGAGTGCGGTCTCTTCAACACTGGTGACCCCGAACTAAAGAAACACAGCTATGAATCGATTTGGTTCTTCTAAACACTGCACATTCTTATCCACACCACGGCAACAACGTTTTACTTTATTTTCAAATTAAAAAAATAATAAAAATGGTAGTATGGGGTTAAGGACTGGGAACAGGAGTACACAGGGATCCTCATTCATTCCCAAGAAACGCTGAAGGTTCTAGTAATAATCTATAGTTTTTTTATACGTTTCTACAACTCAACACGACTAATAATACTTAATTCGGTAGCACCAATATCTACGGATAAATCATGTTGACACACCGTGTAATGTTATTTAGCAGGATACAGGTTTTGAAGACAGATTTGAGGTCAAAATAAAAAGAACAAAGAGTTATTTTGGAAAGAAATGAACAAATCGAAAAACATTCTTTGTCCATGACGTCAGTAAGTCGAAAAGCAAGATCGATAAAAGAATGGCATTGTCTACAGAATCTCTAATCGAGAATCAGGTCATAGCAATTTATAATATGGTGACGTAAACAAAAGATTATTGAACATATTTATTGTTGATGCATACAGAAAGTACGACAGAGAGAGCGACTCTTGGAGAAAGTCGGTGTATCAAAACCCTGAAGGTCCATTTGTAAATGAATTGAACTAAGAAATAAAAAAGCATTCTTTTATTACAAAAAAAAAAACCAAAAAAAAACTGTTTTGCTCATTTTAATACCAAGGGAAGAAAATCCGGCGTTGAGTTGTCCCCCTTTACATTCGACACTTGTATCAAACGGTTAACAGGTTGGATTCGGCTAAAGTTAAGTGACCTAGAGCCTGGTTAGCACTTAGTATTGACACCCATCGCGGTGCTGTAAGCAAACACTCCACCTAGAGGTATAAATGAGTACCAGCGTTGCCTGGAGTTTAACCGGCGACCAACTAACGTCTTCTGAAAACTAGTGCAATCTATATCATTTGGATTATCCGAACTACTTTTCTGGAGGTGAAGTGGTGGTTGTTGTGAGATATGAGCCGAATATAAACAAAAAATTGAAACTCTTCTGTATAGTTCAACAATTAACATTTATTATCGATTTACAACCGGAGAATTACTTATTAGTTTAGACATATAAATTGAAGAGCACTGTGTGACACGTCCAATCCAAAATGTAGGCTGTGTGGACTGATGCAAGGAATAAAACTTACCCTCACAATCTCTTTCAGGCAAGGGCGATAACTCTTGGGCAAAGAGTTACTTCCCCTTTAAATAGAAAAATGTTCTTCATATTTATTTTCTAGATGAAATCTCTTTCATCTAACAGTTCTCATCTTGGATGATATGCTCACAACGTTTTAGCCGATGTAACCTCAGACCTTGTTCAGGTGCATCTTGTCGAACTCGGGAATCTGCATGGAATTTCGAAGTGAACTCGTTATTTACGGGGATAGACTGCTCTCGTTTCGTCAGCCACGACTGGGTAGAAGTCTTAAGTAATTCGTAATTGTATTCTTAGTATCGCTTGTACTGAGGATTGAACCTACAACCTCCAGAAGACTGTCACATAGAACTAATTACATGAAACCGTTGTTGGATAATGGCCCTATGGGAATGGACGTATCTGTTGGAAATCGTTGGTTTGACTTGCGCGAATTAGTACGGGTGGACCCGTGCAGTCGAGTGCAGAATAAGGGCTGTTCTCACAGTCGGAGCTAACAGATGTGACAGGGTCACTGCATGACGAGACCTCAGATCAAGGGTCAATGCGAGAGGCTCTGTGACGTCGCAGACCTTTGCGTGGGAAACAGAGGGATCCGTGACGTCACTCGTTCTTCGTGATAAGCGAGTTTTAGCAGTCTGGGTTTTGGAGGCGAACCTCAGACGTGATTTTTACCATGTAGCTGCAACATAGTTAAGGGAAATATTTCCCTAAGAAAATACAGGCGAAAGATTTCTTCCCCCCCCCTCCACGAATGGTTAAGACTTAATTGATAAGTAATTACGAAAACAGTAATTCTCATTTTCTCATTTTTTTTTTTTTTCTCTCTCTCTCTCTCTCTCTCTATCTATCTATCTCTATCTCTCTCTCTCGACGTTGGTGAATATCTCCAAGCCGATAGATAACTAACGCCTGTAATAAAAAGAATTGAAAGTTAAAAGGATTGTTTGTCTTCGTAGTCCGTCATGAAGTTTTTGTTGTAGTGGTGATGTCACGGCAGTACAGAAGAGAAGAAGGAAGAAAACCACTGGACGACACACACCCTCTACGCGGCGAGGGAAAAATTTAAAGGTATGCAAACTATATGATTTTTGGTGTTAAAAAAAATGACGAGTGTTTAAACGGGAACTGCCACGGCCCGTTCCGGGCCGAGTATACAAAACAAGAAAAGCCGCGGCCCAAGAGAGGGGCTATGCAACACTGTGGCGCAATGGATAAAAGTGCTAAGCAATAATCAGGGGAATAAGTTAGAAGAAGAATGATACTATGTAATATTACTAACATAATAATTAATTAACACTTCTACCCGGTCATGGCTGATGGAACAAGAAAAATCTACCTTGTGGATTAAATAAAGGGTTCGGTTTAAAATTCCGTATAAGTTTCCGAGTTCGAAGAAAGTCGGAAGTTACATTGGCCGAAACGTTGTGAAAATTAGCACCAAGATGGAAATAGTATTCCGAATAATCCAAATTTCTTTTCTGTTTATGTATGCTCTCGCACAAACCTTGACCCACACGTTATTTTCGTAAGGTTTGGTTGTTTTGATTTACGCCATATCAACCCTTTTTCGGGTTATTTAATGCCGAATCCGGTCATTTTGGTAAAAGTTTTATGCTTCAAGTTCTTTATATGTTCAAGTATTTATTCATGGTGTTTGGTTTGGTTGTTTTGTTTTACGCGATATCAACCCTTTTCGAGTTATTTAATGCCGAATCCAGTCATTTTGGTAAAAGTTTTATGCTTTAAGTTCTTTATATCTTCAAATATTTATTCATGGTGTTTGATTTGGTTGTTTTGTTTTACGCGATATCAACCCTTTTCGGGTTATTTAATGCCGAATCCAGTCATTTTGGTAAAAGTTTTATGCTTTAAGTTCTTTATATGTTCAAGTATTTATTCATGGTGTTTGGTTTGGTCGTTTTGTAGAGGAAAAATGTTGTTTTTGTTTTTCGCTTTGCAAAACATGATTGAGTTTTGCAAAGGGAAAGGGAAAAATAATAACATTAATGTAGCCTGTTTCTTCAGACAGCCTGATCTGGTAGCACCAGTATTATTTAAAAAAAAAAAAACACTAAAAAACTGATGCAAAATTAATACCAGTGTTGAATTCTTTAAAAAATTTTACCAGAGAAAATCTTTTAAATCTTGGTATAAGGCTTTGTTCTCAATTGCATCCCCAAAGAGAGAGAGATAAGAGAGAGAGTGGGGTATTTACCTCCCCATCCTCACGGTGGAAAAATGTTACACGGTCAGAAGGTGAGGATAGAAAGTGCTGTTCTTTTTTTACAAGTACTTTAATGGAATGTGCTCCGACGAACTTGCTGCACTGGTGCTCCCCTCAACGTAAATACCCCCCCGACAGACCCGACAATCAGCAAAATCCCACTCCTTCACTGTAAAGGTCCGCAGATTCCGGAAAGATTTCTCCTCTAATAGCTTTTTTCCTCATACTGCTCGCCTTTTGGAATTCCATCCCTGCTCACTGTTTCCCAGACTGTACCAACATGCAGAAATTAAAAGTAACGTGAATATAGCCCTTTATGTCTACAGTGGCGTCCTGCCTTGTTTGGGGTGAAATATCATAAAAAAAAAAAACATCTCGCTGCACAACCCTCCACTTACGATGCCCCTGTAGGTATGGCCCCTAATTCCTAGTAGCCCCTTACGTCACAGTGGCAATGTGCCTTGTTTGGGTTTGGAGTGAAACAAAGTAAAAAAAAAAAAAAAAAAAGAGGCAGTGCATTTTAGCCTCACAAAAAATGCCTGAGCAGGCCCGTCAACATTGCTCATGCGATTAGTAATAAACTAACCCCTTTTCAAAACGAGAATGTAAAGCCTGGGAGGGTGGGTCTCTTAGGACTGCACAGAACAATATCTCAGCTTGATAGAACAGGGCAGCTCTTGCTGTAGCAGCCCACCCCTATCGGACTGATTGCCGAGGACGTATCCTCGGCTAACATAAAGTGCCAAAAAGATTTTTGTCAAGCAGTGAGAAAGAACACATTAATATTATCGATACCAGTTTCTTGAATTAAGAAACGTCCCCCCCCCCTCCCTTGCAAGGTGAAAAGGCAAATTGTTTGTGTCAAATGCCAGAGAATGGAATGCCATGTAATTTGATTTGATATTTAAGATACGTAAACTTTGCACAAGGTTTCCATTTTTGGAAGACAGGAAGTAGAGACCGAACTTATTAGCAATAGATAAGAATGATTTAACTACAGACAAGCATTTGATGATGACCTTTAGGGAGAGAAAATTGACGAATAAAAAAAAAAAAAGGTGAAAAATCTGACTTATGAAGTGTGAACAGCATTTGTCAAGACAAAATCTGAGAAGCAAATATCAAGACATGGAATTTTTTTTTTGTTGTTTTAAATCATTTAAAAAAATTTTTTTTTTTATTAATGGAAATCGCTCCAGACAAGGCATGAAGTCACTTGATGTAAAGAGCTAACAAGAACGAAATATGATTATCGCAAAGACAGGAGATGCCTATTGGCCTTAGTCTTGAAAAAAAAAAACAAAGCTATAGGTAGAAGGAAAACAGTCAGCAGGAAGAGAGTTCCACAAGCCTGCAGTTCTTGGAAAGAAGCTACTGGAATAGGAAGCTGTATTACTAGGTACGTGCAAAATCAATGGCCGATTCCCAAAATGAAAAAACATTTTGACCCCCCCCCCCCCTTTACTTAAAAATACACTAAAGTTCAGGAAATCAACCAATTTTACTGAAATTTTCAATATTTATTAATCAACAATCACGGAATATAATGAAACCATTATTTTTTTTAAAATCTTAGTGAAAATGTATTATTTTTTAAAAAGAAAATACACCTTTACTAAAGTTATATTTTTATATATTAATAAAAAAAAATGCATGATTTTTAACTGTTGCTTATGTAAATAAAGGATCGTAGATGTTAACAATTGAATTTCTTTTTCAAAATATTTCGTATATATTACGAAAAAGGCCAGTAAATACCGTGTTAATAAAATCACTATAACTCGAAGAAAAATTAATTTTTTGAATTAGCGATATTATTATTGAATAAAGCATTGTTTAATCAATATTTTCACCAAAAAAATAATATAATTGCAAAAAATATTTTATGTGATTTTAATGATTAGAGTTTTTGGAAAAATAAAAAAATGCAACATAATTATATTTCATAGATGAACGTGGCATCATCAGCGCAAGAAATTTTTTTTATAATCTTGAAAATAAACCAAAAATTGACAAATTTGAGATCCAGGAACTTAACGAAAAAACGAATTTTAAAAATTGAATAATTTCTACTAACGATGAACTTTCATTAGTATGGTAGCCCCGTTCTGTAATAACCAGGTGGGATTAGCCTTCCAACAATCACTCACTTTTACAGCGCAAAATTTTTTTTTTTAGAGATTCAACAATTTCGTTCATTTCACAATTCATCGTCAATTATTTGGAAAGATTTGTATTTGTTTTGTCTTTTTTTCATTAATAAATATTTAAGTTAAAAACAATTATTTATTAATAAATAAAGAGAATTCAAACATGACATTTTCTTTCAAAATTGAATTCTGTTTATCAATAAATAACTGTTTTAACTTTTTTTTCAATGAATAAATTGTCAGTGTAGTCATTGACTTTAATTTACTTTTTCACACTTAAAATAAAAAATAAAAACACTTTATTTTTAAAAGAATCAATGTAATTTATCGTTACGACACGTTAAGAATAAATCGAGTAACTAAAGTTTTAAATCATGTAAAAAAAATTGATAAAATTGACGCAGTTCGTAACGTAAAAATATTTTTAACATTTAAAAAATAGTTTTATTTCAAATTCTAAGGAAAAACATTGGTACACAGACGTCATCAATAATTTCAGAGTTAATACTTTAAAAACTGAACCTTTTCAGTTAAAAATAATTGCGTACACTCACAAATAATTAAATAAGCATTTCCTTTTTTATATCACAAAATAAGGGTAGTTAAATTTGTTTATAACCTTAAAAAGAATAAAGAAATTAATGGATAATAGTTTTTCAACTTCTATAAACTATTATTACATTTTTATATATAAAGTTAAAAATGATAAATTATGACATTTTTTGTCTTCCATATATTTTGCATAGCAATAGTCAATTTGTAAACAACGTCCTTTTCCGGTGAAGTTATGGCGGATTTTACTCATTTATCACATTTGAAGGGATAATTTTGCTAACTTTTAGTCAAACGTGGGATTTTTTTTTTTAATTCAGTGTCTTATGACTTTAATTTAATAATTATCTTTGAAATAGTTCCCAAAAACTTATATTTATCTTTTAAGGGATTTTTACAAGTAATTTTTTCAAAGTTCAAAATTCATTGAATTTTTGACCGTCGTAATTGCATATTTTATTATAATTTATTTTTCACACGTAAATATGCAGTTTTTTTCGTTTAGAGATTAAGTTTAGGCTTTTATCTTTCAAACACAATCAAAGTTTACACGGAAACTAATTAAATAATTAATGATAAGCGCTTTTTAATAAGCATAGTCCGTACAAGAAGGCGCCATTTTTGCACGTACCTATGTATTACAATGAGGTATCAAAATAGCGAATTGATGGAGACCACTAGACCAACGAGTCAAACGAGCTGAAACAAAAGAAGCAAGGAATAGATCACACAATTCCAAACATATGCCACAATAGTAGTTATAGAAAAGACTGAGACTAGCAACATCACGTATATAGTAGGAGATCATCGAATGAAAATCAGGAAGAGACATCAGAGCGTTTCTACTGTCAACCAAGGGAAGAGTCTATCAGGCATGTATATGCGGTGTGATGATGTATGGAAGTGAAATCTGACCAGTAGCGAGGGTTGATTTTTCACAGAGATACTTTTTTATTTAACATCAGTTCTTCTCTGCTTATCCCGCCTTTGTTTTTAGTTGTCCTAAAGTTCTTCTCGTCATTGGACTTGAGCAATGTCGGTTCAGGAGAGGTGAGATTTGGGATTGTGCAACCCCTGCTTCACTGTAGACTCCACGTGCAGGCACCCTTATAGGGAGTATCCATCATGTCTTAAGACTGAAAGGAAGCCTCTATTGGTTCTAAAGGTATGTGTACAGAATGGGAGCCAAGAGGATTTCAGTTCTTATGCAGTCAGTTCTGAGTATTGACAGAGAATCTAGAGCCAGTCGTGGAAATTGTCAAAACTGTTTACAATTTGAAAGCAAACTTTTTTTCTTTTTTTTTTTTTTTTTGAGTAATTTTTTTAAAACCTTTTTTTTTTTCTGAGGGGTTAAAAAAATTTTTAAACCTTAACCTAACCCTTCGCATGCTTAGTGTCGTCTGCCTTTTTGTACATTTTTTTTCGCGCCTTTCAAATCATAAACTGTTTCAGTCGTTTTGGAGACTGACTAGGGATTCTCTGTTAATATTCGGAACTGACTCCATAAAAACTGAAATCCTCTGGGTGCCCATTCCTTATCAGTGCCGGTTTTTAAATATAGGATTTTACGGCTCTATATTTGGCATTTAAGTGTATGAAGCATCGAAAATCAAGTTTTACAGAGCAAAGATGACGCTACAATAGTGAGCGTTCTTATGCTGTAGTAGTGTACACATGGCAACACGCGTAAATAAAATAAAAACTACTGCATTGAGAATCTAAAAGTTTCTGGAGACGGTGCAGAGACACCGAGGGATAAGCGGCCACGTATGGCATGCACCCGCTGCAAGGAAACAGTGGCCGCATGCGGGAGCGAACCTGGAACCGTCTGACTGCAAGGCGACAATGGAACACGCGTGATTATGCAAAGTAGGCGCTTTTGGCAGTCCAAAAGAGCTCAATGAAGGGAGTGACATTTTTTCTCAAGAGAGATCGTTTTGAACGCCATACAGCTGCACCTGCTGCAAGGAAACAGTGGCTGCATGCGGGAGCGAACCTGGAACCGTCTGACGGCAAGGCGACAATTGAACATGCGTGATTATGCAAAGTAGGCGCTTTTGGCAGTCCAAAAGAGCTCAATGAAGGGAGTGACATTTTTTCTCAAAAGAGATCGTTTTTAAACGCCATACAGCTATCATCGTTCGCGTGTGTTTGGATTGTCGGCAGTAACATTAGTCAAGCATTTTTTTGTGGTTTCGAAGTTTCGACATTTGTTTTGGGCTGTCGCTCTATTTGTCTGAGGACTCACACCATCACTTAATTGAATTGAAACGAATACTGCTGCTGCTGCTACTACAACGTAACACTTTTTGCTGATGAAGAAAAAAAAAACAATGATAATCCGGCACCAGCAGAAGTTTGATTTACTTAAATAACTTTCGTGATTGCATTCCCTTGACGCTAATTATAAAATTATCTACCCCTGTCGCGAATGTAACTCTTCGAAAATGAAAACAAATAAATTCGCTCGAATCTCTAAAAACTGAACAAGTGCCGACTTTTTTTCGTTTTAAAGACGGGTGAATTTGTAGGCTAACACCCTTAGCTGAATCTCTTTTTTTTTGGGGGGGGGGGGGGGGGGCGGGGGCAAAAAAAAGAGATTCTATTTTTTAGGCGAAAAACAAAACAAAAATGTTAGAATTTAGACTCGGGGATCAGTTTTGTACATAAATTTAATATAAAGCAATGTCCGAATTCTGGGCTATGCTAACTTTTTAGAACATTAACCAATTTTTTTACCACTAACCCTAAGTCTGAATGGCAAGGTCGTAAAATCACACGCAATCTCCTAAAAAGTTTAACCTCCCCCCCCCCCACAGAATGTATCTCCAATAGCAAAAAAATAAATAAAGGATAATAATAATTTTGTTTAATCCATCTAAACGCTAGAATAGCCGAAAAATGGGGGATCACTTTACGTTAAATTTATATGCGAAACTAATCCCCCTTCTCTAAATTCTAAAATAATTGTTGTTTTTTGTTTTCTTTTTCTTTCCGCCAGGTTTTTCAGGGTGTAACTGTTCACACGTAATCGCCTAAAAAAGTAGAACTTAAGTCTTTTAGGGGGGGGGGATATAGTGGAGGGTGTTAATCTACAATAGCAAAAAATGTGGGGGGGGGGGTTCGTTTTCTATTTTTCGTTCCAGGAACCCGAATCTAATTTTGTGCAGTCGCTTTTCAGCTGTAGTTGTAATTCATTACCGGAGTTTACTAAGCCATGGGGGTTGATCTATATTAGCACCATATATATATATATATTTTTTTATGAATTCGACATGTCCTTAGTTACCATAAAAATAAGAGATTCGCAAAAAAAAAAAACAACAACGAAAAAACCGTAAAAATAAATAAAAATAATAATCAGTATTTATATGTATTATTTATTATTCTACGGTTTTTTTTATATTTTTATTTAATAATGACAAAAAAAGTGTGCTTAATGTGATAACTAAGTTTAGTATTTAAACAGCAATGAATTATAAATAATTAATTAATTAATTAAAGTCTTTATTTTGTAATACTGAGTGATAATAATTAAAAACAAAACTAGCTTACCTGAGTCTGTTAATTTACCCCAAGCATTAAGTAGAGAAAAGTTTAAACATTGTTTTTGTTTATATGGCCGGCAACTCTAGCAACAGAAACAGTCGAAACTGATGACGTCATGACTTTTGTTCCTGTATGTTTAGTGACGTCATATTAAGAAGTGAAAAAGAAAAGAAAAAAGAATGTGAAGAAAAGTGAGGGAGGGAGAGAGTAAAAAAGTTAGAGAGAGAGGGAGAGGGGGGTAAAAATGTGAGAGAGGGAGGGAGAGGGAGTGAAAATGTGAGAGAGGGAGGAAGAGGGAGTGAAAATGTGAGAGAGGGAGGGAAAGGAGGTAAAAAAGCAGAGAGTGCGTATGCCGGAAAAATCGCGCGCTCAAAAAGAATATGTTAAGAAAATGAAGAGAAAAAATACAGGAAAACGAAAAAACATAACAAAGTAGATAATTAAAACGTCAAATGGGAAGGAAGCCAATACGCTTTGAGTTTTAGAAAAATAGATTAAAATAAAAAAGAGGTAAATTTATAGATTAACACTATTCGGTAAATCACTCTCCCACCCCACCCACTCCAAAAAGTAAGTTTCTACTTTTTTAGGCGATTCCGTATGAACACGCTGAAAAAAACATGGCGGAAAGAAGAAAAAAAATATATTTTAGAGTGGGGAATCAATTTGGTATATAAATTTAACGTAAAATAATCCCCTATTTCCGGGCCGTTCTAATTTTTAAGGCATTAAACCAAATTATTTTTATCACTAACCCTAAGACATAGTGGCAAAGTAAAACTACACATAATCGCCTAAAAAAGAACCCTCCACAAAAAGACGACGCACAGAATTTATCTCCCATAGCCAAAAAAAAAAAACAAAAAAAAATGGTCATCTGACCTAAAACGCTAAAATGTCCCCAAAATGGGGGATCATTGGACAGGGCTCAAATGTCACGTCGTATTGATGAGGAGACAGAAGAAGAAGAAGAAGAAGAAGAAGAAGAAGAAGAAGAAGATTACTTCCAGAAATCTCATAAACTGCCCCCCCCCCCCCAAAAAAAAAACACACGCACACACATGTGGTGACATCAAATCTTGCTAACACCACACAAAATGTTTGTTTTTTTACTAATGAGTCACCACTTATCAAAGCTCAACACCGCTCAAGAATAAGTGTTAATGATGTTGAATGATGAAGAACCTTATGAGAGGATTGAGAATCATTAGTGAAATGAACTAAGTTTGATTACTTATGGGGCCCATTTATGACAAGAATCTGTTTACATTGGATTTGAAGACGACCATCTTGTAATCTGCAGGGAAGCAGTCCTATGGTAATGTTCATAACAGGAATCTGTTGACATTGGATTTTAATACGACCATCTTGTAATCTGCAGGGAAGCAGTCCTATGGTAATGTTCATAACAGGAATCTGTTGACATTGGATTTTAATACAACCATCTTGTAATCTGCAGGGAAGCAGTCCTATGGTAATGTTCATAACAGGAATCTGTTGACATTGGATTTGAAGACGACCATCTTGTAATCTGCAGGGAAGCAGTCCTATGGTAATGTTCATAACAGGAATCTGTTGACATTGGATTTTAATACGACCATATTGTAATCTGCAGGGAAGCAGTCCTGTGGTAATGTGTTCTATAGACGGAAAGCCCTTGCAAGAAGCTCTGTTTGTGAAAATTCTGCCCGATGCTAGGCACATGGGGGGACAAAGGACAGTTTTTTGGAGGATTATGGAAGAAAACGAGTTCTTGACGTGAATGTCCTACAAGAACGGAACCATAGATTGGAGCTGAGTCGAGCAGCTTTCATGGAAATAACGATAAAGTAGAAAGAGTAGCAGCGTCTCTTTTGGAAAGACCGAGGTTGAGCACTAACCAGACCTCCACTGAATGGATGCGCGGAGTACTGGAACCGTGGCGAGGCTTGTTGCCACTCAAATTTCAGAGAAAGCCAACAGTTGCTGTCAGCGAGAAATCAATGGTAAACAGCTGCTGGAGAATAGAACTGAATTATCGCCCCATCAGTCTCTTCCGTCTCTTCGCTAAAATCTTTGAATCCTTAATTAATCTAGCGATAGTCCGTCACCTCGCTGGAAAATTGCCTCTGTGGTACCAGTCTTCAAGAATTCTGTAGATAAAACTGACCCTCAGAATTATTGCATTATCAGTCTACCCCGTTCTTCGCTAAATTTGGGATTGCATTATTTGAAAGACGACCTTACGGGAGTGAAAGGTGAGAACATTTTAAACACTTCATTTTTAACTTAAACTTGGAATAATCACACAAACAAGAAGTCTACATAACACTGAAAATATTTACGTTGTAACAGTGATTACCAGTTCAGGAAGCGCTGCATTTTCAACTGAAGCATGGTCTACTGCGGATATCCTAACAGTCATCTCTGAATGTATATACACTTTGAATCCTTAATCAATCTAGCGATAGTCCGTCACCTCGTTAATGCTAAACTTCTTTCTGACCATCAGTATGGATTTAGGCAAGCACGGTCTACTGCAGATATCCTAACGGTCATCTCTGAACGCATATACCATACACTGGACAAGGCAAGTGAAGCTAGGGCAGTAGCGCTTGATATGTTCAAAGCCTTTGAAGGTCTTCTCATAAAAAGTACTTCATATGGTATTACTGGACGAATATTTAATATAATTAGGGGTGGGACGTAATGGGTGAAAATTTCAGATTCATGCGAGTAGTATTTTTTTGTGTTCATTTATACAGTATGGGTTGCAGTATCCATCGGAACAGATACTACACTTTGATCCCGGCCAAAAGGCCAGAAACTTTTAAAATCTCTAAATATTTAGCTATAAAGTTGTTGTTGATGCTTTTAATTTTCGGATTACGGGCACCTCGTTAATGCTAAACTTCTTTCTGACCATCAGTATGGATTTAGGCAAGCACGGTCTACTGTGGATATCCTAACGGTCATCTCAGAACGCACATACCATACACTGGACAAGGCAGGTGAAGCTAGGGCGGTAGCGCTTGATATATCCAAAGCCTTTGACAAGGTCTGGCATAAATGTCTTCTCATAAAAATTCACTAATATGGTATTAATAGACGAATATTTAATATGATTAGATCCTTCCTATCCAAAAGAAAGATCCAGGTTGTCCTCGATGGCCGTTCATCCAAACAACATGACATAAATGCAGGTGTACCCCAGGGATCAATTCTTGGACATTTATTGTTCCTGATTTTCATAAACGACCTCTCTGATGACATTGTGTCTGATATGGGTATATTTGCTGACGACACCACGATCTACTCTCGTCATGTGGGTAAAACAGACGTGCACATATCCGAGGCAATGGCTGAATCCTTAGAAAGTGATCTCCAGTCTGTAGTGGAATGTGGTCATAAATGGATGGTAATATTTAATGCTGCTAAGACAAAGCTCCTTTCCTTCAACAACTACAAGAAACCTCTTCAATCACCGATTGTCATGGCAAATAACACTCTACATGAGAGTCCAACGTTCAAACTCCTCGGCCTTACATTCACAGGCAACATGAATTGGAACAAATACATAGAAGACATTGCCAAGGCTGCTGCAAAGAAAGATGGCTCCCTCTACTGTGCTAGAAAACTTCTCATACCTAACAGTATCCTATATCTCTACAAAGCCACCATCCGCCCATGCATGGAGTATTGTTGTCACATCTGGGATGGTGTACCATCCACTAGTCTCTCCCTCTTAGACAAGGTCCAAAAAAGAGTATCTAATCTAATAGGTCCCTCACTATCCATTAAACCTCAGCCCCTATCTCATCGCCACAATGTTGCATCTTTGTGCTTCAATAGAATGTGCTCCGATGAACTTGCTGCTCTGATGCCCCCTCGATGTAAATACACTCGATCAACCCGACAATCAGCTAAACCCCATCCATTCACTGTGGAGGTCCCCAGATGCCAGGCAGCCTTCTACTCCAATAGCTTCTTTCCTTGAGCTGCCAGCCTTTGGAACTCCCTCCCTGTTTCCCTGACTGTACTAACATGCAGAAACTTAAAACTATTGTGAACAAGCATCTCTCTGCATAGCTCCCAATTTAGGATGACCCCTTAAACTGTAACCTTAATTCTCAATAGCCCCTTACGTCTACAGTGGCAAGTTGCCTTGTTTGGGGTAAACTAAGTTAAAAAAAATATATATATAAAAATAACGCAAAATGACTTGCAATAGTTATCGAAAATGCTAAAAATCTGGGGAAACTTGTTGTCACTCAGACTCCAGGGAACACCACTGGTTATTGTTAGTAAGCAATCACTGAGTTAGACTTGTGTAAAAACACCTTGTGGGTAAAAACAAATAAATAATAATAATAGTAATAGTAATAATAATATTATAAAAATTATATATATATAAAAATGTGGTTTAACTGTAGAATATGGAGCGTTGGAATATCTTTACTATTTTACCTAATTTTTAGATAACATTAATTGTTGGTTTTAAATTCTCTTTCTCGTCTTGTCCCAAAATAAAATTCTAATTTACTTTTTAAAATGTTGAAAATTTAACTTTAATTAAATGTTTTAATTGCTGGCAAATATGTTGTTTTTTTTTTTTTCTTGCACAAAAAATATTTTTCCTCTTTTAAAATTATATTACACACAAAAACAGCATTTTGGTGCATTTTGAATCATTCTTTGGTGTGATTTCACTTATAATGAATTTATGGATGATGTAAAGTTATAATTAAAGTTTGGTTGTGATAAAAAGTCAATCTGACTCGATGGATGAAATAAGTAGATGACATCAGAAAATGTTAAGTTAGGAAATAACTTACAATACAAAATGATGAGGAAGTAAGATAACTCAGCGACAATAAAAAAGCCGGCAAATCCATTTAAATTCCTCAGACAGAATGGCGCCCTGACAATTAGTTGTTAGCTTCTGTGTGACTGGATGACGATAAGATGAGAAAAAAGCGGAAGTAGCCAGTTCCAACGACCAGCTGAGAGTAACTGAGAAAAAGACAGGACATTTTCGATTTATGTTAATTTTTGTTTTATTTCTGCCTGCAACCAGTTTTTTCTTATTCTAGATGTTATCCTACTTAATACTTGATCATGTCGAGTTTCCACAGCAATTCTATCTAAAGATAAAACATCAGCATTTCTATAATAGATTGGAAGCATTTTCAAAATAAATTGGCAGTATTTCTAAATAAAAATCTGAAGCATTTCTTAAATAAGTTGGAACTATTTTTAAAATGAGCTGGGAGCATTTCTAAAATGGATTCGAATCATTTCTAAAATAGGTTAGAGCAACTTGTAAAATAAGTTTGAAATATTTCTAAAATAGATTCGAACCATTTCTAAAATAGGTTGGAGCAACTTGTATAATAAAGTTTGAAACATTTCTAAAATGGATTCGAACCATTTATAAAATAGGTTGGAGCAACTTGTAAAATAAATTTGAAGCATTTCTAAAATCGATTCGAACCATTTCTAAAATAGGTTGAAGCAACTTGTAAAATAAGTTTGAAACATTTCTAAAATGGATTCGAACCATTTCTAAAATAGGTTAGAGCAACTTGTAAAATAAGTTTGAAACATTTCTAAAATGGATTCGAACCATTTATAAAAAAGGTTGAAGCAACTTGTAAAATAAGTTTGAAGCATTTCTAAAATGGATTCGAACCATTTCTAAAACAGGTGGGAGCAACTTGTAAAATAAGTTTGAAACATTTCTAAAATGGATTCGAACCATTTCTAAAATAGGTTGGAGCAACTTGCAAAATAAGTTTGAAGCATTTCTAAAATGGATTCAAACCATTTCTAAAACATGTTGAAGCAACTTGTAAAATAAGTTTGAAATCTTTCTAAAATGGATTCGAACCATTTCTAAAATAGGTTGGAGCAACTTGTAAAATAAGTTTAAAGCATTTCTAAAATGGATTCGAATTATTTCTAAAATAGGTTGGAGCAACTTGTAAAATAAGTTTGAAGCATTTCTAAAATGGATTCGAACCATTTCTAAAATAGGTTGGAGCAACTTGTAAAATAAGTTTGAAGCATTTCTGAAATGGATTCGAGTAATTTCTAAAATAGGTTGGAGCAACTTGTAAAATAAGTTTGAAGCATTTCTAAAATGGATTCAAACCATTTCTAAAACAGGTTGGAGCACCTTGTAAAATAAGTTTGAAGCATTTCTAAAATCGATTCGAACCATTTATAAAATAGGTTGGAGCAACTTGTAAAATAAGTTTGAAATATTTCTAAAATGGATTCGAACCATTTCTAAAATAGGTTGGAGCAACTTGTAAAATAAGTTTGAAACATTTCTAAAATGAATTCGAACCATTTCTCAATAAGTTGGAGCAACTTGTAAAATAAGTTTGAAGCATTTCTAAAATGGATTCGAACCATTTCTAAAATAGGTTGGAGCAACTTGTAAAATAAGTTTGAAGCATTTCTAAAATGGATTCGAACCATTTCTAAAACAGGTTGAAGCAACTTGTAAAATAAGTTTGAAGCATTTCTAAAATGGATTCGAACCATTTCTAAAATAGGTTAGAGCAACTTGTAAAATAAGTTTGAACCATTTCTAAAATGGATTCGAACCATTTATAAAATAGGTTGGAGCAACTTGTAAAC
>OY744542.1:49671396-49711396 GCA_963556195.1 Sepiola atlantica
TATACATATATATATATACATATACATATATATACATATACACATATATATACACACATATATATATATATATATATATATATATATATATATATATATATCTATATATCTATATATATATATATATATATATATATATATATATATATATTTCTCGAAAACTCTTGGTCTGATGAGGTTGACTTTCTGGGAAAAGTGCAACCGAAACATGTATGCACATATGTAAACAATAATGTTTGTATAAATAAAAATTTATACTTATATACAGCTCTACTTGTTATTGAGCACTTTTTATAAACACTTGAGTTTCTACGGATTTACATTTACAGAAAGAAACTAATACAATACATGTACGATATATATATATATATATATATATATATATATATATATATATATATATATATATATATATATATATGTAGAAGGATGAAAAGTTCGCTTTTAGTTCACCACTTATATATATATATATATATATATATATATATATATATATATATATATATATATAAGCCTTCCGGAAACAGACGTCACTTAATGCAGCTTTATTAGTATAATAAGATAGAAGATATATAGATAGATACATAGACAAATATATACATAGATTTCTGAATGGAAATATTGGATCCAGAAGTAATTAACGAGATTCAAGAACTTATTTAATTCATTCATTTTTATATTTTTTTAGTTGGAATTTTCTAGTTCTTTTTGACATTTCAGGAAAGTTAGGGAGGGGGAAAATACGGCGCGTGACGTCACGAAAACATGATACACACGTTTTCGTGACGTCACACGTCTTACCTCACCTGCACCGGCATCTTAAGAAGTCTACTGTCAAAATCGGTCTGGTTTATGGTTTTTTGTTGTTGTTGCTTAGAACGGCGAGGATTGAATCGTTTGGTGTTTTTTTGGTGGGATTTATTGTTAAGTGGCGAAAGTTAGAGGGAAGAACAACCTCAATTTAAATACGCCCCGTTGTTATTGACGCGTAAAAGGGGAAGAAAAACAAACAAACAAACAAAAACTACTGCTGCTTATTAAGTGTTTAGTGTTACGCGGTGTTTGTGTGCCTGTGGAACCAAAACTGTTTAGTGTTACTTATTTGTTTCCGTAGTTAAGTAACATTTACTTATTGTCGCTGTTTAACAATTTGCTGCCACTTTCGGAGTCATATATATATATATATATATATATATATATATATATATAAATATATATTTTTTTTTTTTTCGGGAAAACGTTTTAATTTTGAATCTACACAAAACCAATCATGGTTATCAAAGTATACATTTCGAGTGTGACTTGCAACAACTTGGTAAGTAAAAAAAAAAAAAAAAAAAAAAAAAAATACCTATATTCTTCTTCTTCTTGTGTTTACCTTTTTAAGTTTCAATAATTATATCCATGATTTTTATTTTTATTTATTCATATATATATTTTTACAAAAATCTAAGTACTTCTTACTTAATAACTTCTAGATCGATGCTGCCATGCGCGTACGCGTGTATACACGCGCGCGAATCTAAAATCGACCTTAAAAAAAAAAACACCCTTTTTTGTGCAATTGTAGTATAGGGACCATTGCTATATCGCCGATTTTGCTTGGCTTTTCGTCCAGATTCTAGATAAAATTGATCGTAGGTCTTAAATTGTATTTCTTGTCGAGAATTAAAATCATAATTTGCTTTTTAACGTAAATAAATTTGAAGTTTTATTCAAAAGTGTTTGATGACGACCAGTTTTCTCTTTTTTGACATTATTATTTATTTTTTAAATTTATTAATTAGTATGTATTTAACATCATCTTTTATTTAATTTTCAAATTCCTTTTGTGTATAAATAACATTTTAAAAGTAAAAATATTTTCGCTACAAATGGCCACTATCGATTACAAACACTGAAGTAAAGCTCAATTTTGAAGATTCTAAAAAGTAAAGAATTTTATTTCAGGACAAAAAATATAATTTAAGTCAAAGAACCATCAATTTTTTCAAAATGCGGGCGAAAAACGAATCGAAATTTGGTGAGATATTCTAATGGTCCCTATAGTACAATTGAGCCTTTTTTCTACACAATTTTCTAAATCTTCTTTCAAACCGAAAAAGGCTATAAAATTTATATATATTTTTTTTTTTGTCGGATTTTTAAAATTATATTTTATCTGTTGTCATTTAATTTCTCCCCCATTTTGTTGTATTCAATCGGGTTCAATCATTGATACAATAGAGGTGGGGTCGAAAACTGTTCTTTTAGTTTCTGTTTAGTAAAACTGAAAACGAACCCGGATACTTGACGTGGCCCATAACAATGTAATTTTAGTCTGAAATCATTTTTCAAATTGACAGTTTAAAGGCTTCAAAATCACTTTCGAATTTCTCACCGTCACGAAGAAATCGCCGTGATGATTATTTTCTAGAATAATGCCCCCCACCCCCTTCGAGAAATACTTTTCTTTTTTTGATTTAAGAAAGCACAAACGAATTGTCCGTTAGTCCTCACATTTCATGGGCGAGGTTTCCGACAAAGTGGGAAGAATTGCTGTTTTCTCGATCAACTGTTTTGAGTGTGTGGAGAGTTTCAATCCTCTCATAATATCCATCATCATTCAACTGTGAATACAAAAAAATCTAGCTAGAAATTACTTTCGATCTGTTAATTTAAAAGCTTCAAAATCACTTTCGAATGTCGATTGTTTACGACGTAAACAGCGTGTCGAAGGTCGTAGTTGGCGGACGACACGGTGACACTTTTGGGGAACGTCAATCGATGTCAGGCGTTGCCGTTCTGCTAATATATTTAATTTTTTTTAATAACTGTAATTTAAAAAAATGAATTTAATCTCTTTCAAGATTTAATTGTTTACATGCAATTTCAAAATAATATACCAGGTATAGTATTTTATTATATTATATATATTTTTATGATAATGAAAAAATAAATAAATAAATGTCCGACAACTAATAATTTTAAAACTAATTAAGGTATATTAAGAAATCGAATTAATTTTAAGTACTTTTAAAATTATTAGTCGTCGGACATGTATTTTATTTTTTTCATTATCATAAAAATATGGTGACCACGGTGATTTCTTTGCGGTCGTGAGTAATTCGAAAGCGATTTTGAAGCCTTTAAACTGTCAATTTGAAAGTGATTTCTGACTAGAAGTAAAAAAAAAAAACGTAAGCCAAAGTCGAGTATTATGGTTAATTTGTGCTCGTAAATCGAAGAAAAACAGTATTTTTCAATCGCAACACTGTTTTCATAAATAAAATATATATTAATGTAATTTATTGTTATTGGAGAAGTAAGAAAATTCGGTGCATATACAGATCAGGGCACACATGAAAAAAAAAACAGTTACACAGGTGAATATCACAGTTTCAAATAAATTAACTTATGTATCAGACAAAAAATAGGTATATATACCAAAATTAGCAAAAATGATCGAGTAGAATTTTAATTAAAAATAAAAATCGGTTTTATTGTATTTTGCCGATCGCCATTAATACGAGCGGAATTATGGGGACATAACTCGGTCTGTCATATAAGCACGTAATAAATGAATGGCGGTGGGCAAAATACGATAAAATTGATTTTTATTTTTAATTAAAATTCTACTCGATAATTTTTCCTAATTTTTGGTAAGGATACTTATCTCTGCCTGATACGTAAGTATATCAAAGAGATTTTATTTGGAAATGCGTTTTTCATATGCGCCCTGATCTGTATATGCACCGACAATTCTTTTTAGGGAAAATGTCGGCAACAATGAGCACTGAATGATAATGTTTTGTTATCTCAATATTAATGAAATTGTGCGACCACTTGTCATGTGTGTGTGTGTATTTCTATCTCTCACATTATATATTTTTACTATTAATCGAATATTTATTGAAATAAAATGCAATAGCATAAAATAAAAGTAATTTGAAAAAGTTCTATTAAAAAAAATGAAATTACGAACTTAAATCCACCACAATGCATTTCGGTTTCTTCGTAAACAAGTCAGCCGTTTTAATATTTTAATAGTTGGAAAAATTACTATATGAACCATAAAAATGTGTATAGGAATTGAATAAAGAATTAATGGTTTTCATTTTTCGTGGGGAAAACCTTAATTTTTACAACTCTTTCTAAAATCAAACAAAATAAAAATTTTATTAAAAAAAATGTTGTTTTTTTAAATAATGAATCCATGTTTTCTGAAAATTAAATCTATGGATCACGATATCCGACATGTTTTTTGCTTGTTTCAATGTAAAATGTTTATTTCAGTCAGTTTGTTCTTCTTTTTTTTTACGATTCACGTTCCAAATACCCCCCCCTTTTTTTTAACAAATTGATCTAAATTTAGGAAATTTCGTGTACCCATAACTATTCCACTTTTTCACCGCCATTTTATTGAATATACTTTCGCGTTTTGTTTATTTATATTTCATGAGATTATTTTTCTCTTAATAATCAGCCATGTGCTATTTTATTGATTGCTAAACAATTCAAAATAAACAACTTCTGACTGCAGACAACATCTCAAATTTAATTCAGTCGTAGTTTGCATACAACAGGGATTTAATTTCCTGGAAAAAAAAAAAGACAAGAACATTCTAAGAATTTTTGGTACTGATATAGATCAGCCCCCATGGCTGCCCATTATTTTGGCTCGATAAAATCCGATAACGAATTACAACAACCGAAAGGCGACCGCCCTTTGGCTGGGAGCAAAGTGTAGTATCCTTTCTGATACTACACTTCATCGTTTCTGGCCTTAGTCAATGGAGAAATCCTTCTCGACTGAGGCAATTTTAATTTTTTGTACCAATCTAGAGTGTCCCTTTTTGAAGAGCTGAATTTTCCCCACATTAAAAACCGACCTTGTGTCTAAATCTGCCCTCATGGGGAGACAAGTAAATAGGGACTACACAAAATGAAACCTCGGTCCCTGAAACAGAAAATGAACAAAAAATATTTGTGGCACCGTATTTTTCGTACCTCGAGAAAATTCTTCCATTACAAATATTGACTATCACCATTTTAGGTATTTAAATAACTTTCTGTTCTCAATAAAATTTAATATTTTATTTCTGCTTTTTCTATTTTTTTCTATCGAGTTTTTAAAAACGAATTTTAAGAGTGAATGTTTTGCTTTTATTATGGAAACAACTGTATGATCACTTTTTGTTTTAGTTCAATTGAACTTAATTCCTATTTTAATCACGTAAATTATTTAGAGGGAAATGGTTTCGTCATTACTCCCAAAAGATTTTTTTTACTTAAACAATGTTTTTAGTAATACAAAAAATAACATTAAAACAGTAGGTTATAGCGAGTTTCATCGTACATGTGAAACACCGAAATTAAAATTCGTCCTAAAAAATATAGTCGCCATTTTATAAACAAATATTTTACCCTCATATTGGTGGGATATTTCGACGGTCTCTTTAGGGGAGTTCTGAAATCTGCCACTCGGCTCTTTCAAAACACTTTATTGTATAAAACCATTCTTTTTGACAAAAGTGTGTAATATAATTTTTAATAATAATAAAAATACTCTGACTGACCGTTCGAGGCCATTTATCAAGATGGCCTTACATGGTTACCGACGCATTATGGTCGAATATTGATGAGGTGACTTTGTCTGGAAATGGGCCTATTTCGCACACAGTTTGGATAAAATAAAATGCTGGTTTTAAATTGTATTTTTAGTCCGGAAATAAAATTGTAATTTTTTTAAAATTCCATTTTATTTATCCCTCCACGAAAAAAAAATCGACCATAATGCATCAGTAACTATGTAAAAAAGACGCAGTCATCCTAAAAATGTCCTCTCACGGTTAGTCAATCGGCGATAGTAATGTTTTTATTCTTTTATTATCACATCAGCAATAGCTCCCATCTAGAATTTATCAATTACAAAATATACGCCTGCAAAAATGTATCTACACTTAAGTATTTGTCAAACATTTGAAGATATTAAGAACTTGACGCATAAAAACTATTACCAAAACGATTGGAGTCGACGTTAAATACCCCGAAAGGGGTTGATATGCCGTAAAGTAAAGCACACCAAGTTATTAGCTTGATTGACATTACATCTCACATTAGCTTCTTACATCAAGTGGCTTTATGCCTTGTCTAGACCGATTTCTATGAAAAAAACAAAACAAATTAAAAAAAAATATTCGGAATACTTCTATTCCAATGATATTAAAAAATTGAAGCATAAAACTTTTACCAAAATAACTGAATTCAGTATTAAATACCCCCCCCCCCCCGCTCCAACGTGTTGATATGCCGTAAAACAAAATATTCTAAGTTTCGTTAAAAAAATCTGCTATTCTAAATGTAAACAATATTTCGATTAAAAAAGAAAGAAAAGAAAGTAATTTCACCCCTTTTTCTTGAAAGAGATATCGAGTTATGAAACGTGCTAAAAATAAGTGGTTCTCTCAACGCACCTGCCATGTCTGTGTTTGGAAATAGCGTACACAGTTACACCATTGCAACCCTATACTGATACGTGCTGCTTCCAAATGATGATGATGGTGGTATTTATTTTGGGGCAGTTTGCTGAACAACAACAACAACAGTAGCTACGCTACTACGCTTTTGCCATATCTTTTTATTATTTCAAGTTTTTGTAGTATCTATAGAAGTTCTCTTGATTCCCTTTGTTTGTTGTTACTTAAAGAAATAAAACTTTAAAACGGATGATATAAAAAAAAATGTTGCACTAGTAACAGAAGTACCTGGCGTTGCCCGTGTATTTGTGAAAAAATAAAGCATACCAGTGATATATATATATATATATATATATATATATATATATATATATATATATATATACAGGGTGGGCAAAAATAAGGGTCCTATTTTTAAAAATCCATAAATTTTTTATTTATTGATTCTTTTTATTTTATTTTTTTAGAATATGTAAAGGACCCCTTCCGAAGCAAGCATGAGTCGTATTAGCCCTAAGGAACGTACCCTCATTTAGAAAACATTATTTTTGCTTAAAAAACTCAAAACAGTGTTAAAAACAATACTTTAGTTTTTGTAAGTTTTAAGAAGTGTTTTTCGGCTAAAATTTGTTTTGTTTATTTCAAAAAATCTCGGAAGGGTCAGTCTACACACACATAAAGTTTGGTGAGTTTAACTTTTATTTTGTGGAAGTTATTCACATTCAAGTTATTCAAATTTAAAGATAGGACCCTTATTTTGGCCCACCCTGTATATATATTATAATATAAAATGAAGTAATAAAATAAGGTGTCAATCAAATTTTATTAGAATTCAAAGTTCAAGCAAAGTATCCTTAAGTCCTTAGCTCATGATAAGAATACTTTGCTTGAACTTTGAATTCTAATAAAATTTGATTGACACCTTATTTTATTACTTCATTTTATATTATAATATTAATGCTCTATCCAGTATATTGAGCTTCAGTTTTTATCCGGATGTTTCACTAATTATAAGATATTAGTTGACGCTTATATCTTTTGTTGGATTGCTTCATATATATATATATATATATATATATATATATATATATATATATAATCCCGGTAAAACATCCACAGGGTAGTAATCCAAAGAATTTCAATCGGGTTTATAAAAAAGTGCTCAATATCAAATAGAGCTTTTGATATATGATTATTTTTATTTACACAGACATGTACAAAATCTGCGACACTGGTATGTCGATGTTATCGATCAACAGCTATTATAAACTGAGATCTCATCAGGAAGAGTTAGAATCCGATTTAATCTATTTTTAATGAGGGTGGATAGTGTAGTATCGGTTCTGTTGTCATGAGACCATTCTCCCAGCAATGACCTCCTCCTTTTTAAGGAGGGGGGTAGGGCTAATCCTCTCAGGGATTACATCCTCATTTGGTGGAGAGGGTAATGTAATATCTGTTCCGGTGTCATGAGATCATCTTCTACTTTTTTTATGGGGGTAGTGTAGTATCTGTTCTGTTTCCATGGTACCATACTCACAGGCATTAACTTCTCCTTTTATGTTGGCGATCCTCCCAGGTATTACCTCCTTTTATTTGGGGTAGTATAGTATAGGTTCGTTCCTCATGATACCATCCTTCCACGGTTATCTTCTCCATTGGGGGGGGGGGTATCTGTTCTGTTGTCATGATATCATGCTCCCAAGCATTACTATGCTCTCAGTCATTACCTCCTCCTTTAGGGGTAAGTGTAGAATATGTGCGTTTAGCATAATATCATCCTCCCAGGCTAGTCTATTATATAAAGGGAAATTGTGTGTGTGTGTGCACGCGTTTGTTCGCCCAGAAGTCAGAAACTACACAAGATACACTTACAAACCATACATCATCAGATTCAGTGTGAACCAGAGTTCGTTATGGTAAAAATTTAATATTCATATGGTGTGGGCGGTGGGGTGGGTGGGAGTTTCAGCCGGACAGGCAGGACACAACCTGGTTCTTTTGTCCTCGTGGGGAGTCAAATAAAACTTAAAATTTGATTTGCTTCTCTTTATATTAAGACTAGCAGGGCACCCGGCGTTGCCCGGGGGCATAGATGACAAAATAGAAGAGTAAAAAAAAAAAAAAAGAAAAAGAAAAGTGTGTAACATTTCTCTGTACCTTTCTCTATCCCCCTTTCCTCCCCCCTCTCCAATCCAGAAGGATTTTCCCTCCTCCGACTGAGAACAGACACTAAACTTTGATCCTAGCCCGAAGGACAAGAAATTACAGTCTGAAACTCTAACTAAAATATAAATACTAAAATATAAAAGGTCGATGAAAAAATAATTGCTCTAAATGTTATTCCCCCCCCCTCCCGACTACTTTTGTTCTTGTTGACCCCCCAAAAGAATGAATATCAAAATAGAAACGTGCCCATATTCTGTTTGATGCAATGGTGAAAACGAATATATCATCTTTGTGGGTGTGTCTTGTGTAGTATTTTTCACTTTTAGCTGGACACACACACAGATATGACACATCGATCGAGGCCGACAGGGATCGGTTACCCCAGGGGCGCACTAGTATGCATCTTGGTGATGATGCTAGACCCTATGTTGAAACAAGGTAGAGATATAAGACTAGTACATATATTCAACGTGAGATCGACTATCTAAACAAGGAGAGGAGGTGGCGTCACGTTGTCTGGCAAAATGGTGTTGGAAGTCCATTGCGATTACCCACACATAAAGCCATTATAAACCAGATGGAAGATTGGAATTTGGTCAACACCTCTTAATCACCAGTGGGCTGGTGGGGTGTCAACACTTGGGAGACAAAGAAAGCGAATAATTGTTTTATCATAATAGCAATAAAATCTAAAAAGGAAATGTCATTTTATCTGAATTGTTGAAAGGGGTCTATGCGTGCCAACGCGCTTCTCCCCCCCCCCCCCAACTTCTGAGAGAGGAGGAGAGACAGAGAAGGGGTTGAGAGAAGGAAAGGGTGTAGCAATGAACCTTTTCAATAAGTGTGGACGCATGAAAACGCTGTGAGAGTCAGTTCATCAGAGACAGGGGAGAAAGCAAGTCAGAACGAACTGGGATTGCGGCCCGGACGGGCGCGATTCTCACGACTCTGTGTTAGCCGGAGCCCAGACTCAGCCATCGTTTTCTTAACATAGATTAATGTCTTAATTAGTCCAACTTGTGAAAATAATCGTTGTAAATGAATTCACGCACAGAGAGACAACCTAGAGAGGACATTTTTTACGATACAGTAGACATTGAGCTAATGTAAAATCAATTCTTTCCTTTAATTGTTTAATAATTATTTCATACAAAAAGAATTCGCCAAGTTGTTTGCATTATTATTGTTGATTTGTTCTTCTTGAATAACCTTGCCTTCACAGACTCAACGAAGCTATCATCGTCATCATCCGACCGGAGGAAATTCGACATATCCTTTTTTTATTGCCGCTACGACGATCATCGGCCAAAGAGTGTTCACGGTCTGACAAGATCTCTGTGTAGAGAATCCGAGGCGTGAGCACCGATACACAGACAACGAGCGGGGTACATGTTTATAACTGGCTCCGTGACGCGGAATGGACTGGGGTACCTTTACACAGACAATTGCCCTTTATATTAAGATACAATCTAATGTATTGAATACATGAACATTGAAGACGCAATATTTGATTGTGGATATTTGAAAATACGGGATGTTTTGAAAATCGATAGCATAACTGTGGGATTATGTTCTTTATGTGTAAATAATAAAAAAAATAATCCCATAAACTTGTCTTGAAATGCTTGGCGTCTGTGTCATTGGTCATTGAAACAAATACTAATTAACATCCTTTATTGTAATCATCTAACACGTACAATGTGTGTGATAGTGAAATGCTATTTCTGTATATGGGATAGATAATCACAGGAAAAATAAGCCTGGGCCTGGTGTTGCCACAGATGAAAAAATGGCACGAAAAGACAAAAAAAACCCATGTGGATCAGGAGAAAGATCTGAGCATCATGATCGACAGGATGCTTCTTTTGATAGCCGATATGAGACCGGGTCGGTATCCTGCGAATGTTGGCTCTTCTTATTTCATGTAATAGAATACAACCCACCAAATACAGGTAAGTAAATATGATCAGCAGAGATCAAAGGCCACGCAGAGGAAGAAATGAACCGCAAAGGAAATTAGTTATGGGGGAGTGCTATTACAAAAACAACCCACACACAAGGAGGATTATGTTCTATACGTGTGAAGACACATATAGAACATAATCCCAAAGTTATACCATCGATTTTCAAAACACTCTAAATTAAAGAAAATAGAGACACTCTCAAACTATGAAACTGTTGAAGAAACCACACTCGGGGTCACCAGTGTTGACGATAGGAAATTATCAAAAGGAGGAATGACAAAGTTTATCCATACAAAATGATTTTTATTGACAACTGTAAGACGCTGTAAAATAAAGTGGTGGTAAAAAAATGACAGTTCAAAGAGTCCAAGAGTTGATTTGCGTGTAAGGAGAAATTGAGTACACATGTTTGTTTCGGCTGGTGGCGTGTGTGTTTACGTGTGTGATGGAATACGCGTGGCAGTATTAGCATGCTTCTGTTGTGTTAGCAAAAGAGTGTGTCTGTTTATGAACTTGTGTACATGTGCAATGTGTATGTATGTTCTTCGCTGGGTGTACGGTATTTCATGAATATCGCGTGTGTGCGATTTGCATTTGGGGCCTCAAAGGGTGCCCAGGCCGTCTTGTGACGGACGCAGATGTGTTGTCTGAAAGAAGAATAGGAAAGAGAGGAAAGGTTTTTTATAGTACGCGCTGGATTTGAAACTGAATATTTTTTGCATTTTGATTGGTTGAAAGAAACTGCTGATTTTAGCTTTTGTCCAATCGAGAGTCTATGCGTAAAAATAACATTTGCTGCCGCTGCTACTACTACTAACAAAACTATTTAAATTGTACAGCTGTGTTCTATTATTGCTTTTATACATTTTTCTTCTACAAACTTTGGTTAATTACTTCGTAGCTATAGTTTTCTTCATTAAATTAACTTAGAAAAAAATCAGTTGTCGTCTGCATTTTGTTTACATATATAAAGAAAGCTATATTAATATGACTACTGTAATTTGTGCACAGTAGCTAACAGTTCCGCAATCGGATCCAGTACCACGATCATCAGGTGGAACCACTTTGCAGTTTTGGCCTCTACTTCATCTCTGAAGTGGCGGGGCCCCTCTATCAGGAGGTCATATTGGTACTGGTGTAAGTTACTTTTCTGTCCAACACTCATCGTTTCTTTTTACCCAGATCCAGTATGATGCCTTCTTGTACGTCTCTCACAAAGTTTTTTGGTCCCCCGATTTTATAAATCGGGGGACCTATGTTTTGAGGCATTTCCGTCTGTCCGTCCGGATTTTTCTCCGCAACCATCCATTGAATTTCTCTGAAATTTTGCATGAAGTTGTAACTTTGGTCAGGTTAGAAAATGACGACATTCTCCGTTTTTTGAAGAAAAATCTTGTTAGCTCCCTGAAATGGCAAAAAATGACATTTTTTGCCCCATAACTTTTCATCCATCCATTCAATTTCTCTGAAACTTGGCCAAAATGTGGAGGCAATTGTTCCTAATAGAAAATAAGTATCGCTGACCTTGAAAAAAATCTGGTTCGCACCCCCAGAGGGGCAAAAGCCCTCAAAATTTCAAAAAATGACCGTTTTCTCCCATAACATTTGATTCATCCATTCAATTTTTTTTAAAACTTGGTCAAAATTAGAGGCAACTGTTCTGGATATAAAATGAGCATCCTTGACCTCAGAAAAATTCTGGTTCGCGCCCCCAGGGGGTCAAAGGGGGTTCAAAAATGCCCCAAATTGCTCAAATTTATTGCATTTTACACTCGCCACATCGAGTCACATACAGAGGGGGACCACGCATGCGCGGCTTGTTACTTCTGTGTTCGTACAACAGAAACGCTTTTGCAGTATATTCGTTAGCTTTTGCTCAACATATCCTCAGGCTCCCACAGCCAAATCATAGTATTCCGCATTCTATCCTTTTTCCTGGTATTCGGTCAGTAGGTCACCATATCTCTTATCCTTCCTATCTTCTGCAATTACAAAATTATCCTCCCAGGGTACAGTCAGCTCCAACATAATTCCAATCTTCTTTTCCTCGCTCCACACTACAAGGTCTTGTTTAGATGAATTACTTCCCTTTGTTTTAACGCACGTGCATTGGCAGTGTTACGATCGTGCTAACTAAGAGAGGAACAAATAGAATTATTGTATAGATTTTATGTTATTTATAACTTGAAGATTACGGAAATGAAATGATAAAAACTAAAAATGATAATACGCAGTTCCATACTATTGACTTCCAAACTAACCTATCTCCGACCAGGTCTTTATCTATCCCTCTTTCTCTCAAATTCATCCGGATCACTTCCATTTTTTACCGTGACCTTCTCCTGCTAACTGACCTACATCTACTAACTCAAGAACTCTCATCCATTCTTTCAATGTAACCGTGCCAACGTAGTCTCCGTTTCTGCACACATCTTTCTCTACCGTTCAGATTTAAAAATCTTCCTCTGAGGTCATCAGATCTAAGTTTTTTAGGAGAGTAGAAAATGAACCGTGGGTTTACTTTCGGCAGCCTCGTAACTCTCGCATCCCTTATTTTGTCCTTTAGTCCTCACATTTCATGAGCGCTGTTTCTGACAAAAGAGGAAGGATTGCTGTTTTCTGGGTTGGAATCTATTCATCTAACACTTATCGTTGGCTAGTTTTTTGACCTTGAAGTAGTTTTTTAACATTTTTTTTAGCTCCTTACATCAAGTGGCTTCATGTCTTGTCTGGAGCGACTTTCATAAAAAAAAAAGTCTGCCTGTAAGACTCCCATTGCACATCTATCGTATCATTCTCATAATTCCTGATAGTATTGTCACTTGACAACTTGAAGAAAACTTCACGATGTTGTGTTATCTTAGCACAAACCCAACTTCTTACCAAGTCTATAATTAAAGAGCAGAGTGTAAGGAGGCGGAGGTGGACTGGGTTGGTGGTTTTGTGCTTACTAAGCTGCTTTCAAACCGTTCGCCTGAAAGATGGCGTCGACTTAGCGCAGCATCCAGCAGAACATCTTGCTATTTAACCGGAGTGATTCTGTTGATATGCATCTATTTTTATACCCAACAACTTCAGAAAAAGAGAAGAAACTTGTAGCGTTCTTATTCACCAATATATACAATACTACAAACTCTTAGAAATATGGAAATAAAATCTCTTCACTTCTGCCGTATCAAGATTATATCCTCCTCTCTTTTTCTGTCTTCTCTTCTCTCTTCTTCTCTTCTCTCTTATTCTCTTCTTTTCTTCTCCCTTCTCTTCTTCTCCCTTCTTCTCTTCTTCTCCCTTCTTCTCTTCTTCTCTTCTCTCCTCTTCTCTCTTCTTCTCTTCTCTCTTCTTCTCTTCTCTCTTCTTCTCTTCTCTCTTCTTCTCTTCTCTCTCTTCTTCTCTTCTCTCTTCTTCTCTTCTTCTCTTCTCCTCTCTTCTTCTCTTCTCCTCTCTTCTCTTCTTCTCTTCTCTCTTTCTCCTCTCCTTCTCCTCTTCTCCCTTCTTCCCTTCTCCTCTTCTCCTTTCTCCTCTTCTCTCTTCTCTTCTCTCTTCTCCTCTTCTCTCTTCTCTTCTCCCTTCACCTCTTCTCCCTTCTCCCCTCATACTAATGCAAAAGCTAAAAAGCCACTCGAGCATAAGGGTTAATGAGTATCAGTTGGATTATGAACAATACTATGAAAGGATTGGAAAACGAGAGGTGTGATAGACAGAATTTAGTTCTTTTTCTTCTTCTCCTTTTCTTCTTCTTCTTCTCCTCCTTTTTTTTCTTTTCTTCTTTTTTAGTTTCTCCTTCTTGTTTTCTTTTTTCCTCTCTTTTATTGTTTTCTTTTTCTCTCTTTTTTCCCTCTTTTTTTCCCTTTTCTCCTCTCTTCTTTTTCCGTCTTTTCTTTTTCCTTTTTCCGTCTTTTCTTTTATTCTTTTTCCATCTTTTATTCTTTTTCCGTCTTCTCTAGTTTTTTTCTTTTTTCATCTTTTCTCAGAAATTGTAAACGGTCTGACTCAGACCTAAGAAATCTTCTACTCGGAATAATAAATTATATATAAGTACTAATATATCTACTTGGCGTTGCCTGAGATGCAATGAAATAATTTTTTGTTTTTATCATTTATTTGCTTGCGCATTTTTTTAAACTTATAAGGAAAAAGAAATAAAATGTTAGTTGTAAGAGCGACAACACTTAAAAAGTAAATGAGTTATTCCCCTTTTTTAAAATTTTATTTTTTAGTTCAAATTTATTAATCTCGTGTTTCAGATTCTCCCTCTTCTGATCTGGAGCATGCGGTTCAATGGAAAGAAAAAGTGGCTTGTTATTTTTAACGTTTTTTTTTTTTAACCAAGCTTCGCGCCTTTCACCACAAATGCCTGGACCCTTGTTTTACTCCTGTCGAAATGAATGTCTCTCTTTGATGAAGCCACTTGCTTCAATAAGCTGCTAGCACTGACTATGCGCATGCATTGCAAACATGCAAACCGCTAAACATGCAAATGCGTAGTGCATGTTTACATTACAACTAAAATTTTGTTTCTTTTTCTGTATAGGTTTAAAAGTGTGCAAACAAATAAAAATTAAGAACTAAAATGACTTCACTGCATCCCGGGCTACGCCGGATTAGGTACAACTTGTGTCTCTCTCTCTTTATCTATCATATATATATATATATATATATATATATATCCAAGCAAGCATTGTTGAACGTCATGGAACTTTCTCGTTTGTAAATCTTCTTCGTGAGGTTCTCAAACTGTCGAGCTATCCTTCTGGTTTTGGGTGGCACTCTATAGAGTATTTCACCAATTGTTCTTAATTCGACCATTTTTTTTCGAGCGCTTTCGACTTTCTTAGTCGTCTTCAGGATTAGGTTTTTTTAAAATAAGAAGACTGGAGTTAATGTTTTATAGGTATCATTAAGGGCGAAGGAAAGAGAAGAGAGGGTGGGTGGTGTGTGGATAATGACTTGCTGCCTAAGTATACATATATATATATATTATATTTAGGCAGCAAGTCATTATTTAAGCGGTGTTGAATGACAGAATTTTCGCATCTGTTGATTTTTTTTTTATTGATTTTTTTATGATATTCTTGATGTGTTGGGCAAGCTTTCTGGTCTCTGGTGGTAGCCAGTATAATATGGTTCGGAGTGTTCTTGATTCGGCCATCACTCGAGTGTTTTTAACCTTCGTGGTCGTCATCAGGAGTAGGTTTATATATATATATATATATTGCTTTCAATACTTTTAAACGAATTCAATTATTTATACAGAAAAACATATTACCTAAATATTAATTGGTAATAATTTTCCCTCATCAATGTTATGTCCCCAGATGGGGAGTGGCATATATATTTTAAAAATATAATTATCCATGGACACGTGTTTCGTCGTTTTACAACTCATCAGCGTGGATGCATCTAGCGAGATTCGAAACCAGGACCCCAGAGTCTGAAGCTCTACGACTGAGCCAATCCCTGCTATATGTATGTATGTATGTATATATATATATATATATATATATATATATGATTCAAAAGACCATGCAAAAAGTAATCAAACATCATAATTTTCATTAGTTCCTTCAATTCTTTATTTCCGCACTTTGGTGGACATTTACCATTTCCATTTTCATCTTACATACAAAAAAAAATACAAAAAAACTCAATAGTCCATATTAATGGAAATGGTAAATGTCCACCGAAGTATGAAAATAAAGAATTTAAGGAACTAATGAAAATTATGATTTTTGATTTCTCTTTGCATGGTCTTTTGAATTGAATCAATATAATATATATGCTCTGAACTTTGTAACACAACTTCATTGAGCTTTGAATTGGATACTTTCGGATACTGTAAGAAGTATAAAATTGAAAATATACATTCCTTACAAGAACCCATTAAAAAAAAAAAAAAAAAAATGACTCAATACTGGTCACCCCTGAAGAAAGAATTTTATTCCGTAATCGATAGGATTAATGTAAGAAAAAAAAAAAAATAATAAATTAATCTTGTATTGCTAATTTGGCTTATATTTCAATTTTATTAACTTTCCATGCAATACTTTGAAACTTGAACGATAAACACACACATTATATATATATATATATATATATATATATATATATATATATATATATATATATATTGTTTCTAGTGGAAGATTTCTTAGGTCTATGTCAGACCTTTTAATTATATCCAGAGTCTGAATGAGTTGGGCCTTTTGGCTACTGATTCCACAGCCCTGGGTTGACTGTATACTTTTAAACAATTTATATCTGCCTATTTTAATAAAAAAAAAGAAACAATCAAATAAATTTTGAATAGTTTAATCCAACCTTCAGGGTTCTTAGTAATTGTTGATTTGAACTGCTGTGGTTAAAGGCGTGGCTAAAATGCCGCCGGCGGACTAAATGGTACTCTGCTGATTAGAAAGAAAGTAAACCCCACCCATCAAGAATTTGAAACTTGAGAAAGAAAAAAAATGTTAAAGTGAAATATGTTGTAGTGATATACTTGTAGGAAAGCGGTTAGGGTCAGGCGTTTACATTTTAGAGAATTTTGATTTGAATAATTTTTAGATATGTTCTCACATTTTTGAGAGACTTTGTTGGTCAGTGTGTCTCGTTTAAGTTAGAAATGGCATTTTCTTTTTTTGACACACTTCAGTATAAAATAGCATTCTTGCCGATCTGTTACACCGAGGCATGAGACGGCGTCCTTGCCGATCTGTCACGCCGAGGCATGAGACAGCGTCCTTGCTGATCTGTCATGCCAGGGAATGAGACGGCGTCCTTGCCGACCTGTCACGCCGAGGCATGAGACGGCGTCCTTGCCGACCTGTCACGCCGAGGCATGAGACGGCGTCCTTGCCGACCTGTCACGCCGAGGCATGAGACGGCGTCCTTGCCGACCTGTCACGCCGAGGCATGAGACGGCGTCCTTGCCGACCTGTCACGCCGAGGCATGAGACGGCGTCCTTGCCGACCTGTCACGCCGAGGCATGAGACGGCGTCCTTGCCGACCTGTCACGCCGAGGCATGAGACGGCGTCCTTGCCGACCTGTCACGCCGAGGCATGAGACGGCGTCCTTGCCGACCTGTCACGCCGAGGCATGAGACGGCGTCCTTGCCGACCTGTCACGCCGAGGCATGAGACGGCGTCTTTGCCGACCTGCCACGCCAAAGTATAAGATGGCATTTTCATCACTGAACACACAGATTAATTGGACTTATCTTTTATGTATCTGTGTATTTTTTTATGTTTCAGCTATCTTTATTTGGAGATGAGTGAATATGAGTGATGTTATCAATGTATTTTTCCATCTTAGAATTTATTATATCTTGTCCAATTTTGACTTTTCCTGAAATCATATTTAAATCCATGTCCCCAAATGATTTGTCTCATGGATACCGTCGCAGACTATGGAACCGGCTATGCTGTGGAAGATACTGCTGGGAAAGGATGAACCCCCTTCTCCCTCCCAGCTATAGGTAAAATACAACTTGTGTTAAATTATACAATGAATTGGCTTACAATAGAGATTGTATTTAAGTATTGAATAGTCCAAAAAATGTGGTTTTGCTGTAAAACAACCATATATATATATATATATATATATATATAATAAAATTCCTCTAAGATTTTAATCTTTGAAAAGACTGGCTTAAAGAAAAGAAAAATAAACATGTTTTTATCGAGTACACCTTGCATTGAACAATCGAAGATGAAATAGATTTGTCATCCGTACATCTTTATCTCTTTTCCTTCATTTATCTTTATATATATATATATATATATATATATATATATATATATATATACAATAATATTTTTATAAATAAATATTAAATATTTAAATACCTAGAGACATCGATGTTTCATGCTAACGCAATCTTCAGTCTAGGAACTAATTCTCAACGGTCGGTAGGCGCGAACCCCGAACACAAATCGCCACTGATTCGCAGTCGGGGATCTTACCCATAGGCTATTGCCAACTAGTTAGTAAATAGAGAGGAACTTTAACTGTATATATATCTATATATAATCGTTGTGATTGTCATCAGGAAATAAGAACCCTCGGGGCCATATCATACCAACTACCACCGGAGATCCAAAACTTGCTCGCATAAAAAAACATTATCAAATGAAAACCATTCAGGGACTCAAATGTTCTTGGCTTGTCTGTTGGCATTAGTCTTCTCGATGCCAAAGGTAACCTTAGTTTTACTAGTGGTTGCTTACGGTTATTTAGTTTTGCTTGGGGATTGCTGTCTTAGGGGGTGTTTTTTTCTGTTGGAATGTTTGTTTCTAGGTTGGTTATTTCTGGTTGTGGTTCATGTGCAGGGGTATCTGTTTCTATTAAAGGTTCCCTGATCGTGAAAGGTTCACTTCCCTTTGCATTTACACTTTTCTAGGTTGGTTATTTCTGGTTGTGGTTGATGTGCAGGGGTATCTGTTTCTATTAAAGGTTCCCTGATCGTGAAAGGTTCAATTCCCTTTGCATTTACACTTTTCTAGGTTGGTTATTTCTGGTTGTGGTTCATGTGCAGGGGTATCTGTTTCTATTAAAGGTTCCCTGATCGTGAAAGGTTCAATTCCCTTTGCATTTACACTTTTCTAGGTTGGTTATTTCTGGTTGTGGTTCATGTGCAGGGGTATCTGTTTCTATTAAAGGTTCCCTGATCGTGAAAGGTTCACTTCCCTTTGCATTTACACTTTTCTAGGTTGGTTATTTCTGGTTGTGGTTCATGTGCAGGGGTATCTGTTTCTATTAAAGGTTCCCTGATCGTGAAAGGTTCACTTCCCTTTGCATTTACACTTTTCTAGGTTGGTTATTTCTGGTTGTGGTTGATGTGCAGGGGTATCTGTTTCTATTAAAGGTTCCCTGATCGTGAAAGGTTCAATTCCCTTTGCATTTACACTTTTCTAGGTTGGTTATTTCTGGTTGTGGTTCATGTGCAGGGGTATCTGTTTCTATTAAAGGTTCCCTGATCGTGAAAGGTTCACTTCCCTTTGCATTTACACTTTTCTAGGTTGGTTATTTCTGGTTGTGGTTCATGTGCAGGGGTATCTGTTTCTATTAAAGGTTCCCTGATCGTGAAAGGTTCAATTCCCTTTGCATTTACACTTTTCTAGGTTGGTTATTTCTGGTTGTGGTTGATGTGCAGGGGTATCTGTTTCTATTAAAGGTTCCCTGATCGTGAAAGGTTCAATTCCCTTTGCATTTACACTTTTCTAGGTTGGTTATTTCTGGTTGTGGTTGATGTGCAGGGGTATCTGTTTCTATTAAAGGTTCCCTGATCGTGAAAGGTTCAATTCCCTTTGCATTTACACTTTTCTAGGTTGGTTATTTCTGGTTGTGGTTCATGTGCAGGGGTATCTGTTTCTATTAAAGGTTCCCTGATCGTGAAAGGTTCAATTCCCTTTGCATTTACACTTTTCTAGGTTGGTTATTTCTGGTTGTGGTTGATGTGCAGGGGTATCTGTTTCTATTAAAGGTTCCCTGATCGTGAAAGGTTCACTTCCCTTTGCATTTACACTTTTCTAGGTTGGTTATTTCTGGTTGTGGTTCATGTGCAGGGGTATCTGTTTCTATTAAAGGTTCCCTGATCGTGAAAGGTTCAATTCCCTTTGCATTTACACTTTTCTAGGTTGGTTATTTCTGGTTGTGGTTGATGTGCAGGGGTATCTGTTTCTATTAAAGGTTCCCTGATCGTGAAAGGTTCAATTCCCTTTGCATTTACACTTTTCTAGGTTGGTTATTTCTGGTTGTGGTTGATGTGCAGGGGTATCTGTTTCTATTAAAGGTTCCCTGATCGTGAAAGGTTCAATTCCCTTTGCATTTACACTTTTCTAGGTTGGTTATTTCTGGTTGTGGTTGATGTGCAGGGGTATCTGTTTCTATTAAAGGTTCCCTGATAGTGAAAGGTTCAATTCCCTTTGCATTTACACTTTTCTAGGTTGGTTATTTCTGGTTGTGGTTCATGTGCAGGGGTATCTGTTCCTATTAAAGGTTCCCTGATCGTGAAAGGTTCACTTCCCTTTGCATTTACACTTTTCTAGGTTGGTTATTTCTGGTTGTGGTTGATGTGCAGGGGTATCTGTTTCTATTAAAGGTTCCCTGATCGTGAAAGGTTCAATTCCCTTTGCATTTACACTTTTCTAGGTTGGTTATTTCTGGTTGTGGTTCATGTGCAGGGGTATCTGTTTCTATTAAAGGTTCCCTGATCGTGAAAGGTTCAATTCCCTTTGCATTTACACTTTTCTAGGTTGGTTATTTCTGGTTGTGGTTCATGTGCAGGGGTATCTGTTTCTATTAAAGGTTCCCTGATCGTGAAAGGTTCAATTCCCTTTGCATTTACACTTTTCTAGGTTGGTTATTTCTGGTTGTGGTTCATGTGCAGGGGTATCTGTTTCTATTAAAGGTTCCCTGATCGTGAAAGGTTCACTTCCCTTTGCATTTACACTTTTCTAGGTTGGTTATTTCTGGTTGTGGTTCATGTGCAGGGGTATCTGTTTCTATTAAAGGTTCCCTGATCGTGAAAGGTTCAATTCCCTTTGCATTTACACTTTTCTAGGTTGGTTATTTCTGGTTGTGGTTGATGTGCAGGGGTATCTGTTTCTATTAAAGGTTCCCTGATCGTGAAAGGTTCAATTCCCTTTGCATTTACACTTTTCTAGGTTGGTTATTTCTGGTTGTGGTTCATGTGCAGGGGTATCTGTTTCTATTAAAGGTTCCCTGATCGTGAAAGGTTCAATTCCCTTTGCATTTACACTTTTCTAGGTTGGTTATTTCTGGTTGTGGTTGATGTGCAGGGGTATCTGTTTCTATTAAAGGTTCCCTGATCGTGAAAGGTTCAATTCCCTTTGCATTTACACTTTTCTAGGTTGGTTATTTCTGGTTGTGGTTGATGTGCAGGGGTATCTGTTTCTATTAAAGGTTCCCTGATCGTGAAAGGTTCAATTCCCTTTGCATTTACACTTTTCTAGGTTGGTTATTTCTGGTTGTGGTTCATGTGCAGGGGTATCTGTTTCTATTAAAGGTTCCCTGATAGTGAAAGGTTCAATTCCCTTTGCATTTACACTTTTCTAGGTTGGTTATTTCTGGTTGTGGTTCATGTGCAGGGGTATCTGTTTCTATTAAAGGTTCCCTGATCGTGAAAGGTTCAATTCCCTTTGCATTTACACTTTTCTAGGTTGGTTATTTCTGGTTGTGGTTCATGTGCAGGGGTATCTGTTTCTATTAAAGGTTCCCTGATCATGAAAGGTTCAATTCCCTTTGCATTGATACTTTTCTTGATTGTGTGTGTCCCTAGGAGTGTTAGTCAGCATTGTAAGTGTTTTTGTGTTGATCTGTTCTCTGATCACGACTGGTAGCATTTTTTTTTTCTTTGTTGTAAAATGGGGTGAATTTTCGAAGGTGTCTTCTATTTCTTAGTGATTCATCCTGTACTGTCTATATTGATTGTATATTGCTTGATTGGTTGAGGGTTGTTTCCTGTAAGGTTTTGGAGATAAACATGGTCACCAATCTCAAGAGGTTTGAGGTTTTTGGTGTGCTCTTTGATCTTTCGATTTGATCTCTGATTGGGCTTCCGAATAGTATCATTGTCGAGGTTTTTGGTGTGCTCTTTGATCTTTGGATTTGATCTCTGATTGGGCTTCCGAATAGTATCATTGTCGAGTCGGACCACATGCATGTGTTGTCTACACATTTTACTTTATTCTTAAATTCTGCGATAATTGAATCAAAGCTCTGTGTATACCCATCACCACTTGATAAAAATCCTTGTGGTGCCACTTTGTAGCGATATCTTCCGCAGAGGGTGATAAACGTTGTGATACGTCTATCCTCTTCATTTAATGGAACTGAATGATAACCGTTGATCAGTGACAGTTTTTGTTTTTTTGGGGGGGTAGGGTTTAGGGTTAGGGTTTGCCTTACAGAATTTTTGTTTTGTGGCTTGAGATCAACTATGCGTCTGGTTGTGCTGTCCGATTTTGCAGTCACCACTATTCTGGAGCACCATGTTACTAGTGTATTTGGGCCCCTTTTCTCAAGTACCCCAATTGTGACATCCCTTTTTTGCCAGGGACTACTGCTGGTTTGCATTTGGATGAATGTGTAATCTCAAGGGTTCGCCCGTTATCATTGGTAGGGCTTGATGTTCACAAGTGTTGAAAATAGTGTCTTCATCGTACTTTTAAGAGCCATTCTTTCGATTTGGGGATATTTTCATCAGTGCCCTTTATTCCAGCTGGAAGGGTTGTTGGAATTGGTGAGGGATCTTGGATTCTTTTAGGATAGCTGCATGTTGGTGTTGGTTCTGCTGACATATTCATGGATTGTTCCATTTTATTTTTTATTTTAGGGAAGTCTCTAGGTATTATACCTAATTGCTCAAGGGCTTCCCTGCATAAGGTCGCCTTGGACATTTTTTGCGAGAGGTAGACGATTTGTTTGCATGATCTCGCTTGCCACGTTTCGTCTTTAACTGAAATGTCAATGGTGATCCCGCATTCAACCCCTAAGTCTTCATGTCCGACTCACTTCTCTCATTGATAACCTGACTGGCATGATATCTTGGTTTTTTTTGGAATGGGCAGTGGCTAGTGGTATATAATTAAGCTCGGACAGTTAGAGTCAGCAATCATGGGTATTGTTGTTGGGTTTAGGGGTATGTTATTACCGAATTGCACATATTGATTGGTTAGTGGGGTGAGTTTAGCCATGACAGTTGGGTGTGGTTTTGAAGGACGGGGAACCCACTTGTCTCTGTAGATATGATGTTCTACTAGAGTGATGACTGCTAATTGGTCAGAGAAGAACATTTCGTCTTCTACTTGATATTTTCTTTGTCTGGATGCTCTTGAATTTTTCTGACGTCTGCAGAACTTACTGGAACTGTCTCTGTGGCCCCGATTTCCACATGTGGTGAAACGACTGCAGCTTTTGTTGTAGTGATCTTTAATGTAGCACTTGTTGCATGTGGCTTACCATGCTGCGAAAATTCTTGCTTCTGGTGGCATTGTCATTTTTTGAGCCGTGGATGGGTCCAGCACATGTTCAACATTTCCCTTGTCGCAGGTTGGATTTTGGTTGGGTGTATTGATCTTGATTTTTTTCAAATAAATGTTTTACGAAATCAAGATAAAATGAGAATAATCTAATCAGTGGTTCTCAACCGGGGGGGGGTCACCTTCACCAGAAGAAAAATTTCAGGGTCTCGGGGGGGGGGGGGGGGGGTGACAACAGATTAGCAGACACAAACTGGATCGAGGGACACAAAAAATAGTGTGCATCAGCCATTGTTACTGGAAGGTCCTGTTAGATTTTCTCTCCGCTAGCATTTGTATTAAATGCTATTATTGTTAGTATTAGCTATTATTGTTAGTATTAGCTATTATTGTTAGTATTAGCTATTATTGTTAGTATTGTTAGTATTAGCTATTGTTAGTATTAGTTAGTATTAGCTATTATTGTTAGTATTAGCTATTATTGTTAGTATTAGCTATTATTGTTAGTATTAGCTATTATTGTTAGTATTAGCTATTATTGTTAGTATTAGCTATTATTGTTAGTATTAGCTATTATTGTTAGTATTAGCTATTATTGTTAGTATTAGCTAGTATTGTTAGTATTAGCTAGTATTGTTAGTATTAGCTATTATTGTTAGTATTAGCTATTATTGTTAGTATTAGCTATTATTGTTAGTATTAGTTAGTATTGTTAGTATTAGCTATTATTGTTAGTATTAGCTATTATTAGCTATTATTGTTAGTATTAGCTATTATTGTTAGTATTAGCTAGTATTGTTAGTATTAGCTATTATTAGCTATTGTTAGTATTAGCTATTATTGTTAGTATTAGCTATTATTAGCTATTGTTAGTATTAGCTATTGTTAGTATTAGTTAGTATTAGCTATTATTGTTAGTATTAGCTATTATTGTTAATATGAATGCAAATTTTGAGTCAGACATTTTTTAAGTGGGGGGGGAATATCATTCTGCTACACGGACTAAAAAGTTTGAGAACCACTGTGCTAGAATCAGCATACCTTATTCCGACAAGGTAGGGTCTAGTACTACCTACCAAAGTAGCTTTGACTCTGCCGGCCTGAGTGCCGAGAATGGATCCTTGGCGAATATAAAAACAGCTGGACAGTTTAATGGCTTCAAACTAATTTTTAAGAGAGTGTCACAATACTAAACATATGTCAGCCATATTTTAATCTATTGATATTAGATTAAAAATGTCTGACATGTATTTACTGTTGTGACTTTATTATTTTGGGTCTGTTTTACGATAGGGGAAGAAAATTACTGTTGAACTATAATACTTGACTTTTGTCTTTAGACTTTAATGAAAGCCAGAAATTATTTTCTATTCGGCAATTTAAAGGTTTCAAAATTACTTTCGAATTTTAGAAGAACCAATAATAATGCGAAAGTTGAGCTCATTTCGCACATTACTGGGAAAAATCAAAACGATCTATTTCAAGTTAATTCAACTTGACACAATAGACGCACCATCTTTTTTATATACTGCCTATGTATATGCAATATCGGTCGCAAGGTTAAATAATTTGCATATTGGTTTTGAAAAAGGACATTTTATTAATTAACTATTTGTTATTGTTTTGATTTTAATGTTGTTACCCTAACCCGTTTTACAATATTGTTTTTATTTCCTAGACAAATATCTAGTATTTTGTGTTAGAATGTTCCTTCGTTTAGAAGGACCGACTTGATTTTCAACAAGTTGTGATCTATTTATAAATTGTAAGTGAAAAGGCACACTGATTTCTTCTTTCTTTTCCTTTCTTTACAGTCATATTTAAAAGATGAATAAATTTGTTTCAAAATTACAAAAATGTTAATGTTGATCTATATGAATAAATGAGAAATATTTTATTTCGTGTTTACAACAAATTTATGAATAAAATGTTTATTATTTTAATTAATGTTTCAAGTATGGAACTTTGTGAAGTGATAGTAAAATTATAAAATGCAAATGTAGATGTATCTTCCATTATATCTATCTTGTTTTGCGTAGGCCATTTTCTGTTTTATCACAACTGAAACATGATTGCTTCTCGCGTAACTAATTTTGAGAACTGAGACAAAAGTTTTTCTTGGTACCGTTATTTGGTATATTTTGGTATGTGACCTATTGACTGAAGTGATTCAGTTGAATCTATCAGAGAATAAACATGTTTTTATCAGGAATGCATGGATTAAGTTTCTGTTTTATTCTCTAGATGTCTGGAAAAAAAATTTGTTTAAATTTTTTTTTTTTTTCTAGAATGTTTTTTATTTTGAAAATAAAACCTGATACATCTTTCAAGGTTTGGCATTTCTGTGATCTTCTTCTATATAATAAAGTGAAGCCGGTCTATTTCTCAAAATTTGTCATCGATAGCCTTGAATCTGACAAATTGATATTTGATTTTGTCTAGCCAATTTTTCATTTTCTTACTTCCACCATTTTCTTTACAAGAAAATAATGTATTTTGATTTAGTTTCTTTCAAAATATACTTATTCCGGCTAGAAAGAGTGCTAAATGGGAACCTTTTTTAATAATGATCTAAACAGCAGCATCAGCTTAGGACATTAATAAAAAACAAATATATATATTTTCGTCATTGCTCTTTCAACTATCAGATGAACAATTACATGTGTTGAAAATAAATATTCAACTATTTTTTTTTTTTTTAGAATTCCTTGTAGTAATATGAGGTTCAAGCCTGGAAGCGGGTGTTTCTTCACTTTTCAATTATTAGTTACATGTTTCAGATCGTTTCCGTCAATTTGGTTTCTGCTATTTTCACGTTTCACCTGTTGTACTTTCTGGCCTTTAGAGGCCGTTTTTTTGTTGTAATCACCAGTCGCTAATGTCCAGGGAATTTAGCGATAAACCTTTTATTTAATCCGGTGGATTAAATAAAGTGTTAAGTTTGAAATTCACACAAGGTTACCACCATCGTCTATGACAAAAATGACACTTGCTGGTCGGAGTAAAATGAATGAAACATTGTGAAAATACCAACAACTAAGATGAAATATGTAAATATGTTTCCTCCAGTTTTCAGCAAGGAGGAATGCCAGGATCTTCTTCAGTGCAATATTGCACAGATGTCACTAACCAAAAAAAAATTAAATTAAATAAAGTCTGTAAATGGCATCATCATATTCGGTTTAACGCCTGTTTTACATGCTGGCAGGTGTTGGACAGCTTTTAGAAATTGACTTCAAAACTTCCACTTCTTGTGTACCCAATGCTTGCAAGTACCACAAAACTTCAGTTGCATCCGACTTCCGTTCCACAAACTGAGCAAGGAAACTTTCCTCTTTCTTGGAGGCTTTCCAACACTACAACCACTAATCGTACCTTAGGTCTTGGTAACTGTCACTCTCGGACTTTTACTTTTTATAGCATTCCTTCAATTCTTTAAATAACAAGTAAACCTTCTATTGTTTTACAGGCAAATGTAGTAATAAAAAATCGTTTATGAAAAAAAAAAGTTTGATAAATCACAACTTTGTACGATTGGGTTCGTTCACTGCACGTGATCCTCCACCGTTGTTTGAATTCGGCGATTGATTTCACCACTGGCCGTAGTGTCAATCATGTGGTCTCGGTGACTGCTGTAACAAAATGATTTTCCTTCCAAATAAGATCGTAACTTCAGTTTAAAAGAAGCAACAATGTTTTACTTTAGGGTTACAATGACACTTGGTTTCTCTACCGAACAGCACGTTTGTCGATTTTTACAAGTCTATCTTCCAACCGAACACAAACAATCAATCAGCGTAACACCTAAGGGCCCATCTGTCTCTGAGACCCACAGAAACCCAACTGACCTCGTCTTCCAATCTTGCTGGAATATATATAGATACCACTTTGACCACATCGTGAGATCACCCGAAACTTATCAGCTGTTAGTTTATGGACATAAAAACTGACTAACCATAGGGGCCACTATCTGGTATGAACATAACTTTTTCAAAGTCTCAAGTGGCACAAAATCACAGCATGGAACTTCGTATCTAAGAAGACATTATTATTATTATTTCAAAGAGCCAGACAATTTCTTGGGTGGTCTAATCCAAGGTAGATATTTTGCCCATCACTGGTCTGTCGTCTGCAGCATGCATCCCACTAAACGTGCAGCAGTGTGCATGTTTACACAAATGTTTTGGCTTCATAGATATCATTGCAGTTTTATCTGTTTTGCATTAACTCACCTGTTACGTAAGCAGACAGACAAAGTGCATTAAAAAATATAAGAAGGATTATTTTCTAACAAGTTGTAAGTATCATAGGTAAGTGTTTAAGCGGCCGATTATAAAAAGCAGTAAAACAATTCCTTTTGTACTCGGCGTAAGTTGGCAAGGAGAGAGAGAAAGAGATATATATATATAGAGAGAGATATAGATATATATATAGAGAGAGAGAAAGAGAGAGATATATATATAGAGATATAGGGAGGACCTGTGGACGAGTGGTTATAGCACTTGTCTTTGGGCTGGACGACTCAAGGCATGCAAATTTTCGGGTCTGAAAACTCTCTCTGTCCACCCAGCAGTAAATGGGTACCTGACTAAAACTCAGGGAAGGTTCAAGGCAGCGGAAGGAGAGGGATGGGCTCCGGCTTCCATATGCTGTGCCCTAGACACGGTGATTCTTAACAAATCACCGCCGCTACGGCCATGGGCAGTGTGCGATGTCGGCAACGACACTCATGCGCGTCCAGGCTATGCGACCTTTACTTTACTTTACAATAGAGATATATATATAGAGATATATATATAGAGATATAGAGATAGATATATATAGAGATAGATATATATAGAGATAGATATATATATAGAGATAGATATAGAGATAGATATATATATATAGAGATAGATATATATATATAGAGATAGATATATATATATAGAGATAGATATATATATATAGAGATAGATATATATATATAGAGATAGATATATATATATAGAGATAGATATATATATATAGAGATAGATATATATATATAGAGATAGATATATATATATAGAGATAGATATATATATATAGAGATAGATATATATATAGAGAGATAGATATATATATAGAGATAGATATATATAGAGAGATAGATAGATATATATAGAGAGATAGAGAGATATATATAGAGAGATAGAGAGATATATATATATAGAGAGAGAGATATATATAGATATATATATATATATATATATATATATATATATATATATATATATATATATATTAGTGAGTGAGTCTCAGCTTTATCAAGTACTAGCCCCTCCCTTAAAAAGAAGCCACCTTCCGGGTTGGCTTTTAATTTTACCCCTATAGAGGTCGATTAGGATTTTGTTTAAGCAACAATGCAGCGGAAAAAAATGTTGTTTCGTTTTGCATATTTATCTCTACTGCAGGAGGTTAGACGCAGGTCGAGTGAGGTTTTGAAAAGCCCGCACACTAGGTGAAGTGCACTCTGACCTACAAAAATGCCTGAGCAGCCCCGTCGGAATTCCCCAGTAGACATGCCTCAGGCTATTAGCAATAAACGAACCCCTTTCTCAAAGAGAAGGCAAAGCCTGGGAGGGTGGGTCATCTTTGGACTGAAAAGAACCATAGCAATAAAGCCACTGTCAGACTGATTGCCGAGGACGTATCCCTGACCGGTAAAAACAACATCTATTCAAACTGTGCTGAGAAAAAAATTGTCCCGTTGGATCATCCATTCAGCTGGGGTTAGAGTGTTTGAATCGGGAAGAAATGAATTTACAAAAAAAATGTTTTTTTTTAAATGACAAAATTCAAAATTAGTCTCTTTCTGCTCGCTATGTCCCCTCTCCCCCTGTTTCTACATCTACGGATTAAATAATATTACTTCTGGTGATATTCTCTTTTTTTTTTTTTTTAATTTTTTTTATAATAGACTATTCCAATCTTTATTACATTCGACTATTAATAGTCACAAACGTGAGTGAAAGAAAAGGTATAAAATGAGAGTGGGGAGGAGGTCAAACAGCATGCAGTGAGAGAGGGTGAAAGTGATAGACAGAAAGTTAGTAAGAGATGGGTCATTTGGTGAGTTAATTGCAAATTACGGCTAGTTTGAACGATTAAAATGTTTGTTTTTTTCCAAACCAAAACCAAGGAATATTTTAACATGTATTTTATGTGATTAAAATATACAGAAAAAAAAGTATTTTGGGAAAAAACATTGATTAACTCACATTTAGTATAATAAGTCAAATTTTAATTGTTTTTTTTTTGTTTGTTGAGTTTTACAGCATGCCCACTCATGTTAGGTCATGGGACATTCCATGTCAAATCATCCAGGCCCCTCACCACCCCCCTCAGAATTTTTTATCCTTTTGACCCCTGTAAGATATACATAAGTTATGATGAACTGCCAAACTTCAGACCCAGCAATCAATGGGAACCCTGTTTTTGAGCCCAACCAAAATAAGGACCACCGGCCAAAAAACGACTGTTGCGACGTGTCGTGACGGGACTGCCCATCATTACAAGATTGTAAATTCTTTGAAAAGTATTTAGTTTCTGGCCTAGAAAATTGCACATAGTAGGGTTTTGTGACCGAGGAATCCAAAATTCAGCCTTAGAAAGCCAGGGGAGTTCATCTTGTGGGACTTTCTTGCACATTTATATGCTGAGAAGCTTCCGCGGGAACCCCGAAAATGGCATAACTTTGGGGATAAAAAAAAGACAACTCTAGGGGTCAGAGGTGATATCAGTTTTAATATTTAGAAAGCCACAAGATAGAACATTCAGAAAATATATAGGTTCATACTCGGTATTTTATTCCTTCACATTGAAATTTAACACCGAAAGTTGCGGTTTTTCAGTTTTTATGCTAAAAAACACAAATTTGTCACATTACCAACACCAGTCAGTCTCTAATAGTCCTTCCACATATCGCCTAAAAGGATTTAAAGGAACCCCATGACAGGAATGATGAGATATCAGAATTTCAAGAGGATTGAAACACAAAAAATGTAGATTTTGGGATGATGAAAACTGCATTTTTGTCAAATTTTAGGATTTTTTGGCTTATAAATTGGATTTTGCAGCATTTGTCAAAGTGATTTGTCAAACGGGCTTGTAATTTTCATTATGCAGATTTTGTGGCAAGGTGAATAGTCTGATGAAATTTGGAGATGATCTATAAATGACAAAATGCAATATTCAAGGGGCCAAAAACAGTATTTTTGTAAATTAGAGCTTTTTAATGACCACGAAATGGATTTTGCAACACTTGGTTGTAGATGGGATTTTCTTGAGAACCGTCCATTAGATTTTTATGATTTTTACATGAAGTAACATACCAATGATGGTCAGATTTTCTCCAAAGCTTGTTTTCAGAAAAAACTCTGGTTGTGTCCCCAGGGGCTCGAAATTGGTCCAAAATGGGGCAAAATACTCAAAAACGGCCAAAATTGACACATTCTGCCCAATAACTTTTGATCCATCCATTAGATTTTCCTGAAACTCTCACAAAACCAAGATATAAGAAATACACTTATATAAGTATGACACTTACCCCTGAAAAAACTTTTAGAGCTCAATGGGGTAATTTTGGACTTTTTGTCAAAACTTGTAAAAAAATCCAAGAAAATAACAAAATAATAAAACCAACAAAAATCCCTGGGGCACACATCTCAGGGTGTTTTAGGGCTCAAACATCCCTATTTGGGGTAATTTTTTACTTTTTGTCAAAAAGTCCAAAACAATTGTAAAATCCCAAAAAAAACAAATATAAAATGTAAAAAATCCCTGCACATTAAGCTTGTCAGGGTTGTAAGGCTTTTCACTAAAGTTGTCCCAGGTATTTTTTTGGTTTTATTATTTTGTTATTTTTTTAGGATTTTTGTCAGTAATTTTACCATAACATAAAAATTTGTTTCAATTTTAGATGCATGTGAAAGTTTAGAAGCGATGTTGAAACATGTTGTTTTGGAAAAAGTCTGAAAGATGAATGTCACCAGAAAACTGCTGTAGAACTGAAATCATTTGCAGAACTGTCTGAAGATGAATAAACTGTCTATCGTTGGAGAGCTGGTTTGAAACAGAACTGTGATCTGGGTAGTATATGCAAGTACCACGACAGAAAGTATAGCGATGGTTTGTTCAAGAAAGGAAGTAAGTGCATCGACCCATTCAAACTCCATACTAAGAAGAAGCCTGATGGGACACACAACATATCACTCGCTATGGCTGTAGGACTAAGGTCCATGGAATTCAGAATCAATGACAAAACTGTTGTCCCCGGATGGAAGGTCTGTAAGAACTGTCATGCAGAAGTGAAGGAGCGTCTGGCTGGAGACAAGGATTCAACAGATGACTATGAATCCTTGGAAGAGGAAAGTGCAGAATGCGAACCTAACGTGCTTGAATCGATATTACTTCAGTCAGAGCAACGGGACCTCCTAAATGCTACTCTTGGAATGATCAGGATATACCCATTGAAATCCCATGCTCTACAAAAGACAAAGTGAATGATGCCTACGAGAAAGTCAACAGAAGTTTCGAGAAGCAGAAGGAAATGGTGAAGGAGCTGTTTGAGTTACCGGACACCTCTCGGCTGGACATGACCGAACGGTTGATGGAGATGGATACCGAGGCAAAAGCGAGAAACTTTTCTTCTGAAAGAGAAGATTAAAGACAAGGGTACACACACACAAGACAAGATACAAATCCTTACAATGGCGCCACTAGATTGGTCCAGAAAAGAAGTTGCCATTTTCTTTGGGGTAAGTGAATACCTAGTTCGAGACGCTCGGAAGTTGGCTGCAGAAAAAGGCATTCCGGCACGGCTTGAATCTAAAAGTGGACGCAGTCTATCACAAGAAATTGAGAACTCGGTAAAACTATTCTACGAGGATAACGCATTTTCAAGGTTGATGCCAGGAGGCAAAGACTATGTCAGCATTGCTCGGAACATTCACAAACAAAAGCACCTTCTACTGTGTAATCTCAAGGAACTCCATTGTGCATACAAGGAGACGTACCCTCATCATAAGATTGACCTCTCCAAGTTTTGCCAATTGCGTCCTAAGTGGTGTGTCTTCATCTGGTTCTCACTCTGTGTGTTTGTCAAATTCATTAAAACACTAAATGGATGGTCGATGCTTATTGCAATGTGATCAATCGTACAATTAAGCAACGACAATAGGCTTATTGGAGGGAGAGAGCAAAAAGAGCTGAAAAAGATGGAGAACCAATAGAAAATCCAGAGGAAGAACATAAACAATTCCCTCTGATCAACACCACATACAAAGACATGATTTATTGAGGGGAGTGATGTTTTGAGGCATGTCCGTTCGTTCATACTGATTTTTCTCCGCGACCATCCATTCAATTTTTCTGAAATTTTCCACGAAGTTGTAACTTCAGACAGGTTACAAAATGACATTCTCAAATTTTTTAAATATCTCATTAGGCCTCCAGGGGTCAAAAATGCCCCTAAATGACAAAAATGACCCGTTTTGCCCTATAACTTTTGATCCATCCAATCAATGTTCCTCACGAAACCCCTGAAATGGGGGAGGTGGACTTCTCGTTTTTCGACAAAATTTGGAAAACTATTTTTCAAAATTGAATTTTTTTACGGATAATATATCATGATTTTCACGTTTGTTTTAATTTTTGACAAGAAAAATGATTTTGTTCTTATTGTAGGAGCTGGACATTATCGTTTTGTTATTATTTTGAAAACATTTTTTGTCCAAAAAACCTGGACCTAGTTATTCTTTTTTAAAAAAGTGTGCACTCGTGGAGGGGGACTACGCATGCGCGGCTAGTTTGGTATCTTTTGGACAAGGTTTCACATAACTTCAATCGGGCATTGAAATTTTGTCTAAAAGTAACATAATTTAACCACTGAAATATTAAATGATCAGATAAACGCATATATACCTCTAAATTACACCCAGACAGCCATACAAGTTTCTTACATTTATCAACATTAGATGAAAATTTTGCGTTTTCAACTACAGTTTTTTTGAAAATTCTCAACTTTCGGCGTTAAATTTCAATGTGAAGGAATAAAATACCGAGTATGAACCTATATATTTTCTGAATGTTCTATCTTGTGCCTTTCTAAATATTAAAACTGATATCACCTCTGACCCCTAGAGTTGTCTTTTTTTTATCCCCAAAGTTATGCCATTTTGGGGGTTCCCGCGGAAGCTTCTCGGCATATAAATGTGCAAGAAGGTCCCACAAGATGAACTCCCCTGGCTTTCTAAGGCTGATTTTTGGATTCCTCGGTCACAAAACCCTACTATGTGCAATTTTCTAGGCCAGAAACTAAATACTTTTCAAAGAATTTACAATCTTGTAATGATGGGCAGTCCCATCACGACACGTCGCAACAATCGTTTTTCAGCCTGTGGTCCTTATTTTGGTTGGGCTCAAAAACAGGGTTCCCATTGATTGCTGGGTCTGAAATTTGGCAGTTCATCATAACTTATGTATATCTTACAGGGGTCAAAAGGATAAAAAATTCTGAGGGGGGTGGTGATATTTCGAACTTTTACTGGATGATTTGACATGGAATGTCCCTCATCTTATACTGAAACGGCACATTTGCATACAAATGATTTGTAGATTAATTGGATGTGTAATGGGAGTCTTGAAGACAGGTCTAGATCTGATGACCTGAGAGGAAGATTAAATCTAGACAGTATAGAGAGATGTGTGCAGAAGAGTAGACTTCGATGGTATAGCCATGTTGAAAGAATGGATCAGAATTCTTGGTTTAGTAGATGTAGAACAGTTGAGATAGCAGGTTCAGTTCACAGAGGAAAGCCAAGGTAAACATGGACGGAAATGATAAAGATGGACCTGAGAGGGGATAAAAAAAGAACCTGGACAGAGATAGGTTACTTTGAAAGTCAATTTCTAGTACTTTCGCGGATTAGGACCCATGCTAACTTTGACCCTAAATCCTAACTCTTATGCTAACCCTAATCCCCACCCTAACTCTAACGATAGGGTCAAAGTTAGCATGGATCCAAATCTGTGAAAGCACCCAATTTCTTAAAGCCGTCCAACGCATGCCAGCATATAAAATGGACGTTAAACTGAATATGATGATGATGATGATGATGATGAGGTATATATATTTTTTAAATAAATAGTCTGTAAGCAGTAGATTCTACTGAACCTATAACCAGCCGCTCAAATTGTCTGGAACTACTGTGGGGTTGAACTGCTGAGAAAGCTGAAATATCAAAAACCATTTGAAAAAAGCTTTTTCTGAACAAATAAAACTCGACCATACTTCGAAATGAATAAAACTAATTCTAAGATTTGTCGCTAGACAGTTGGTCCTTTATTTGGAGTTCCATATACAGTCAACAGCAAGGTGGGGGGAGAATAATCAGAGACACTTATTCTGGTTTAAGAGCCTGTCTCATCTCTCTTCTCTGATGACGTCCTTCTTCATCCAATTTTCTTCTGTTCTATGTTCCCATGTTTTGCCAGATCTGGCCGTTTATCCCTGCCAGACAGGGTGTCCTTGAACAATTATCAGTACAGCTGAACAGAAAATAACCCTTATTTAAAACTAATTGGCATACTCGACTTTCAAGAAATAACAGTTACGGTAACAGGGTCAGTTGGTAGGTGGTGAGATTCTTGACATTATTAGGTCTTTTCTTTCTGATCGAAGCTTGCGAGTAATTTTGGACGGTGTCTCTTCATTCTCTTTTCTTATCAATGCTGGTGTTCCCCAGGGCTTTATTCTAGGCCCAACACGGTTTCTTCTCTATATAAATGATCTTCCAGAGAATATTATTAAGAAAATTCACATCTATACTGATGATACCATTCTCTATTCTGGTGTTGATCCTTGCCCATCTTCCTCAGATCAGTTGAAATATGCGGCCGATCTAGAAGTTGACCTGGGTTCAGTTGTAGATTGGGGTACAAAATGGTTTGTGTCATTTAATCCTGTTAATACTCAGCTCGTGACTTTCAATTGTAGGCGTTCCCCTTTTCTTCCTGAGATTCTCGTAGATGGCTCTGTTCTTGAGAACTCGACTTTGAAATTCTTGGTCTTTCTCTCTCATTAAATCTTTCTTGGAGTTCATACATTAGATCCATTGCTCTTTCTGCTTCTCGTAAAGTTGGTTCTCGCCCCAAACACTTTCTCACACCTGAGTCTATTCTCGATCTCTAAAAATCCACAATCAGACCATGTATGGAGTCCCGTTGTCATATTTGGGCTGATGAATCTCTGTCCAATTTGAAGGTTCTTGATAAGGTGCAAAAACGTATCTGTCATTTGATTGGCTCCACCTTTCTTCTTCTTTGCACCCTCTCTCTCTGAGACATGATGTTGCTAGTCTCAGCCTTTTCTATAAATAATATTATTACATGTGTGCTTCAGAATTGTGTGATCTGTTTCCTGCTTCTTTTGTTCCAGCTTGTTTGACTCGTTAGTCTAGTTGTTTCCATCAATTCGCTGTTTTGATACCTCATTGTAATACAACTTCGTATTCCAGTAGCTTCTTTCCAAGAACTGAAGGCTTGTGGAACTCTCTTCCTGCTGACTGTTTTCCTCCTATCTATAGCCTTGATCTTTTCAAGACTAAGATCAATAGGCATCTCCTGTCTTTGCGATAATCATATTTCGTTCTTATCTCCTTACATCAAGTGGCTTCATGACTTGTCTGGAGCGATTTTCATAAAAAAAAAAGAAAAAGTAACCTGAAAAAAAAAACTAAACACACAGAAAACTATTAATGACAGAAGAGAAAGAATTGTACATTTATAAAGAGAAAAAGTTAATTTTTTTTTTTTTTACATCCAAAGTTTATCAAAATAACGAACAAAATAAATGAGATTGCAAGTTGAAATTGAAGGGAATTTTTACATCCAAAGTTTATCAAAATAACGCACAAAATAAATGATGTTGCAAGTTGAAATTGAAGGGAATTTTTACATCCAAAGTTTATCAAAATAACGTACAAAATAAATGCGATTGCAAGTTGAAATTGAAGGGAATTTTTACATCCAAAGTTTATCAAAATAACGCACAAAATAAATGCGATTGCAAATTGAAATTGAAGGGAATTTTTACATCCAAAGTTTATCAAAATAACGCACAAAATAAATGAGATTGCAAGTTGTAATTGAAGAGAATTTTTACATCCAAAGTTTATCAAAATAACGCACAATAAATGAGATTGCAAGTTGAAATTGAAGGGAATTTTTACATCCAAAGTTTATCAAAATAACGCACAAAATAAATGAGATTGCAAGTTGAAATTGAAGGGAATTTTTACATCCAAAGTTTATCAAAATAACGCACAAAATAAATGAGATTGCAAGTTGAAATTGAAGGGAATTTTTACATCCAAAATTTATCAAAATAACGCACAAAATAAATGAGATTGCAAGTTGAAATTGATGGGAATTTTTACATCCAAAGTTTATCAAAATAACGCACAAAATAAATGAGATTGCAAGTTGAAATTGAAGGGAATTTTTACATCCAAAGTTTATCAAAATAACGCACAAAATAAATGCGATTGCAAGTTGAAATTGATGGGAATTTCATTATATTTACCCGTTTTCACACTCAAAACAAGGCTGGTTTGTGATACCTACTTAAGAGTGAAAATCAAGCATTATTATCATGGAATGAGATGTTAAAAGGATTCCTGTCAAGTCCATATCCTCATCGGTACAATTAGACATCATTTGAAAATGGACACATGACCTGACTATTGCTCTGCTTTGAACAGAACATCCTTGTATATTCAGTAAACTAGCCGCTATATCCTTTTCTAATTGAAAGTAATTTGAAACCTATTCAACTAAGATGGAGACCTTCAGAATGACCTGCTGGCAGAGGCGAGCCAAACTACAATTAAAACCGCATTCTTGGACTGCTCGGAAAAGCCCTCTTCTGTGGCCGCCAAGTATGTCAAGTGTGGAATAATATTCAGTGTATAATTTAGTCACTAATTGTCACTTTTAGTGTACTAATCGTGATAACGAGTCTTCTCCAGAGAATAAAAGATCTTTTCCTTATGCTAACTAGACAAACTGTTGCATTTAAATATAGCACTACAACTCTTAGAGGGGTTTTATGTTCTTTGTAGATTTGTTGTCATAGTTTTGTTTTTTTTTTAAGTTTTTTTTTTTAAGTTTTTTTTTAAAAGTTTTTTTTTTTTAAGTTTTTTTTTTTAAAGTTTTTTTTTTAAAGTTTTTTTTAAAAAGTTTTTTTTAAAAGTTTTTTTTTTAAAGTTTTTTTTTTAAAGTTTTTTTTTTAAAGTTTTTTTTTAAAAGTTTTTTTTACTAATGATGTAATTTGTAGATTTGTTTTAATAGTTTTTATTTTTTTAATTTTATTACATTTTTTACTAATGATTCACCACTATCAAGGCCAAAAGCCACTCGAGGATAAAGGGTTAATGATTGTGATGGATTGTCAGTTGAAATGATCAATATTATGAGATGATGAACAGAATGAATTTTTTTTTATGTCAAGTATTTGTTGACATTGAATTTGAAGACGACCATTTTGTAGTCTGCAGGGAAGCAGTATCATGGTAATGTGTTCCACAGATGGGGAGTTCTTAGAAAGAAACTGTTCATGGAAATTTTCTTTGATGTTATACACACAGAGGAAGAAAGGAAAGTTCTTCGCAGTTGTGGTTGTAAAGAGCTCTTGCTGTGGATGTCTGACAAGAAGGAACTGGAGATTGAAGCTCAGTCGAGCACCTTCCATGGAAATAATGATAGAGTAGAGAAAGACTAGCAGTGTCTCTTCTGTGACAAAGGAAGAACGGAAGAGATTATCTCTCACTAGATTACGAAGTTCATTTTTTTGTACTCTGTCAAGCTGAGAAAGATTGCTCCGAGCGACACCTCCCCCGATGTGGTAGCACTACTCCATCTTAAGATGTATCTGACTCTTAGGGGATTGTATCAGGAGTCTGGTACTTTCTGGAGCGGTAGAATGATCCAACCAATATTCCAGCAACGGATTGGATATAATTTTTCTATTTTAGTAAAAGTCAGTTCTGAGATCTTGACATATTGCTTTCTCTGAGAGGTTTTTATCCTATGTGGGTCATCTTCATGCCTTGATTCTTCTTCCAAAGTTTCAGAATCATCTTGGCAATTTTGATCGCCCTTAATTTCGTCATCAGATGTTTTCGTTCTTATACTGCATAATCATAGCCGGAATCACTCATATTTGTCTCTGAGTATTTTTAGATCTGTATGAGCTTGTATACTGGTGCCATTTTCTCGTCTGGCTATTGTGGCCTCTTTGCATTAGAAAAGTAACCACTTTATAGTCGGTATCATAAACCAGCCAGTTTTGTGTGTGAAAATGGATAAATATTGTGAAATTTACTTAACGTTCAACTTGTGATAACTTATTAATGTTTTGGGTTAGTTTGATAAAGTTTGGATGTGAACAAAATTTAATATATTTCTCTTTATAAATGTCCAATTCTTTCTTTTATGTCTTAATAGTTGTTCCCCCCCCCCCCCCCAGGTTACTACAAGTTAAGTTACTATTTTCAGTGACGGGTGATTTTTTTTCTTTCTTTTTTAATAGATAATATAAAGCATTTTTAATAAAATTTAGCAAGGGGAATAACTAATTTTTACTTGAAGAATATAATAAGATTTCTCTCTCTTACAACGAAATTGTTATTTCTTTTTCTGTATAAGGTTTTTAAAAAGTGTGCAAATAAATAAACATTAAAAAATGATTTCACTACATCCTAATTTTTTATGGAAGGTGCTCCAGACAAGGCATGAAGCCACTTGATGTAAGGAGCTAAAAAAAAATACTAGTTTTAAGGTAAAAAGCTAGCCAACGATAAGTGTTAGATGGATAGATTCCAACCCAGAAAACAGCAATTCTTCCCCCTTTGTCAGAAACATCACTCATGAAATGTGAGGACTAAAGGACAAAATAAGGGAAGCAAAAGTTACGAGGCTATGAAAGTAAACCCAAGATCCACTTTAATGTTTGTGTTTTTCAACTCAATGCACACAATATTGTATGTCTTTAAGCATATAAAAACAGTGCCATCTTAAAGGAAAAGGGCCATTTGTCAACATGGTGGGCTTAATATAGGGTTTTAAGTTGTCTTTCACAAAAGAAATCCAAATTGAAAAATCCAGTCAATTAAATTTTTACCCGATTATCAAATTGTGTTTCCGTCTGTTTTTACATGGTCGAAATCTGAGTTTTGTTATTGATTTACTTTAAAAGAAAAATCGAGCTTGATTTCTACTGTGAATCATATTAAGAAAATTTAATGTGTTAGCTGTTGAAATGAAACTTATATGAACAGTCAAATTTGCACTTTCATGTAATTTTGTGTACATTTTTTAAATTAAAA
>OY744542.1:49716396-49731396 GCA_963556195.1 Sepiola atlantica
TTTTATTGATCTATTTGAAGATTCTTCAGACCATTTTAATGCATTCCGTCCCACTTTGCGATCGGAATTTATTTCAATCTTCTATCCTGTCGTGGGAAGGCATTCTATTTTTTCTCAGGAGTCAGCGAGACTAAATATTTTCCTTTTTTTTGGTGAAAGTAGATGTATTCTAGCAAATGGGTAGGGGAAGTCTGGGAGAGCTGGCCCTATGGGTGTGACACAGTCAGTTTGGTTTTCTGATGTCTACCAGTCAGAGGGGTCTGTGTGCCTCTCCTAGCAAGATGGGCCCTTGGACTTATACTTTGATTTGGTCGGGTTAAGAATTCTTATTGGCAAGTCCGTTATTCAGTAGAGGAAAACTAGCGTCAAATAAAAATTTTTTAATTGCTTTAAACGGGATTTGCGATTTTATTTGGAGGAAGAATTCTTCTGTTTCGGCAGTGACCGAGACTAAATTGAAAGTGTGACAAGTGTCGAGATTTAGCAACAACTTTGGCACAAGCTGACGATCACGGCATGTGCAGTGAACGCGTACACTCTTTTTGTTTTATTAATGAGTCACCACTTATCAAGGCTAAAGCCACTCGAGGATAAGGGTTAGTGAGACTTAAAAATATTGATAGGTTGTTATCGTAGCGGTTTTTAAAATTTTTTTATTTCATTGTTTTTTGACTGTATTTTGTTTTTATTGGAAATCGCTCCAGACAAGGCATGAAGCCATTAAATGTAAGGAGCTAACAAGAACGAAATATAATTATCGCAAAGACAGGAGATGTCTATTTGCCTTAGTCTTAAAAAGACCAAGGCTATAGGTAGGAGGAAAACAGTCAGCAGGAAGACAGTTCCAGAAGCCTGCAGTTCTTAGAAAGAAGCTACTGGAATAGGAAGCTGTAATCAAAACAGTGAATTGATGGAGACCACTAGACCAACGAGTCGAACGAGCTGGAAAAAAAGAAGCAGGGAATAGATCACACAATTCTGAAGCACACATGTAATAATAGTACTTATAGAAAAGGCTGAGACTAGCAACATCACGTCTGTGAGAGAGAGGGTGCAAAGAAGAAAGGGTGGAGCCAATCAAATGACAGATACATTTCTGCACCTTATCAAGAACCCTCAAATTGGACAGAGATTCATCAGCCCAAATATGACAACAGTACTCCATACTGATTATTACTTATCACTTTTATCCATTGTGCAAGAATATGCTGTGGTTAACACCAATCGCTCGCTCCAGAAAAAAAAAAAGAAAGATTAGATCGGCTTACGTGACACAATATCCTGACATGGAGTCCTAATTCTAATCTTTAAACTTCTAATAGAATTTTCCTCTGTTCTTCTTACTCTAGCCTATGTGGAAAAAATACCGTTTTTAACATTATTTTTGCACCCTACCCCATCTAATCTTGCTACATATCACGTTTTTTTTGTTTACTTAGATGATTTCTCATTTTATTTTTCAGCAACGTAAAAACCAACACATGATCCTCAGCAAATTACAAGCAGAAAAAGTAGACTTTGAAAAAATCGACATCACTGATCCGAAACTGAATGATGAAAAATCACACATGCGAGAAAAGAGTAAGTCTCGGAAGGAAGGATCTTTCCCTCTACCGCCTCAAGTTTTTAATGACTCGGAATATTGTGGGGTAAGTTTTCAAAAGAATACCTTATTCAAAATTTTTCATTCAGATGAAAAAATGTATTTTAAATTTCTTTTCCTGAAAGTGGATAATTTGTATAATCATTCGGACTACTATTCTCATCTTGGATGTTATTTTCACAACGTTTCGGTCGATGTAACCTCTGATCTTCTTCAGGCACATCTTTCCGAACGTGGGAACTTTCCTGTCAAATTCAGGACCCTATACGAAAATTCTGTATACGTCCCAGAATCCAACAGAAAAAGTCCCAAGTTCGAAATGATGTACCTTTTTAAAAAGTGCAATACGGTAATGAATTTGAAGCAACTTCTCAGTATCAGAAAAGACTGAGACTAGCAACATCACGTCTGTGAGAGAGGGGGTGTAGAGAAGAAGAATGGGTAGGGCTAATCAAATGACAGATACGTTTCTGCACCTTATCAAGAACCTTCAAATTGGACAGAGATTCATCAGCCCAAATATGACAACGGTACTCCATACATGGTCTGATTGTGGATTTTTAGAGATAGAGAATAGACCTAGGTGTGAGAAAGTGTTTGAAGCGAGAACCAACTTTATGAGAAGCAGAAAGAGCAATGGATCTAATGTATGAACTTCAAGAAAGATTTAATGAGAGAGAAAGACCAAGAATTTCAAATTCGAGTTCTCAAGAACAGAGCCATCCATGAGAATCTCAGGAAGAAAAGGGACATGCCTACAATTGAAAGACACAAGCTGAGTATTAACAGGATTAAATGACACAAACCATTTTGTACCCCAATCCACAACTGAACCCAGGTCAACTGCTAAATCCTGGTGATACCAGATCAGGCTGCCCTGTGGCTCCCTGAGACGAAATTCACCTACATTGACGTTTTTTTTTTTTTTTTTTTTTTTTTGTAAAACTTAATTATGTTCTACAAAACCAAAAACAAAAACAACAGCCCCTCTCCCTTTCTCCCTCCCCTTTTTTATTTTATTTTTAGAACTTGAAGCATAAATCTTTTACTATAATGACCAGATTCGGCATTAAATAACCCAAAAAGGGTTGATATGCCGTAAAACAAAACTACCTAACCAAAAACCCTGATTAAACATTTGAAGATATAAAGAACTTGAAGCATAAAAACTTTTACTATAATGACCAGATTCGGCATTAAATAACCCAAAAAGGGTTGATATGCCGTAAAACAAAACTACCAAACCAAAAACGATGATTAAACATTTGAAGATATAAAGAACTTGAAGCATAAAAACTTTTACTATAATGACCAGATTCGGCATTAAATAACCCAAAAAGGGTTGATATGCCGTAAAACAAAACTACCAAACCAAAAACGATGATTAAACATTTGAAGATATAAAGAACTTGAAGCATAAAAACTTTTACTATAATGACCAGATTCGGCATTAAATAACCCAAAAAGGGTTGATATGCCGTAAAACAAAACTACCAAACCAAAAACGATGATTAAACATTTGAAGATATAAAGAACTTGAAGCATAAAAACTTTTACTATAATGACCAGATTCGGCATTAAATAACCCAAAAAGGGTTGATATGCCGTAAAACAAAACTACCAAACCAAAAACGATGATTAAACATTTGAAGATATAAAGAACTTGAAGCATAAAAACTTTTACTATAATGACCAGATTCGGCATTAAATAACCCAAAAAGGGTTGATATGCCGTAAAACAAAACTACCAAACCAAAAACGATGATTAAACATTTGAAGATATAAAGAACTTGAAGCATAAAAACTTTTACTATAATGACCAGATTCGGCATTAAATAACCCAAAAAGTGTTGATATGCCGTAAAACAAAACTACCAAACCAAAAACGATGATTAAACATTTGAAGATATAAAGAACTTGAAGCATAAAAACTTTTACTATAATGACCAGATTCGGCATTAAATAACCCAAAAAGGGTTGATATGCCGTAAAACAAAACTACCAAACCAAAAACGATGATTAAACATTTGAAGATATAAAGAACTTGAAGCATAAAAACTTTTACTATAATGACCAGATTCGGCATTAAATAACCCAAAAAGGGTTGATATGCCGTAAAACAAAACTACCAAACCAAAAACGATGATTAAACATTTGAAGATATAAAGAACTTGAAGCATAAAAACTTTTACTATAATGACCAGATTCGGCATTAAATAACCCAAAAAGGGTTGATATGCCGTAAAACAAAACTACCAAACCAAAAACGATGATTAAACATTTGAAGATATAAAAAACTTGAAACATAAAAACTTTTACTATAATGACCAGATTCGGCATTAAATAACCCAAAAAGGGTTGATATGCCGTAAAACAAAACTACCAAACCAAAAACGATGATTAAACATTTGAAGATATAAAGAACTTGAAGCATAAAAACTTTTACTATAATGACCAGATTCGGCATTAAATAACCCAAAAAGGGTTGATATGCCGTAAAACAAAACTACCAAACCAAAAACGATGATTAAACATTTGAAGATATAAAGAACTTGAAGCATAAAAACTTTTACTATAATGACCAGATTCGGCATTAAATAACCCAAAAAGGGTTGATATGCCGTAAAACAAAACTACCAAACCAAAAACGATGATTAAACATTTGAAGATATAAAGAACTTGAAGCATAAAAACTTTTACTATAATGACCAGATTCGGCATTAAATAACCCAAAAAGGGTTGATATGCCGTAAAACAAAACTACCAAACCAAAAACGATGATTAAACATTTGAAGATATAAAGAACTTGAAGCATAAAAACTTTTACTATAATGACCAGATTCGGCATTAAATAACCCAAAAAGGGTTGATATGCCGTAAAACAAAACTACCAAACCAAAAACGATGATTAAACATTTGAAGATATAAAGAACTTGAAGCATAAAAACTTTTACTATAATGACCAGATTCGGCATTAAATAACCCAAAAAGGGTTGATATGCCGTAAAACAAAACTACCAAACCAAAAACGATGATTAAACATTTGAAGATATAAAAAACTTGAAACATAAAAACTTTTACTATAATGACCAGATTCGGCATTAAATAACCCAAAAAGGGTTGATATGCCGTAAAACAAAACTACCAAACCAAAAACGATGATTAAACATTTGAAGATATAAAGAACTTGAAGCATAAAAACTTTTACTATAATGACCAGATTCGGCATTAAATAACCCAAAAAGGGTTGATATGCCGTAAAACAAAACTACCAAACCAAAAACGATGATTAAACATTTGAAGATATAAAGAACTTGAAGCATAAAAACTTTTACTATAATGACCAGATTCGGCATTAAATAACCCAAAAAGGGTTGATATGCCGTAAAACAAAACTACCAAACCAAAAACGATGATTAAACATTTGAAGATATAAAAAACTTGAAACATAAAAACTTTTACTATAATGACCAGATTCGGCATTAAATAACCCAAAAAGGGTTGATATGCCGTAAAACAAAACTACCAAACCAAAAACGATGATTAAACATTTGAAGATATAAAGAACTTGAAGCATAAAAACTTTTACTATAATGACCAGATTCGGCATTAAATAACCCAAAAAGGGTTGATATGCCGTAAAACAAAACTACCAAACCACCTCAACTGCTAAATCAGCCGCATATTTCAACTGATCTGACGGAGACGGGCAAGAAACAACACCAGAATAGAGAATGGTATCATCAGCATAGATGTTAATTTTCTGAATAATGTTCTCTGAAAGATCATTTTTATAGAGAAGAAAAAGTGTTGGGTCTAGAATAGAGCCCTGAGGAACACCGGCATTGATAAGAAAAGAGAATGAAGAGACACCGTCCAAAATTACTTGCAGACTTCGATCAGAAAGAAAAGACCTAATGTCAAGAACCTCACCACTAATACCATTCCCCTACGAACTGACCCTGTTACCTTAACTGTTATTTCTTGAAAGTCGAGTATGCCAATTAGTTTTAAATAAGGGTTATTTTCTGTTCAGCTGTACTGATAATTGTTCAAGAACACCCTGTCTGGCAGGGATAAACGGCCAGATCTGGCAAAACATGGGAACAAAGAACAGAAGAAAATTTGATGAAGAAGGACGTCATCAGAGAAGAGAGATGAGATTTTTTAATTTTCTGAATAATATTCTCTGGAAGATCATTTATATTGAGAAGAAACCGTGTTGAGTGTAGAATAGAGGCCTGGCGAACACCAACATTGATAAGAAAAGAGAATGAAGAGACACCGTCCAAAATTACTCGCAAGCTTCGATAGTTAAAGGGCACAAAACTAAGCTATTTTCTTTACCAAAGAATAAATTAACATACTTTCTCTTGGAATATTTTTTCGATAAACAATATTTATACACACTTTCTTGTTAAACTCCATTGCAATAAAAGTACAGTGACCTTCACCTCATGTGTGGTTATAGCAATTCCCTATTGTGTGATTTACAAAATGAATGTTTCAGATGGATAATTGGTTTTCAACACGGATCTGGTAAATGACGGCAATGTGGTCCGCTCCATTTTGTATACTCTGGTCCCAAAGGGCATGTTAGTCTATAGATTATTCATGGAAATTGCTTGCGAGCGCTTCTGTGAGATGGTCAATTCTTCAACGGGAGGAAGAATTACACTTTAGCATAGTGGAGAAGAGAATGTTAATTGGAAATTTGATGTTTACTTTCTAAGTGAGTAGAAATGGTGATTTAACAATAAAATCTAGATTGTCCTTATAATTGCGTTATTTATGTTTCGGATTGTTTATTTGCATCTTGCTTGCTCGGTCATGTGTCCTATTGCACATATGACCAAGTGAATATACGAGGCCTGTCTAAAAAGTATCCGACCGTAGGCCAGAAAAAATATTTCAAATACGTGACGGGGTTGGGACCCTAATCCCCTTCAAAGTAGGGTTAGATTCAACAGGTGTTTGGAGAAGATGCGATGGGTGTAACACAAATTAAGGAGTGGTTCAACCGATTCAAAAATGGCCGCACATCGGCAGAGAGTGACCAGCGTTCTGGCAGGCCCCAAACTGCTCGGAGTGCAGCTGTTGTTGAGAGGGTGCGAAAAAAGAGATAATGCGGAACGCGACGGCAGAGATGAACTCCATCCCAAAAGAAGACTTCCAGAAGTGTTTCCGGCAGTGGATGGATCAGTGGGCTAAGTGTGTGCAAGCACAAGGAGCCCACTTTGAAGGGGATTAGGGTCCCAACCCCGTCACGTATCTGAAATATTTTTTTCTGGCCTAAGGTCTGATACCTTTTTAGACAGGCCTTGTATATACAGACATATGCATTACTGTTGGACATTCAGGACTGAAACTTGGTGGACAAATCAAGCATAGACTGAAGTTTATTTGTACCAAATATGATTAGATTGCAGCTCTAACAAACCAGTTTGTTGCGTTCCTTGTAAGAACTGACACGTCTCAATAGCAGTAGTCATCATGGCCATAGTAGAATTGACCTGTGTCTCTCCTTCTCTTGTGATGTTCATAGCAGCAGCAGCAGCCTGTCGTTCTTGCTGTAATAACAACAGTACACATTCTTGTGCTGATGTTCGGAGTCAAAAGTTGTATTTTGTAGAATAACAACAAATTCAATTTACGCTTCAATATTCTTCTTCGTTTTATTTTCTCTTTGGATTCTTCTTCAGAAGATTGTTACTAGATTACTAGAGATGTTCACGCGGGTTTGCTGGTCAGAAATAATTTCAAATATAGTCATGTTTACAATTTTTGCCCTGAAAGAAAAGTTAAAAATAACATTTGCAATATGAGGTCAAGTAATAACAAAAAAAATGCTAGCACGATAGTGTTAAAAAAAACAAAAAAACTTGTTGACAGTGTTTTTCTTACTAGCTGCTCTAAAACGGCAAATAGTTTTTTTTTTACAAATTAAAACGAATTTAGTTTTATTTAATCATTTTAAATCTTAAAAATACCCTCCAAAATTATTATTTAAATGTTTAGGTCTTCTTTAAATACATTCTTCACTGAGATAGTCTTTATTTAATTTTATTGTTTTATGAAACAGAAAATCTATTAAAAGAAAAAAAAAATGAATTTTGTTTCTTTACGTTAAAACATATTTCAGTTATTTTATGGACCTAACCAATAATTGCCCCTAGTGATCTCAAATGGAATCTAAAGAAAATTTCAATGGTGTTTTTAGATTCTGTGAAAAATTTAACCAATAATAAAAAAAAAAAAAAAAAAAAAAAATAATAATAATATTTAACTAATATGTTAGCAGTTAGAACAGTCAAATAAGACTGTTCTAACTGTTAAAATATTAGTTAAATATTAGTTTTAAAATATATTTTTCGCTGAGATTCTTTGTTTAATTTTATTTTTGTTTTATGAAACAAAGAAAATCTACTTAAAAAAATGATTTTCGTTTCTTTACGTTCTAACATATTTCAGTTATTTTATGGACCTAACTGATAATTGCCCATAGTAACCCTAGATTGAATTAAAGGAAAATTTCAATGGTGTTTTTAGATTCCTTGAAAAATTTAACCCTTATTGAAACTTATGAATGTTCTAACTGTTAACATATCGCTTTCTATAACACATATAATATATATATAAAAATAATATGGGTCGTTCATTCAAAAGCATTGCTGGGTTTGTATTATAAAATTGAAAATATAAGCCATTATCAATGCAAGATTAATTTTTTTTACTTTAATCTTATTAATTTCGGAATAAAATTTCATCATTAGAGTTGACTAGTATTGCCATTTTTTTTTTTTTTTTTTTTTTTTTTTTTTCATCAAAAAACAAGAATAAACAAACTTATTTATTTTGTTACTTTATAAATGTCCTTGGTGCGATGTTTCCACGCCGGTGTAATTGGCGGTTATGAATTCAAATTCTGGTTGTCGAACGAAGAAGAGCGTTGGCTCGCTCGTAATTGATAAAAAAAATAGGGGTCGTTCATTTAAAAGCATTGCTGGGTTTGTATTATAAAATTGAAAATGTAAGCCATTATCAATGCAAGATTTATTAATTTTTATTTTTTTATTTTAATCTTATTAATTTCGGAATAAAATTCCATCATCAGAGTTGAACAGTATTGTCATTAAAAAAAATTTTTTTTTGATCAAAAAACAAGAATAAACAAACTTATATCGAGAGAGAGAAGATTAATAACATGTCGATCCTCGCTCACGCCAGAGAAGTGCTCCGACTCGTGACATCACTTCCTTTGAATATGTCAAATTAAATTACCTAACCTTAATTGCTAGTGAAAATTTCCTATTTTTATGTAATTTAATTTCTAGTAAAATTTCCATTTTCTTTATAATCTAACACATTTCACACCATATTACTACAAATGTAGATGTTAGTGAAACGATACTTTGGACTGAATTCTATATAGAGGTTGTGAGTTCAATCCCTGGCGAAAGAACTTAAAAAAAAAAAAAAACAATAACTGACACGAGATATCTAATCCATGTTGGAGCCATTGCATATTTTTGGTGTTCATTATTTTTATTATTACTATTATTATTTGTACTCACTAGGAGTTCTCACACAAGTCATCAGTGATTGCTCACCGACAACCGGTGGTATTCCCTGGAGTCTGAGTGGTAACAAGTCTCCCCAGATTTCCAATATTCTCCATCTCTTTTCGATAGCCACCACAAATAACCTTGCAGTATCGCAACAGCCGTTTACCATTGATTTCTCGCTGGTAAGGACCATTGGTCTTCTCTGGGATTTGGGTGGCAATAAGCCTCCCCAAGGTCCCAGCACTCTCTGCACTTCCAGTGGAGGTCTGGTTTGTGCTGTCCCTCCTCGGTCTTCTCATCCTCCTTGACCCTATGCTAATATTTTGTGTGGTGTCAGCCTAGGCTGGTACCATTTTTTAAATTAAAAATTTTTTTTTTTATTTATTTATTTTTTATTTTTGTATTATTATTATTATTATTATTATTATTATTATTATTATTATTATTATTTCTTCTTCATAGCTTATTAGACAGAACCAAATTAACTTAACAGCTCAAAGTCATGATTTCATATTCTTTTGATATATTTGTAAAATAAATATCTTGACTGGAATACCAGATCTAACATATAAAGTTATCATGTCGGATTTTCCAAGTCTGACCCAAATAGCCTTTAAGCTAACAAAGCAAACTTTGTTTCTGACAAGACAATTTTCATTTGTTATTGTTGTACAATGTTATTAACTATATAATAACATGCTTTGCTACAATTTATTTTTAAAATTACTTAATTTTGCCCAGACAATCTGATAATATAAAGCAGTTTTTATAAAATTTAGCAAGGGGGATAACTCATTTTTACTTGAAGAATATAATAAGATTCCTCTCCCTTACAACGAAATTGTTATTTCTTTTTCTGTATAAGTTTTTAAAAAGTGTGCAAACAAATTGTTATGGTGCCGTACCTGTACGAAGACCAAATGGACTCGTCCATCCATAATAAAATGCGAGAAGCATTCCAACTCACTGTCTTCTTCCAACCCAGTTCTATACTGGCAGTCCAGAATACCACTTCTTGTATATATGTTCTTTTTCTTCAATAATATATCATTGTTCCTGTAACCCCGTGTTTCCGTTTCTTTATTTCGGCCTCTAATAGGGTCACAACACAAATAAACATTAAAAAATGATTTCACTACATCCTGTGCAACACTGGGTAGGTACATTGTTTATAAATTCGCTGTTTTTTTTATTTTTATTTTTTTTTTATGAAAGGCGCTCCAGACAAGGCATGAAGCCACTTGATGTAAGGAGCTAAAAAAAATATATACTACTTTAAGGTCAAAAACTAGCTAACAATAAGATTCCAGCCCAGAAAACAGCAATTATTCCCCCTTTGTCAGAAACATCGCTCATGGAATGTGAGGATTAAAGGACAAAATAAAGGAAGCAAGAGTTACGAGGCTGCCGAACTCACATAAGATGAAACATTGACACAAAACTCCGGCAAACTATTTAATCTAATGCCATTTGTATGTTGATATAACTAATCTTTCAATTCTCAATTAAGTCGGTCTAATCCGAAGATAAAGTTATTGCAAAAACAATTTCTGATCTAATCACGTTAATTGGACAAAGCACAACAATAAAATTTGCAGAAAATCAAATGTCATTAACATTTACGATAATTGATGTTAATAAAGCGTGTATTTTGGTACTTAGCCGAATTACTCGCCCATGTTGGTTATACTTCCTCAAAGAGCTTTACGAAACCGGTTTTTAAGCATTGGAGTATCCATCCCATAATGGGTTTGTAGCAAATAGCCGAAAATAATCAGTTTGTTTAAACGTGGCAAAATCAAAGAGAAAAATATGGCTGTCTTAACAGCTCTTCCCGCGAGGCATCTTCGTTGGTTTGGTCACACTCTTCGTGTCGAATTCATAAAAAAAAGAGGCCAATCTGGTTCCCTGAGACGAAATTCACCTACATTGACGTTTTTTTGTTTTTCTTCTTTTTTTTTTTTTTTGTAAAACTTAATTATGTTCTACAAAACCAAAAACAAAAACAACAGCCCCTCTCCCTTTCTCCCTCCCCTTTTTTATTTTATTTTTAGAACTTGAAGCATAAATCTTTTACTATAATGACCAGATTCGGCATTAAATAACTCAAAAAGGGTTGATATGCCGTAAAACAAAACTACCAAACCAAAAACGATGATTAAACATTTGAAGATATAAAGAACTTGAAGCATAAAAACTTTTACTATAATGACCAGATTCGGCATTAAATAACCCAAAAAGGGTTGATATGCCGTAAAACAAAACTACCAAACCAAAAACGATGATTAAACATTTGAAGATATAAAGAACTTGAAGCATAAAAACTTTTACTATAATGACCAGATTCGGCATTAAATAACCCAAAAAGGGTTGATATGCCGTAAAACAAAACTACCAAACCAAAAACGATGATTAAACATTTGAAGATATAAAGAACTTGAAGCATAAAAACTTTTACTATAATGACCAGATTCGGCATTAAATAACCCAAAAAGGGTTGATATGCCGTAAAACAAAACTACCAAACCAAAAACGATGATTAAACATTTGAAGATATAAAGAACTTGAAGCATAAAAACTTTTACTATAATGACCAGATTCGGCATTAAATAACCCAAAAAGGGTTGATATGCCGTAAAACAAAACTACCAAACCATACCAATCTGGTTCCACTTCCGGGGTGTGACTTTTCCAGTGCCTCCGATCGACCGGTCTGATGCTACCAGATCAGGCTGTCTGAAGATACCGGCTTCCTGACCAAAAATGCTCCAAACATTGATGTTATTGTTTTTTTCTTTTCCTTTCCCTGCAAAGCCAAAAACAAAAATAACATTTTTCTTTTCAAAAGTAACCAAACACAACAATCATAAAACACAACAATCATAAAACACAACAATCATAAAACACAACATCATAAAACACAACCTCATAAAACACAACAATCAAACCAAATACCATCGAATAAATACTTGAACATATCAAGAACTTGAAGCATAAAAACTTTTACCAAAATGACTGGATTTAGCATTAAATAACCAGAGGAGGGTTGATATGCCGTAAAACAAAAGAACCGATTGACCGACATACCTCAAACTCATGTGCTGTGGTTTTTCTTCATTTGTGTCGAGATTCTAGCGTTGGCAGTTCATAATTTACATGCATAACATAAAAAAACAACAGACACAGGCATTTTATAGAGACGACTTGTTGGACACACGTGTGTGTGTGTGTGTCATTAGGGTCTTGTCATAATTTACATGCATAACATAAAAAAACAACAGACACAGGCATTTTATAGAGACGACTTGTTGGACACACGTGTGTGTGTCATTAGGGTCTTGTCATAATTTACATGCATAACATAAAAAAACAACAGACACAGGCATTTTATAGAGACGACTTGTTGGACACACGTGTGTGTGTCATTAGGGTCTTGTCATAATTTACATGCATAACATAAAAAAACAACAGACACAGGCATTTTATAGAGACGACTTGTTGGACACACGTGTGTGTGTCATTAGGGTCTTGTCATAATTTACATGCATAACAAAAAAACAACAGACACAGGCATTTTATAGAGACGACTTGTTGGACACACGTGTGTGTGTGTCATTAGGGTCTTGTCATAATTTACATGCATAACATAAAAAAACAACAGACACAGGCATTTTATAGAGACGACTTGTTGGACACACGTGTGTGTGTGTGTCATTAGGGTCTTGTCACTAATCGCTACATCTGAACTAAATTCCCAGCTTTCAAATTCAGTCAATCAGCTAAGATTGACTCTGAAGTCGCTGATTGCAACCCTTCTCCCCCAGTCTCCGGTGTCGATCTGCCCATCGAGATCATTCGCTGTCGAGCTCCATCGACAATCTGCCCTCAACAGCCAGTGATCCCCCCCCCCCCTACCCAATATATCTACTTTCAATTGGAAATCGGATGCATGCGATTTTCTGCCTGTGGCTCAGTACGGTGAAGTAGGACGTAAAACTGATTATGGATTCAGCAACTACTGGACAGACTTTCATGAAATTTGGAACATAGTTAGTAGATGTGAAAGGGAGTGTAATGAGCTGTGTAGTTTATTTTTGGTTTGTTTATATGTCATTTTGAGGTGAGCAAAGGGGACAGAACGCACCCTTTTGAAAATAAATTGACCCATAAAAGTTACTCTTTCATCCTTAGCATACTGTTGCATGTGGTATTATCCCCCATCCCAACCCCAAAAAATGCATGGTAACCCTCCTCATATATATATATATATATATATATATATACTCCATTCTATAATAAAGACCAATATTTATTTATTTATATCTAAGCCCCTTTAAGAAATTAAAGTTGAGCACTCTCGGAGATGTTAAAAATAGACTGTCAAAAAGCTCTAATGCAAAGTTCCGAATACGTTCGTCGAACACTCTCGACTAGTCTTCTATCTGTGCCCGCTTCTAGGTACATATAGATCTTAATTTCCTTTAATTATGTGACAGTTTCTGTTGGCCGAGTGGATATGCCGACTGCTTGCAGATTCTAGGCTGATTCTGTGAACCGGGTTCGCGCCTTCCGACCGTCTGAAATTGTTACTTTCCTGCACTGATGAGAAACGATTGTAGTCACGGCCCGATGGGGAATGGCGTCATTCCCCATCAGGCCGTGACTACAATCGTTTCAGCATGCTGACGTTTCCACTGGGCACAGAGATTTACTAAAGATGTCTAAATCTGCCCTTTTGAATGAAACCGCGGTACATTTCTGAAATATGTAATATACAGTATGTAAATAAATTATATTAGCTCTCTTATATGATCGAGCACTTTATTTGATTTATTTTCATATACAACCTGACACGCTATATATATATATATATGCTAAAGTTTATCCACCTGTCTTAACTATATTAACATCAAAGCGGATTATGCTTATTTAATTCTTGATACAAAATAACATTTTGTAATACCGTATATATAGTAATCTGCAAACACTCACAACCACTTTTAGGTATTTCTAATTTGCACATTTATTTTTAATATTCTGTAATATACATTTGTAATTTGCATTATCATATTTTTTTATATATATTCAATAGTTTCGTCGATAGTAAAACGTCTAATGTTGCTGGGACGCTGAGAACAGATACTACACTTTAATTTTTGCCAAAAAGCCAAGGAACTCTAAAACTGTTTTTATAATGAGGCATTTTTAAATGAATGAAAAAAAAGAAAAAGAAACCCTGATTTAATCTATTATTGTATCATATTTTTAATGGGAGCGAGTAGTGTAGTATTGGTTCTGTTGTCATAAGACTGTCCTCCCAAAAATTACCTCCTTCTTTTTAAGGGTGTGGGGGCAATCTTCCCAGGTATTACATCCGCCTTTGAGGGAGAAAGTAATGTAGTATCTGTTCTGTTGTCATGATACCGTCCTACCAGGCATTATCTCCTCCTTTGGAGGGTAGTGTAGTATGTTCGTTCATCATGATACCATCCTTCCAGGTGTTACCACCTCCTTTATGTGGGAGGGAAAGAATCCTCTCAGGCTGTATTTCCTCCTTTGGGGGGGGGGGTAGTGTAGTATATTTTCATTCGTCATTATACATTCCTGACAGGCATTACCTCCTTTTTAGGGCGGAGGGGATAGTATAGTATATTTTGTTCATAACTATACCATCTTCCCAGGATTACCTTCTCCTTGGGGGGGGGGGGGTCAGTGTATGTAGTTCGTTCACAATTATATAATCCTCCCAGCCTAGCAAAAATATGCGACTGGAGAGAGCATATATTTGATAGTAGATATATATATATATATATATTTTTTTTTTTTTGTGTG
>OY744542.1:49740030-49817530 GCA_963556195.1 Sepiola atlantica
CCAGTATACTGCAACCATATGCCCTTAATAGGGTTAAGATGAAAATTCATATACACTAAATGTACAAAAGCAAGGAAATTCCCAAATTTTTACATTTTTATTGTCATTAACGGTATGCAAGCACAACAGGGCTATGTATTTTACTGGTAGGAATTTTTCTTCAACGCACCTCACACGCTTAATCCACTCATGCATAGAGATTTGTACTGTAGTGATGTGATAATGAAATGGTTTGGTTGATATGTAGTCATACCCTTAATTAATAATAATAAAAGTGTAAACATTTGGGAATGTCCTTACTTTTGTACATTTAGTGTATATGAATTTTCATCTTAACCCTATTAAGGGCATATGATTTCAGTATACTGGCATTTTTCATGGAATGTCACTACTTTTGTAAAGGCTATGCCTCAATACAATGGTCATTTTTAAGGTTTTTTGGAAAACTAAGGTATATGGTAAACTGAAATTAAAATGCCATCAACTAGACCAGGGGCGGGAACCCTTTTCAGGGTGAGGGCCAGATGAGACTTTTGGAAGGAGATCGCGGGCCGGAGTGAAAAACGAAATCTCAGAATTACTATATTTTGTTTACATGAATAAATTGTACAACAATTGCATTGAACACTCTACAAATCTGATATTTTTTCTCAAGAGACTTCTGTATGTGATGTTATAAAAGGCGCCGACGAAGAGTCATTTTGAAATCATAAAAAATAATGACAGGGAAGTAGAAAGTTGATCCAGCATTCGTTTTGACTCACCTCGCATCTATGTTTCATGCCTTTTTCCTCATCTCTCGTTTCCTCTTTGCCTCTCTCTTTCTCTTTTTCTATTTTTATCTCAGGCCAAGGATTTGAAATTAATAGTTAAAGAAAAATGAAATATACATGCATCATCGCTCGCTGATATTCATACATTTTTATCCCACTGTAAATCTTAATTGAAACCTACTTTTACGTCTATGTTACAAAATGATATGAGTTTTACTAGGAGGTCTGCAGGGCCGGATTGCAATAATAAAGTCTAGCAAGGTGGCGGGCCGGATGCTAAGCCTTCGCGGGCCGGATGTGGCCTGCGGGCCGGAGGTTGCCCGCCCCTGAACTAGACCCTAAAACCTCTATCTCTGCCAAAAATCAGCTGAATCCATCAAATAGTTGATGAGATACAGGGTGGCACATACATATGTACACACAGATAACATGATTTCATGATGAAAGTCTATTAAGGGAGAAGAGCGCTCTCGTGCCTCCCTTGATTAATAAGTTAACAACAATTAGTGATTGTTTTATGACAATTTAGTTAAATTGATAAGTTAACAACAATTAGTTATAGTTTTATGACAATTTAGTTAAATTAATAAGTTAACAACAATTAGTTATAGTTTTATGACAATTTAGTTAAATTAATAAGTTAACAACAATTAGTTATAGTTTTATGACAATTTAGTTAAATTAATAAGTTAACAACAATTAGTTATAGTTTTATGACAATTTAGTTAAATTAATAAGTTAACAACAATTAGTTATAGTTTTATGACAATTTAGTTAAATTAATAAGTTAACAACAATTAGTTATAGTTTTATGACAATTTAGTTAAATTAATAAGTTAACAACAATTAGTTATAGTTTCATGACAATTTAGTTAAATTGATAAGTTAACAACAATTAGTTATAGTTTTATGACAATTTAGTTAAAGTAATAAGTTAACAAAAATTAGTTATAGTTTTATGACAATTTAGTTAAATTAATGAGTTAACAACAATTAGTTATAGTTTTATGACAATTTAGTTAAATTAATAAGTTAACAACAATTAGTTATAGTTTTATGACAATTTAGTTAAATTAATAAGTTAACAACAATTAGTTATAGTTTCATGACAATTTAGTTAAATTGATAAGTTAACAACAATTAGTTATAGTTTTATGACAATTTAGTTAAAGTAATAAGTTAACAACAATTAGTTATAGTTTTATGACAATTTAGTTAAATTAATAAGTTAACAACAATTAGTTATAGTTTTATGACAATTTAGTTAAATTAATAAGTTAACAACAATTAGTGATTGTTTTATGACAATTTAGTTAAATTAATAAGTTAACAACAATTAGTTATAGTTTCATGACAATTTAGTTAAATTGATAAGTTAACAACAATTAGTTATAGTTTTATGACAATTTAGTTAAAGTAATAAGTTAACAACAATTAGTTATAGTTTTATGACAATTTAGTTAAATTAATAAGTTAACAACAATTAGTTATAGTTTTATGACAATTTAGTTAAATTAATAAGTTAACAACAATTAGTGATTGTTTTATGACAATTTAGTTAAATTAATAAGTTAACAACAATTAGTTATAGTTTTATGACAATTTAGTTAAATTAATAAGTTAACAACAATTAGTGATAGTTTTATGACAATTTAGTTAAATTAATAAGTTAACAACAATTAGTTATAGTTTTATGACAATTTAGTTAAATTAATAAGTTAACACCAATTAGTGATAGTTTTATTACAATTTAGTTAAATTAATAAGTTAACAACAATTAGTTATAGTTTTATGACAATTTAGTTAAATTAATAAGTTAACAACAATTAGTTATAGTTTTATGACAATTTAGTTAAATTAATAAGTTAACAACAATTAGTGATAGTTTTATGACAATTTAGTTAAATTAATAAGTTAACAACAATTAGTGATAGTTTTATGACAATTTAGTTAAATTAATAAGTTAACAACAATTAGTTATAGTTTTATGACAATTTAGTTAAATTAATAAGTTAACAACAATTAGTTATAGTTTCATGACAATTTAGTTAAAGTAATAAGTTAACAACAATTAGTTATAGTTTTATGACAATTTAGTTAAATTAATAAGTTAACAACAATTAGTTATAGTTTTATGACAATTTAGTTAAATTAATAAGTTAACAACAATTAGTGATAGTTTTATGACAATTTAGTTAAATTAATAAGTTAACAACAATTAGTTATAGTTTTATGACAATTTAGTTAAATTAATAAGTTAACAACAATTAGTTATAGTTTTATGACAATTTAGTTAAATTAATAAGTTAACAACAATTAGTTATAGTTTTATGACAATTTAGTTAAATTAATAAGTTAACACCAATTAGTGATAGTTTTATTACAATTTAGTTAAATTAATAAGTTAACAACAGTTAGTTATAGTTTATGACAATTTAGTTAAATTAATAAGTTAACAACAATTAGTTATAGTTTCATGACAATTTAGTTAAATTAATAAGTTAACAACAATTAGTTATAGTTTTATGACAATTTAGTTAAATTAATAAGTTAACAACAATTAGTTATAGTTTCATGACAATTTAGTTAAATTAATAAGTAAACAACAATTAGTGATAGTTTCATGACAATTTAATTAAATTAATAAGTTAACACCAATTAGTGATAGTTTTATGACAATTTAGTTAAATTAATAAGTTAACAACAATTCGTTATAGTTTTATGACAATTTAGTTAAATTAATAAGTTAACAACAATTAGTTATAGTTTTATGACAATTTAGTTAAATTAATAAGTTAACACCAATTAGTAATAGTTTTATGACAATTTAGTTAAATAAATAAGTAAACAACAATTAGTGATAGTTTTATGACAATTTAGTTAGATTAATAAGTTAACAACAATTAGTGATAGTTTTATGACAATTTAGTTAAATTAATAAGTAAACAATTAGTGATAGTTTTATGACAATTTAGTTAAATTAATAAGTAAACAACAATTAGTGATAGTTTTATGACAATTTTGTTAAATTAATAAGTTAACAACAATTAGTGATAGTTTTATGACAATTTAGTTAAATTAATAAGTTAACACCAATTAGTAATAGTTTTATGACAATTTAGTTAAATTAATAAGTAAACAACAATTAGTGATAGTTTTATGACAATTTAGTAAAATTAATAAGTTAACAACAATTAGTGATAGTTTTATGACAATTTAGTTAAATTAATAAGTTAACAACAATTAGTGATAGTTTTATGACAATTTAGTTAAATTAATAAGTTAACAACAATTAGTGATAGTTTTATGACAATTTAGTTAAATTAATAAGTTAACAACAGTTAGTTATAGTTTTATGACAATTTAGTTAAATTAATAAGTTAACAACAATTAGTTATAGTTTCATGACAATTTAGTTAAATTAATAAGTTAACAACAATTAGTTATAGTTTTATGACAATTTAGTTAAATTAATAAGTTAACAACAATTAGTTATAGTTTCATGACAATTTAGTTAAATTAATAAGTTAACAACAATTAGTGATAGTTTCATGACAATTTAATTTAATTAATAAGTTAACACCAATTAGTGATAGTTTTATGACAATTTAGTTAAATTAATAAGTTAACAACAATTCGTTATAGTTTTATGACAATTTAGTTAAATTAATAAGTTAACAACAATTAGTTATAGTTTTATGACAATTTAGTTAAATTAATAAGTTAACAACAATTAGTTATAGTTTTATGACAATTTAGTTAAATTAATAAGTAAACAACAATTAGTTATAGTTTCATGACAATTTAGTTAAATTAATAAGTTAACAACAATTAGTTATAGTTTTATGACAATTTAGTTAAATTAATAAGTAAACAACAATTAGTTATAGTTTTATGACAATTTAGTTAAATTAATAAGTTAACACCAATTAGTGATAGTTTTATGACAATTTAGTTAAATTAATAAGTTAACAACAATTAGTTATAGTTTTATGACAATTTAGTTAAATTAATAAGTTAACAACAATTAGTTATAGTTTTATGACAATTTAGTTAAATTAATAAGTTAACAACAATTAGTTATAGTTTTATGACAATTTAGTTAAATTAATAAGTTAACAACAATTAGTTATAGTTTTATGACAATTTAGTTAAATTAATAAGTTAACAACAATTAGTTATAGTTTTATGACAATTTAGTTAAATTAATAAGTTAACAACAATTAGTTATAGTTTTATGACAATTTAGTTAAATTAATAAGTTAACACCAATTAGTGATAGTTTTATTACAATTTAGTTAAATTAATAAGTTAACAACAGTTAGTTATAGTTTATGACAATTTAGTTAAATTAATAAGTTAACAACAATTAGTTATAGTTTCATGACAATTTAGTTAAATTAATAAGTTAACAACAATTAGTTATAGTTTTATGACAATTTAGTTAAATTAATAAGTTAACAACAATTAGTTATAGTTTCATGACAATTTAGTTAAATTAATAAGTTAACACCAATTAGTGATAGTTTCATGACAATTTAATTAAATTAATAAGTTAACACCAATTAGTGATAGTTTTATGACAATTTAGTTAAATTAATAAGTTAACAATTCGTTATAGTTTTATGACAATTTAGTTAAATTAATAAGTTAACAACAATTAGTTATAGTTTTATGACAATTTAGTTAAATTAATAAGTTAACAACAATTAGTTATAGTTTTATGACAATTTAGTTAAATTAATAAGTAAACAACAATTAGTTATAGTTTCATGACAATTTAGTTAAATTAATAAGTTAACAACAATTAGTTATAGTTTTATGACAATTTAGTTAAATTAATAAGTAAACAACAATTAGTTATAGTTTTATGACAATTTAGTTAAATTAATAAGTTAACAACAATTAGTAATAGTTTTATGACAATTTAGTTAAATTAATAAGTTAACACCAATTAGTGATAGTTTTATGACAATTTAGTTAAATTAATAAGTTAACACCAATTAGTGATAGTTTCATGACAATTTAGTTAAATTAATAAGTTAACAACAATTAGTTATAGTTTTATGACAATTTAGTTAAATTAATAAGTTAACAACAATTAGTTATAGTTTTATGACAATTTAGTTAAATTAATAAGTTAACAACAATTAGTTATAGTTTTATGAAATTTAGTTAAATTAATAAGTTAACAACAATTAGTTATAGTTTTATGACAATTTAGTTAAATTAATAAGTTAACAACAATTAGTAATAGTTTTATGACAATTTAGTTAAATTAATAAGTTAACAACAATTAGTTATAGTTTTATGACAATTTAGTTAAATTAATAAGTTAACAACAATTAGTGATAGTTTTATGACAATTTAGTTAAATTAATAAGTTAACACCAATTAGTGATAGTTTTATGACAATTTAGTTAAATTAATAAGTTAACAACAATTAGTTATAGTTTTATGACAATTTAGTTAAATTAATAAGTTAACAACAATTAGTTATAGTTTTATGACAATTTAGTTAAATTAATAAGTTAACACCAATTAGTGATAGTTTTATGACAATTTAGTTAAATTAATAAGTTAACACCAATTAGTGATAGTTTTATGACAATTTAGTTAAATTAATAAGTTAACACCAATTAGTAATAGTTTTATGACAATTTAGTTAAATTAATAAGTTAACAGCAATTAGTTATAGTTTGATGACAATTTAGTTAAATTAATAAGTTAACAACAATTAGTTATAGTTTTATGACAATTTAGTTAAATTAATAAGTTAACACCAATTAGTAATAGTTTTATGACAATTTAGTTAAATAAATAAGTAAACAACAATTAGTGATAGTTTTATGACAATTTAGTTAGATTAATAAGTTAACAACAATTAGTGATAGTTTTATGACAATTTAGTTAAATTAATAAGTAAACAATTAGTGATAGTTTTATGACAATTTAGTTAAATTAATAAGTAAACAACAATTAATGATAGTTTTATGACAATTTTGTTAAATTAATAAGTTAACAACAATTAGTGATAGTTTTATGACAATTTAGTTAAATTAATAAGTTAACAACAATTAGTTATAGTTTTATGACAATTTAGTTAAATTAATAAGTTAACAACAATTAGTGATAGTTTTATGACAATTTAGTTAAATTAATAAGTTAACAACAATTAGTGATAGTTTTATGACAATTTAGTTAAATTAATAAGTTAACAACAATTAGTTATAGTTTTATGACAATTTAGTTAAATTAATAAGTTAACAACAATTAGTTATAGTTTTATGACAATTTAGTTAAATTAATAAGTTAACAACAATTAGTGATAGTTTTATGACAATTTAGTTAAATTAATAAGTTAACAACAATTAGTGATAGTTTCATGACAATTTAGTTAAATTAATAAGTTAACACCAATTAGTGATAGTTTTATGACAATTTAGTTAAATTAATAAGTAAACAACAATTCGTTATAGTTTTATGACAATTTAGTTAAATTAATAAGTTAACAACAATTAGTTATAGTTTTATGACAATTTAGTTAAATTAATAAGTTAACAACAATTAGTTATAGTTTTATGACAATTTAGTTAAATTAATAAGTTAACAACAATTAGTTATAGTTTTATGACAATTTAGTTAAATTAATAAGTTAACACCAATTAGTGATAGTTTTATTACAATTTAGTTAAATTAATAAGTTAACAACAATTAGTTATAGTTTTATGACAATTTAGTTAAATTAATAAGTTAACACCAATTAGTGATAGTTTTATTACAATTTAGTTAAATTAATAAGTTAACAACAATTAGTTATAGTTTTATGACAATTTAGTTAAATTAATAAGTTAACACCAATTAGTGATAGTTTTATGACAATTTAGTTAAATTAATAAGTTAACAACAATTAGTTATAGTTTTATGACAATTTAGTTAAATTAATAAGTTAACAACAATTAGTTATAGTTTTATGACAATTTAGTTACATTAATAAGTTAACAACAATTAGTTATAGTTTTATGACAATTTAGTTAAATTAATAAGTTAACAACAATTAGTTATAGTTTTATGACAATTTAGTTAAATTAATAAGTTAACAACAATTAGTTATAGTTTTATGACAATTTAGTTAAATTAATAAGTTAACAACAATTAGTTATAGTTTTATGACAATTTAGTTAAATTAATAAGTTAACACCAATTAGTGATAGTTTTATTACAATTTAGTTAAATTAATAAGTTAACAACAGTTAGTTATAGTTTATGACAATTTAGTTAAATTAATAAGTTAACAACAATTAGTTATAGTTTCATGACAATTTAGTTAAATTAATAAGTTAACAACAATTAGTTATAGTTTTATGACAATTTAGTTAAATTAATAAGTTAACAACAATTAGTTATAGTTTCATGACAATTTAGTTAAATTAATAAGTTAACACCAATTAGTGATAGTTTCATGACAATTTAATTAAATTAATAAGTTAACACCAATTAGTGATAGTTTTATGACAATTTAGTTAAATTAATAAGTTAACAATTCGTTATAGTTTTATGACAATTTAGTTAAATTAATAAGTTAACAACAATTAGTTATAGTTTTATGACAATTTAGTTAAATTAATAAGTTAACAACAATTAGTTATAGTTTTATGACAATTTAGTTAAATTAATAAGTAAACAACAATTAGTTATAGTTTCATGACAATTTAGTTAAATTAATAAGTTAACAACAATTAGTTATAGTTTTATGACAATTTAGTTAAATTAATAAGTAAACAACAATTAGTTATAGTTTTATGACAATTTAGTTAAATTAATAAGTTAACAACAATTAGTGATAGTTTTATGACAATTTAGTTAAATTAATAAGTTAACACCAATTAGTGATAGTTTTATGACAATTTAGTTAAATTAATAAGTTAAAACCAATTAGTGATAGTTTCATGACAATTTAGTTAAATTAATAAGTTAACAACAATTAGTTATAGTTTTATGACAATTTAGTTAAATTAATAAGTTAACAACAATTAGTTATAGTTTTATGACAATTTAGTTAAATTAATAAGTTAACAACAATTAGTTATAGTTTTATGAAATTTAGTTAAATTAATAAGTTAACAACAATTAGTTATAGTTTTATGACAATTTAGTTAAATTAATAAGTTAACAACAATTAGTAATAGTTTTATGACAATTTAGTTAAATTAATAAGTTAACAACAATTAGTTATAGTTTTATGACAATTTAGTTAAATTAATAAGTTAACAACAATTAGTGATAGTTTTATGACAATTTAGTTAAATTAATAAGTTAACACCAATTAGTGATAGTTTTATGACAATTTAGTTAAATTAATAAGTTAACAACAATTAGTTATAGTTTTATGACAATTTAGTTAAATTAATAAGTTAACAACAATTAGTTATAGTTTTATGACAATTTAGTTAAATTAATAAGTTAACACCAATTAGTGATAGTTTTATGACAATTTAGTTAAATTAATAAGTTAACACCAATTAGTGATAGTTTTATGACAATTTAGTTAAATTAATAAGTTAACACCAATTAGTAATAGTTTTATGACAATTTAGTTAAATTAATAAGTTAACAGCAATTAGTTATAGTTTGATGACAATTTAGTTAAATTAATAAGTTAACAACAATTAGTTATAGTTTTATGACAATTTAGTTAAATTAATAAGTTAACACCAATTAGTAATAGTTTTATGACAATTTAGTTAAATAAATAAGTAAACAACAATTAGTGATAGTTTTATGACAATTTAGTTAGATTAATAAGTTAACAACAATTAGTGATAGTTTTATGACAATTTAGTTAAATTAATAAGTAAACAATTAGTGATAGTTTTATGACAATTTAGTTAAATTAATAAGTAAACAACAATTAATGATAGTTTTATGACAATTTTGTTAAATTAATAAGTTAACAACAATTAGTGATAGTTTTATGACAATTTAGTTAAATTAATAAGTTAACAACAATTAGTTATAGTTTTATGACAATTTAGTTAAATTAATAAGTTAACAACAATTAGTGATAGTTTTATGACAATTTAGTTAAATTAATAAGTTAACAACAATTAGTGATAGTTTTATGACAATTTAGTTAAATTAATAAGTTAACAACAATTAGTTATAGTTTTATGACAATTTAGTTAAATTAATAAGTTAACAACAATTAGTGATAGTTTTATGACAATTTAGTTAAATTAATAAGTTAACAACAATTAGTGATAGTTTCATGACAATTTAGTTAAATTAATAAGTTAACACCAATTAGTGATAGTTTTATGACAATTTAGTTAAATTAATAAGTAAACAACAATTCGTTATAGTTTTATGACAATTTAGTTAAATTAATAAGTTAACAACAATTAGTTATAGTTTTATGACAATTTAGTTAAATTAATAAGTTAACAACAATTAGTTATAGTTTTATGACAATTTAGTTAAATTAATAAGTTAACAACAATTAGTTATAGTTTTATGACAATTTAGTTAAATTAATAAGTTAACACCAATTAGTGATAGTTTTATTACAATTTAGTTAAATTAATAAGTTAACAACAATTAGTTATAGTTTTATGACAATTTAGTTAAATTAATAAGTTAACACCAATTAGTGATAGTTTTATTACAATTTAGTTAAATTAATAAGTTAACAACAATTAGTTATAGTTTTATGACAATTTAGTTAAATTAATAAGTTAACACCAATTAGTGATAGTTTTATGACAATTTAGTTAAATTAATAAGTTAACAACAATTAGTGATAGTTTTATGACAATTTAGTTAAATTAATAAGTTAACAACAGTTAGTTATAGTTTTATGACAATTTAGTTAAATTAATAAGTTAACAACAATTAGTTATAGTTTCATGACAATTTAGTTAAATTAATAAGTTAACAACAATTAGTGATAGTTTTATGACAATTTAGTTAAATTAATAAGTTAACAACAATTAGTTATAGTTTCATGACAATTTAGTTAAATTAATAAGTTAACAACAATTAGTGATAGTTTCATGACAATTTAATTAAATTAATAAGTTAACAACAATTAGTTATAGTTTCATGACAATTTAGTTAAATTAATAAGTTAACAACAATTAGTGATAGTTTCATGACAATTTAATTTAATTAATAAGTTAACACCAATTAGTGATAGTTTTATGACAATTTAGTTAAATTAATAAGTTAACAACAATTCGTTATAGTTTTATGACAATTTAGTTAAATTAATAAGTTAACAACAATTAGTTATAGTTTGATGACAATTTAGTTAAATTAATAAGTTAACAACAATTAGTTATAGTTTTATGACAATTTAGTTAAATTAATAAGTAAACAACAATTAGTTATAGTTTCATGACAATTTAGTTAAATTAATAAGTTAACAACAATTAGTTATAGTTTTATGACAATTTAGTTAAATTAATAAGTAAACAACAATTAGTTATAGTTTTATGACAATTTAGTTAAATTAATAAGTTAACACCAATTAGTGATAGTTTTATGACAATTTAGTTAAATTAATAAGTTAACAACAATTAGTTATAGTTTTATGACAATTTAGTTAAATTAATAAGTTAACAACAATTAGTTATAGTTTTATGACAATTTAGTTAAATTAATAAGTTAACAACAATTAGTTATAGTTTTATGACAATTTAGTTAAATTAATAAGTTAACAACAATTAGTTATAGTTTTATGACAATTTAGTTAAATTAATAAGTTAACAACAATTAGTTATAGTTTTATGACAATTTAGTTAAATTAATAAGTTAACAACAATTAGTTATAGTTTTATGACAATTTAGTTAAATTAATAAGTTAACACCAATTAGTGATAGTTTTATTACAATTTAGTTAAATTAATAAGTTAACAACAGTTAGTTATAGTTTATGACAATTTAGTTAAATTAATAAGTTAACAACAATTAGTTATAGTTTCATGACAATTTAGTTAAATTAATAAGTTAACAACAATTAGTTATAGTTTTATGACAATTTAGTTAAATTAATAAGTTAACAACAATTAGTTATAGTTTCATGACAATTTAGTTAAATTAATAAGTTAACACCAATTAGTGATAGTTTCATGACAATTTAATTAAATTAATAAGTTAACACCAATTAGTGATAGTTTTATGACAATTTAGTTAAATTAATAAGTTAACAATTCGTTATAGTTTAATGACAATTTAGTTAAATTAATAAGTTAACAACAATTAGTTATAGTTTTATGACAATTTAGTTAAATTAATAAGTTAACAACAATTAGTTATAGTTTTATGACAATTTAGTTAAATTAATAAGTAAACAACAATTAGTTATAGTTTCATGACAATTTAGTTAAATTAATAAGTTAACAACAATTAGTTATAGTTTTATGACAATTTAGTTAAATTAATAAGTAAACAACAATTAGTTATAGTTTTATGACAATTTAGTTAAATTAATAAGTTAACAACAATTAGTGATAGTTTTATGACAATTTAGTTAAATTAATAAGTTAACACCAATTAGTGATAGTTTTATGACAATTTAGTTAAATTAATAAGTTAACACCAATTAGTGATAGTTTCATGACAATTTAGTTAAATTAATAAGTTAACAACAATTAGTTATAGTTTTATGACAATTTAGTTAAATTAATAAGTTAACAACAATTAGTTATAGTTTTATGACAATTTAGTTAAATTAATAAGTTAACAACAATTAGTTATAGTTTTATGAAATTTAGTTAAATTAATAAGTTAACAACAATTAGTTATAGTTTTATGACAATTTAGTTAAATTAATAAGTTAACAACAATTAGTAATAGTTTTATGACAATTTAGTTAAATTAATAAGTTAACAACAATTAGTTATAGTTTTATGACAATTTAGTTAAATTAATAAGTTAACAACAATTAGTGATAGTTTTATGACAATTTAGTTAAATTAATAAGTTAACACCAATTAGTGATAGTTTTATGACAATTTAGTTAAATTAATAAGTTAACAACAATTAGTTATAGTTTTATGACAATTTAGTTAAATTAATAAGTTAACAACAATTAGTTATAGTTTTATGACAATTTAGTTAAATTAATAAGTTAACACCAATTAGTGATAGTTTTATGACAATTTAGTTAAATTAATAAGTTAACACCAATTAGTGATAGTTTTATGACAATTTAGTTAAATTAATAAGTTAACACCAATTAGTAATAGTTTTATGACAATTTAGTTAAATTAATAAGTTAACAGCAATTAGTTATAGTTTGATGACAATTTAGTTAAATTAATAAGTTAACAACAATTAGTTATAGTTTTATGACAATTTAGTTAAATTAATAAGTTAACACCAATTAGTAATAGTTTTATGACAATTTAGTTAAATAAATAAGTAAACAACAATTAGTGATAGTTTTATGACAATTTAGTTAGATTAATAAGTTAACAACAATTAGTGATAGTTTTATGACAATTTAGTTAAATTAATAAGTAAACAATTAGTGATAGTTTTATGACAATTTAGTTAAATTAATAAGTAAACAACAATTAATGATAGTTTTATGACAATTTTGTTAAATTAATAAGTTAACAACAATTAGTGATAGTTTTATGACAATTTAGTTAAATTAATAAGTTAACAACAATTAGTTATAGTTTTATGACAATTTAGTTAAATTAATAAGTTAACAACAATTAGTGATAGTTTTATGACAATTTAGTTAAATTAATAAGTTAACAACAATTAGTGATAGTTTTATGACAATTTAGTTAAATTAATAAGTTAACAACAATTAGTTATAGTTTTATGACAATTTAGTTAAATTAATAAGTTAACAACAATTAGTTATAGTTTTATGACAATTTAGTTAAATTAATAAGTTAACAACAATTAGTGATAGTTTTATGACAATTTAGTTAAATTAATAAGTTAACAACAATTAGTGATAGTTTCATGACAATTTAGTTAAATTAATAAGTTAACACCAATTAGTGATAGTTTTATGACAATTTAGTTAAATTAATAAGTAAACAACAATTCGTTATAGTTTTATGACAATTTAGTTAAATTAATAAGTTAACAACAATTAGTTATAGTTTTATGACAATTTAGTTAAATTAATAAGTTAACAACAATTAGTTATAGTTTTATGACAATTTAGTTAAATTAATAAGTTAACAACAATTAGTTATAGTTTTATGACAATTTAGTTAAATTAATAAGTTAACACCAATTAGTGATAGTTTTATTACAATTTAGTTAAATTAATAAGTTAACAACAATTAGTTATAGTTTTATGACAATTTAGTTAAATTAATAAGTTAACACCAATTAGTGATAGTTTTATTACAATTTAGTTAAATTAATAAGTTAACAACAATTAGTTATAGTTTTATGACAATTTAGTTAAATTAATAAGTTAACACCAATTAGTGATAGTTTTATGACAATTTAGTTAAATTAATAAGTTAACAACAATTAGTGATAGTTTTATGACAATTTAGTTAAATTAATAAGTTAACAACAGTTAGTTATAGTTTTATGACAATTTAGTTAAATTAATAAGTTAACAACAATTAGTTATAGTTTCATGACAATTTAGTTAAATTAATAAGTTAACAACAATTAGTGATAGTTTTATGACAATTTAGTTAAATTAATAAGTTAACAACAATTAGTTATAGTTTCATGACAATTTAGTTAAATTAATAAGTTAACAACAATTAGTGATAGTTTCATGACAATTTAATTAAATTAATAAGTTAACAACAATTAGTGATAGTTTTATGACAATTTAGTTAAATTAATAAGTTAACAACAATTCGTTATAGTTTTATGACAATTTAGTTAAATTAATAAGTTAACAACAATTAGTTATAGTTTTATGACAATTTAGTTAAATTAATAAGTTAACAACAATTAGTTATAGTTTTATGACAATTTAGTTAAATTAATAAGTAAACAACAATTAGTTATAGTTTCATGACAATTTAGTTAAATTAATAAGTTAACAACAATTAGTTATAGTTTTATGACAATTTAGTTAAATTAATAAGTAAACAACAATTAGTTATAGTTTTATGACAATTTAGTTAAATTAATAAGTTAACACCAATTAGTGATAGTTTTATGACAATTTAGTTAAATTAATAAGTTAACACCAATTAGTGATAGTTTCATGACAATTTAGTTAAATTAATAAGTTAACAACAATTAGTTATAGTTTTATGACAATTTAGTTAAATTAATAAGTTAACAACAATTAGTTATAGTTTTATGACAATTTAGTTAAATTAATAAGTTAACAACAATTAGTTATAGTTTTATGAAATTTAGTTAAATTAATAAGTTAACAACAATTAGTTATAGTTTTATGACAATTTAGTTAAATTAATAAGTTAACAACAATTAGTAATAGTTTTATGACAATTTAGTTAAATTAATAAGTTAACAACAATTAGTTATAGTTTTATGACAATTTAGTTAAATTAATAAGTTAACAACAATTAGTGATAGTTTTATGACAATTTAGTTAAATTAATAAGTTAACACCAATTAGTGATAGTTTTATGACAATTTAGTTAAATTAATAAGTTAACAACAATTAGTTATAGTTTTATGACAATTTAGTTAAATTAATAAGTTAACAACAATTAGTTATAGTTTTATGACAATTTAGTTAAATTAATAAGTTAACACCAATTAGTGATAGTTTTATGACAATTTAGTTAAATTAATAAGTTAACACCAATTAGTGATAGTTTTATGACAATTTAGTTAAATTAATAAGTTAACACCAATTAGTAATAGTTTTATGACAATTTAGTTAAATTAATAAGTTAACAGCAATTAGTTATAGTTTGATGACAATTTAGTTAAATTAATAAGTTAACAACAATTAGTTATAGTTTTATGACAATTTAGTTAAATTAATAAGTTAACACCAATTAGTAATAGTTTTATGACAATTTAGTTAAATAAATAAGTAAACAACAATTAGTGATAGTTTTATGACAATTTAGTTAGATTAATAAGTTAACAACAATTAGTGATAGTTTTATGACAATTTAGTTAAATTAATAAGTAAACAATTAGTGATAGTTTTATGACAATTTAGTTAAATTAATAAGTAAACAACAATTAATGATAGTTTTATGACAATTTTGTTAAATTAATAAGTTAACAACAATTAGTGATAGTTTTATGACAATTTAGTTAAATTAATAAGTTAACAACAATTAGTTATAGTTTTATGACAATTTAGTTAAATTAATAAGTTAACAACAATTAGTGATAGTTTTATGACAATTTAGTTAAATTAATAAGTTAACAACAATTAGTGATAGTTTTATGACAATTTAGTTAAATTAATAAGTTAACAACAATTAGTTATAGTTTTATGACAATTTAGTTAAATTAATAAGTTAACAACAATTAGTTATAGTTTTATGACAATTTAGTTAAATTAATAAGTTAACAACAATTAGTGATAGTTTTATGACAATTTAGTTAAATTAATAAGTTAACAACAATTAGTGATAGTTTCATGACAATTTAGTTAAATTAATAAGTTAACACCAATTAGTGATAGTTTTATGACAATTTAGTTAAATTAATAAGTAAACAACAATTCGTTATAGTTTTATGACAATTTAGTTAAATTAATAAGTTAACAACAATTAGTTATAGTTTTATGACAATTTAGTTAAATTAATAAGTTAACAACAATTAGTTATAGTTTTATGACAATTTAGTTAAATTAATAAGTTAACAACAATTAGTTATAGTTTTATGACAATTTAGTTAAATTAATAAGTTAACACCAATTAGTGATAGTTTTATTACAATTTAGTTAAATTAATAAGTTAACAACAATTAGTTATAGTTTTATGACAATTTAGTTAAATTAATAAGTTAACACCAATTAGTGATAGTTTTATTACAATTTAGTTAAATTAATAAGTTAACAACAATTAGTTATAGTTTTATGACAATTTAGTTAAATTAATAAGTTAACACCAATTAGTGATAGTTTTATGACAATTTAGTTAAATTAATAAGTTAACAACAATTAGTGATAGTTTTATGACAATTTAGTTAAATTAATAAGTTAACAACAGTTAGTTATAGTTTTATGACAATTTAGTTAAATTAATAAGTTAACAACAATTAGTTATAGTTTCATGACAATTTAGTTAAATTAATAAGTTAACAACAATTAGTGATAGTTTTATGACAATTTAGTTAAATTAATAAGTTAACAACAATTAGTTATAGTTTCATGACAATTTAGTTAAATTAATAAGTTAACAACAATTAGTGATAGTTTCATGACAATTTAATTAAATTAATAAGTTAACAACAATTAGTGATAGTTTTATGACAATTTAGTTAAATTAATAAGTTAACAACAATTCGTTATAGTTTTATGACAATTTAGTTAAATTAATAAGTTAACAACAATTAGTTATAGTTTTATGACAATTTAGTTAAATTAATAAGTTAACAACAATTAGTTATAGTTTTATGACAATTTAGTTAAATTAATAAGTAAACAACAATTAGTTATAGTTTCATGACAATTTAGTTAAATTAATAAGTTAACAACAATTAGTTATAGTTTTATGACAATTTAGTTAAATTAATAAGTAAACAACAATTAGTTATAGTTTTATGACAATTTAGTTAAATTAATAAGTTAACACCAATTAGTGATAGTTTTATGACAATTTAGTTAAATTAATAAGTTAACAACAATTAGTTATAGTTTTATGACAATTTAGTTAAATTAATAAGTTAACAACAATTAGTTATAGTTTTATGACAATTTAGTTAAATTAATAAGTTAACAACAATTAGTTATAGTTTTATGACAATTTAGTTAAATTAATAAGTTAACAACAATTAGTAATAGTTTTATGACAATTTAGTTAAATTAATAAGTTAACAACAATTAGTTATAGTTTTATGACAATTTAGTTAAATTAATAAGTTAACAACAATTAGTGATAGTTTTATGACAATTTAGTTAAATTAATAAGTTAACACCAATTAGTGATAGTTTTATGACAATTTAGTTAAATTAATAAGTTAACAACAATTAGTTATAGTTTTATGACAAGTTAGTTAAATTAATAAGTTAACAACAATTAGTGATAGTTTTATGACAATTTAGTTAAATTAATAAGTTAACAACAATTAGTTATAGTTTTATGACAATTTAGTTAAATAAATAAGTTAACAACAATTAGTGATAGTTTTATGACAATTTAGTTAAATTAATAAGTTAACAACAATTAGTTATAGTTTTATGACAATTTAGTTAAATTAATAAGTTAACAACAATTAGTGATAGTTTTATGACAATTTAGTTAAATTAATAAGTTAACAACAATTAGTGATAGTTTTATGACAATTTAGTTAAATTAATAAGTTAACAACAATTAGTTATAGTTTTATGACAATTTAGTTAAATTAATAAGTTAACAACAATTTGTTATAGTTTCATGACAATTTAGTTAAATTAATAAGTTAACAACAATTAGTGATAGTTTTATGACAATTTAGTTAAATTAATAAGTTAACAACAATTAGTGATAGTTTCATGACAATTTAGTTAAATTAATAAGTTAACACCAATTAGTGATAGTTTTATGACAATTTAGTTAAATTAATAAGTAAACAACAATTCGTTATAGTTTTATGACAATTTAGTTAAATTAATAAGTTAACAACAATTAGTTATAGTTTTATGACAATTTAGTTAAATTAATAAGTTAACAACAATTAGTGATAGTTTTATGACAATTTAGTTAAATTAATAAGTTAACAACAATTAGTTATAGTTTTATGACAATTTAGTTAAATTAATAAGTTAACAACAATTAGTTATAGTTTTATGACAATTTAGTTAAATTAATAAGTTAACAACAATTAGTTATAGTTTTATGACAATTTAGTTAAATTAATAAGTTAACACCAATTAGTGATAGTTTTATTACAATTTAGTTAAATTAATAAGTTAACAACAATTAGTTATAGTTTTATGACAATTTAGTTAAATTAATAAGTTAACACCAATTAGTGATAGTTTTATTACAATTTAGTTAAATTAATAAGTTAACAACAATTAGTTATAGTTTTATGACAATTTAGTTAAATTAATAAGTTAACACCAATTAGTGATAGTTTTATGACAATTTAGTTAAATTAATAAGTTAACAACAATTAGTGATAGTTTTATGACAATTTAGTTAAATTAATAAGTTAACAACAGTTAGTTATAGTTTTATGACAATTTAGTTAAATTAATAAGTTAACAACAATTAGTTATAGTTTCATGACAATTTAGTTAAATTAATAAGTTAACAACAATTAGTTATAGTTTTATGACAATTTAGTTAAATTAATAAGTTAACAACAATTAGTTATAGTTTCATGACAATTTAGTTAAATTAATAAGTTAACAACAATTAGTGATAGTTTCATGACAATTTAATTAAATTAATAAGTTAACACCAATTAGTGATAGTTTTATGACAATTTAGTTAAATTAATAAGTTAACAACAATTCGTTATAGTTTTATGACAATTTAGTTAAATTAATAAGTTAACAACAATTAGTTATAGTTTTATGACAATTTAGTTAAATTAATAAGTTAACAACAATTAGTTATAGTTTTATGACAATTTAGTTAAATTAATAAGTAAACAACAATTAGTTATAGTTTCATGACAATTTAGTTAAATTAATAAGTTAACAACAATTAGTTATAGTTTTATGACAATTTAGTTAAATTAATAAGTAAACAACAATTAGTTATAGTTTTATGACAATTTAGTTAAATTAATAAGTTAACACCAATTAGTGATAGTTTTATGACAATTTAGTTAAATTAATAAGTTAACAACAATTCGTTATAGTTTTATGACAATTTAGTTAAATTAATAAGTTAACAACAATTAGTTATAGTTTTATGACAATTTAGTTAAATTAATAAGTAAACAACAATTAGTTATAGTTTCATGACAATTTAGTTAAATTAATAAGTTAACAACAATTAGTTATAGTTTTATGACAATTTAGTTAAATTAATAAGTAAACAACAATTAGTTATAGTTTTATGACAATTTAGTTAAATTAATAAGTTAACACCAATTAGTGATAGTTTTATGACAATTTAGTTAAATTAATAAGTTAACAACAATTAGTTATAGTTTTATGACAATTTAGTTAAATTAATAAGTTAACAACAATTAGTTATAGTTTTATGACAATTTAGTTAAATTAATAAGTTAACAACAATTAGTTATAGTTTTATGACAATTTAGTTAAATTAATAAGTTAACAACAATTAGTAATAGTTTTATGACAATTTAGTTAAATTAATAAGTTAACAACAATTAGTTATAGTTTTATGACAATTTAGTTAAATTAATAAGTTAACAACAATTAGTGATAGTTTTATGACAATTTAGTTAAATTAATAAGTTAACACCAATTAGTGATAGTTTTATGACAATTTAGTTAAATTAATAAGTTAACAACAATTAGTTATAGTTTTATGACAATTTAGTTAAATTAATAAGTTAACAACAATTAGTTATAGTTTTATGACAATTTAGTTAAATTAATAAGTTAACACCAATTAGTGATAGTTTTATGACAATTTAGTTAAATTAATAAGTTAACACCAATTAGTGATAGTTTTATGACAATTTAGTTAAATTAATAAGTTAACACCAATTAGTAATAGTTTTATGACAATTTAGTTAAATTTATAAGTTAACAACAATTAGTTATAGTTTGATGACAATTTAGTTAAATTAATAAGTTAACAACAATTAGTGATAGTTTTATGACAATTTAGTTAAATTAATAAGTTAACACCAATTAGTAATAGTTTCATGACAATTTAGTTAAATAAATAAGTAAACAACAATTAGTGATAGTTTTATGACAATTTTGTTAGATTAATAAGTTAACAACAATTAGTGATAGTTTCATGACAATTTAGTTAAATTAATAAGTAAACAATTAGTGATAGTTTTATGACAATTTAGTTAAATTAATAAGTTAACAACAATTAGTTATAGTTTCATGACAATTTAGTTAAATTAATAAGTTAACAACAATTAGTGATAGTTTCATGACAATTTAATTAAATTAATAAGTTAACACCAATTAGTGATAGTTTTATGACAATTTAGTTAAATTAATAAGTAAACAACAATTCGTTATAGTTTTATGACAATTTAGTTAAATTAATAAGTTAACAACAATTAGTTATAGTTTTATGACAATTTAGTTAAATTAATAAGTTAACAACAATTAGTTATAGTTTTATGACAATTTAGTTAAATTAATAAGTAAACAACAATTAGTTATAGTTTCATGACAATTTAGTTAAATTAATAAGTTAACAACAATTAGTTATAGTTTTATGACAATTTAGTTAAATTAATAAGTAAACAACAATTAGTTATAGTTTTATGACAATTTAGTTAAATTAATAAGATAACACCAATTAGTGATAGTTTTATGACAATTTAGTTAAATTAATAAGTTAACAACAATTAGTTATAGTTTTATGACAATTTAGTTAAATTAATAAGTTAACAACAATTAGTTATAGTTTTATGACAATTTAGTTAAATTAATAAGTTAACAACAATTAGTTATAGTTTTATGACAATTTAGTTAAATTAATAAGTAAACAACAATTAGTGATAGTTTTATGACAATTTTGTTAAATTAATAAGTTAACAACAATTAGTGATAGTTTTATGACAATTTAGTTAAATTAATAAGTTAACACCAATTAGTAATAGTTTTATGACAATTTAGTTAAATTAATAAGTAAACAACAATTAGTGATAGTTTTATGACAATTTAGTAAAATTAATAAGTTAACAACAATTAGTGATAGTTTTATGACAATTTAGTTAAATTAATAAGTTAACAACAATTAGTGATAGTTTTATGACAATTTAGTTAAATTAATAAGTAAACAATTAGTGATAGTTTTATGACAATTTAGTTAAATTAATAAGTAAACAACAATTAGTGATAGTTTTATGACAATTTTGTTAAATTAATAAGTTAACAACAATTAGTGATAGTTTTATGACAATTTAGTTAAATTAATAAGTAAACAACAATTAGTGATAGTTTTATGACAATTTAGTTAAATTAATAAGTTAACAACAATTAGTTATAGTTTTATGACAATTTAGTTAAATTAATAAGTTAACAACAATTAGTGATAGTTTTATGACAATTTAGTTAAATTAATAAGTTAACAACAATTAGTTATAGTTTTATGACAATTTAGTTAAATAAATAAGTTAACAACAATTAGTGATAGTTTTATGACAATTTAGTTAAATTAATAAGTTAACAAGAATTAGTTATAGTTTTATGACAATTTAGTTAAATTAATAAGTTAACAACAATTAGTGATAGTTTTATGACAATTTAGTTAGATTAATAAGTTAACAACAATTAGTGATAGTTTCATGACAATTTAGTTAAATTAATAAGTAAACAATTAGTGATAGTTTTATGACAATTTAGTTAAATTAATAAGTAAACAATTAGTGATAGTTTTATGACAATTTAGTTAAATTAATAAGTAAACAACAATTAGTGATAGTTTTATGACAATTTAGTTAAATTAATAAGTTAACACCAATTAGTAATAGTTTTATGACAATTTAGTTAAATTAATAAGTAAACAACAATTAGTGATAGTTTTATGACAATTTAGTAAAATTAATAAGTTAACAACAATTAGTGATAGTTTTATGACAATGTAGTTAAATTAATAAGTTAACAACAATTAGTGATAGTTTTATGACAATTTAGTTAAATTAATAAGTAAACAATTAGTGATAGTTTTATGACAATTTAGTTAAATTAATAAGTAAACAACAATTAGTGATAGTTTTATGACAATTTTGTTAAATTAATAAGTTAACAACAATTAGTGATAGTTTTATGACAATTTAGTTAAATTAATAAGTAAACAACAATTAGTGATAGTTTTATGACAATTTAGTTAAATTAATAAGTTAACAACAATTAGTTATAGTTTTATGACAATTTAGTAAAATTAATAAGTTAACAACAATTAGTGATAGTTTCATGACAATTTAATTAAATTAATAAGTTAACACCAATTAGTGATAGTTTTATGACAATTTAGTTAAATTAATAAGTTAACAACAATTCGTTATAGTTTTATGACAATTTAGTTAAATTAATAAGTTAACAACAATTAGTTATAGTTTTATGACAATTTAGTTAAATTAATAAGTTAACAACAATTTGTTATAGTTTTATGACAATTTAGTTAAATTAATAAGTAAACAACAATTAGTTATAGTTTCATGACAATTTAGTTAAATTAATAAGTTAACAACAATTAGTTATAGTTTTATGACAATTTAGTTAAATTAATAAGTAAACAACAATTAGTTATAGTTTCATGACAATTTAGTTAAATTAATAAGTTAACAACAATTAGTTATAGTTTTATGACAATTTAGTTAAATTAATAAGTAAACAACAATTAGTTATAGTTTTATGACAATTTAGTTAAATTAATAAGTTAACACCAATTAGTGATAGTTTTATGACAATTTAGTTAAATTAATAAGTTAACAACAATTAGTTATAGTTTTATGACAATTTAGTTAAATTAATAAGTTAACAACAATTAGTTATAGTTTTATGACAATTTAGTTAAATTAATAAGTTAACAACAATTAGTTATAGTTTTATGACAATTTAGTTAAATTAATAAGTTAACAACAATTAGTAATAGTTTTATGACAATTTAGTTAAATTAATAAGTTAACAACAATTAGTTATAGTTTTATGACAATTTAGTTAAATTAATAAGTTAACAACAATTAGTGATAGTTTTATGACAATTTAGTTAAATTAATAAGTTAACACCAATTAGTGATAGTTTTATGACAATTTAGTTAAATTAATAAGTTAACAACAATTAGTTATAGTTTTATGACAATTTAGTTAAATTAATAAGTTAACAACAATTAGTTATAGTTTTATGACAATTTAGTTAAATTAATAAGTTAACACCAATTAGTGATAGTTTTATGACAATTTAGTTAAATTAATAAGTTAACACCAATTAGTGATAGTTTTATGAAAATTTAGTTAAATTAATAAGTTAACACCAATTAGTAATAGTTTTATGACAATTTAGTTAAATTTATAAGTTAACAACAATTAGTTATAGTTTGATGACAATTTAGTTAAATTAATAAGTTAACAACAATTAGTGATAGTTTTATGACAATTTAGTTAAATTAATAAGTTAACACCAATTAGTAATAGTTTTATGACAATTTAGTTAAATAAATAAGTAAACAACAATTAGTGATAGTTTTATGACAATTTAGTTAGATTAATAAGTTAACAACAATTAGTGATAGTTTCATGACAATTTAGTTAAATTAATAAGTAAACAATTAGTGATAGTTTTATGACAATTTAGTTAAATTAATAAGTAAACAACAATTAGTGATAGTTTTATGACAATTTTGTTAAATTAATAAGTTAACAACAATTAGTGATAGTTTTATGACAATTTAGTTAAATTAATAAGTTAACACCAATTAGTAATAGTTTTATGACAATTTAGTTAAATTAATAAGTAAACAACAATTAGTGATAGTTTTATGACAATTTAGTAAAATTAATAAGTTAACAACAATTAGTGATAGTTTTATGACAATTTAGTTAAATTAATAAGTTAACAACAATTAGTGATAGTTTTATGACAATTTAGTTAAATTAATAAGTAAACAATTAGTGATAGTTTTATGACAATTTAGTTAAATTAATAAGTAAACAACAATTAGTGATAGTTTTATGACAATTTTGTTAAATTAATAAGTTAACAACAATTAGTGATAGTTTTATGACAATTTAGTTAAATTAATAAGTAAACAACAATTAGTGATAGTTTTATGACAATTTAGTTAAATTAATAAGTTAACAACAATTAGTTATAGTTTTATGACAATTTAGTTAAATTAATAAGTTAACAACAATTAGTGATAGTTTTATGACAATTTAGTTAAATTAATAAGTTAACAATTAGTTATAGTTTCATGACAATTTAGTTAAATAAATAAGTTAACAACAATTAGTGATAGTTTTATGACAATTTAGTTAAATTAATAAGTTAACAACAATTAGTTATAGTTTTATGACAATTTAGTTAAATTAATAAGTTAACAACAATTAGTGATAGTTTCATGACAATTTAGTTAGATTAATAAGTTAACAACAATTAGTGATAGTTTCATGACAATTTAGTTAAATTAATAAGTAAACAATTAGTGATAGTTTTATGACAATTTAGTTAAATTAATAAGTAAACAATTAGTGATAGTTTTATGACAATTTAGTTAAATTAATAAGTAAACAACAATTAGTGATAGTTTTATGACAATTTAGTTAAATTAATAAGTTAACACCAATTAGTAATAGTTTTATGACAATTTAGTTAAATTAATAAGTAAACAACAATTAGTGATAGTTTTATGACAATTTAGTAAAATTAATAAGTTAACAACAATTAGTGATAGTTTTATGACAATTTAGTTAAATTAATAAGTTAACAACAATTAGTGATAGTTTTATGACAATTTAGTTAAATTAATAAGTAAACAATTAGTGATAGTTTTATGACAATTTAGTTAAATTAATAAGTAAACAACAATTAGTGATAGTTTTATGACAATTTTGTTAAATTAATAAGTTAACAACAATTAGTGATAGTTTTATGACAATTTAGTTAAATTAATAAGTAAACAACAATTAGTGATAGTTTTATGACAATTTAGTTAAATTAATAAGTTAACAACAATTAGTTATAGTTTTATGACAATTTAGTTAAATTAATAAGTTAACAACAATTAGTGATAGTTTTATGACAATTTAGTTAAATTAATAAGTTAACAACAATTAGTTATAGTTTTATGACAATTTAGTTAAATAAATAAGTTAACAACAATTAGTGATAGTTTTATGACAATTTAGTTAAATTAATAAGTTAACAACAATTAGTTATAGTTTTATGACAATTTAGTTAAATTAATAAGTTAACAACAATTAGTGATAGTTTTATGACAATTTAGTTAGATTAATAAGTTAACAACAATTAGTGATTGTTTTATGACAATTTAGTTAAATTAATAAGTTAACAACAATTAGTTATAGTTTTATGACAATTTAGTTAAATTAATAAGTTAACAACAATTAGTGATAGTTTTATGACAATTTAGTTAAATTAATAAGTTAACAACAATTAGTTATAGTTTTATGACAATTTAGTTAAATTAATAAGTTAACAACAATTAGTGATAGTTTTATGACAATTTAGTAAAATTAATAAGTTAACAACAATTAGTTATAGTTTTATGACAATTTAGTTAAATTAATAAGTTAACAACAATTAGTGATAGTTTTATGACAATTTAGTTAAATTAATAAGTTAACAACAATTAGTTATAGTTTTATGACAATTTAGTTAAATTAATAAGTTAACAACAATTAGTTATAGTTTTATGACAATTTAGTTAAATTAATAAGTTAACAACAATTAGTTATAGTTTTATGACAATTTAGTTAAATTAATAAGTTAACACCAATTAGTGATAGTTTTATTACAATTTAGTTAAATTAATAAGTTAACAACAGTTAGTTATAGTTTATGACAATTGAGTTAAATTAATAAGTTAACAACAATTAGTTATAGTTTCATGACAATTTAGTTAAATTAATAAGTTAACAACAATTAGTTATAGTTTTATGACAATTTAGTTAAATTAATAAGTTAACAACAATTAGTTATAGTTTCATGACAATTTAGTTAAATTGATAAGTTAACAACAATTAGTTATAGTTTTATGACAATTTAGTTAAAGTAATAAGTTAACAACAATTATTTATAGTTTTATGACAATTTAGTTAAATTAATAAGTTAACAACAATTAGTTATAGTTTTATGACAATTTAGTTAAATTAATAAGTTAACAACAATTAGTGATTGTTTTATGACAATTTAGTTAAATTAATAAGTTAACAACAATTAGTTATAGTTTTATGACAATTTAGTTAAATTAATAAGTTAACAACAATTAGTGATAGTTTTATGACAATTTAGTTAAATTAATAAGTTAACAACAATTAGTTATAGTTTTATGACAATTTAGTTAAATTAATAAGTTAACACCAATTAGTGATAGTTTTATTACAATTTAGTTAAATTAATAAGTTAACAACAATTAGTTATAGTTTTATGACAATTTAGTTAAATTAATAAGTTAACAACAATTAGTTATAGTTTTATGACAATTTAGTTAAATTAATAAGTTAACAACAATTAGTGATAGTTTTATGACAATTTAGTTAAATTAATAAGTTAACAACAATTAGTGATAGTTTTATGACAATTTAGTTAAATTAATAAGTTAACAACAATTAGTTATAGTTTTATGACAATTTAGTTAAATTAATAAGTTAACAACAATTAGTTATAGTTTCATGACAATTTAGTTAAAGTAATAAGTTAACAACAATTAGTTATAGTTTTATGACAATTTAGTTAAATTAATAAGTTAACAACAATTAGTTATAGTTTTATGACAATTTAGTTAAATTAATAAGTTAACAACAATTAGTGATAGTTTTATGACAATTTAGTTAAATTAATAAGTTAACAACAATTAGTTATAGTTTTATGACAATTTAGTTAAATTAATAAGTTAACAACAATTAGTTATAGTTTTATGACAATTTAGTTAAATTAATAAGTTAACAACAATTAGTTATAGTTTTATGACAATTTAGTTAAATTAATAAGTTAACACCAATTAGTGATAGTTTTATTACAATTTAGTTAAATTAATAAGTTAACAACAGTTAGTTATAGTTTATGACAATTTAGTTAAATTAATAAGTTAACAACAATTAGTTATAGTTTCATGACAATTTAGTTAAATTAATAAGTTAACAACAATTAGTTATAGTTTTATGACAATTTAGTTAAATTAATAAGTTAACAACAATTAGTTATAGTTTCATGACAATTTAGTTAAATTAATAAGTTAACAACAATTAGTGATAGTTTCATGACAATTTAATTAAATTAATAAGTTAACACCAATTAGTGATAGTTTTATGACAATTTAGTTAAATTAATAAGTTAACAATTCGTTATAGTTTTATGACAATTTAGTTAAATTAATAAGTTAACAACAATTAGTTATAGTTTTATGACAATTTAGTTAAATTAATAAGTTAACAACAATTAGTTATAGTTTTATGACAATTTAGTTAAATTAATAAGTAAACAACAATTAGTTATAGTTTCATGACAATTTAGTTAAATTAATAAGTTAACAACAATTAGTTATAGTTTTATGACAATTTAGTTAAATTAATAAGTAAACAACAATTAGTTATAGTTTTATGACAATTTAGTTAAATTAATAAGTTAACACCAATTAGTGATAGTTTTATGACAATTTAGTTAAATTAATAAGTTAACAACAATTAGTTATAGTTTCATGACAATTTAGTTAAATTAATAAGTTAACAACAATTAGTTATAGTTTTATGACAATTTAGTTAAATTAATAAGTTAACAACAATTAGTTATAGTTTCATAACAATTTAGTTAAATTGATAAGTTAACAACAATTAGTTATAGTTTTATGACAATTTAGTTAAAGTAATAAGTTAACAACAATTAGTTATAGTTTTATGACAATTTAGTTAAATTAATAAGTTAACAACAATTAGTTATAGTTTTATGACAATTTAGTTAAATTAATAAGTTAACAACAATTAGTGATTGTTTTATGACAATTTAGTTAAATTAATAAGTTAACAACAATTAGTTATAGTTTTATGACAATTTAGTTAAATTAATAAGTTAACACCAATTAGTGATAGTTTTATTACAATTTAGTTAAATTAATAAGTTAACAACAGTTAGTTATAGTTTATGACAATTTAGTTAAATTAATAAGTTAACAACAATTAGTTATAGTTTCATGACAATTTAGTTAAATTAATAAGTTAACAACAATTAGTTATAGTTTTATGACAATTTAGTTAAATTAATAAGTTAACAACAATTAGTGATTGTTTTATGACAATTTAGTTAAATTAATAAGTTAACAACAATTAGTTATAGTTTTATGACAATTTAGTTAAATTAATAAGTTAACAACAATTAGTGATAGTTTTATGACAATTTAGTTAAATTAATAAGTTAACAACAATTAGTTATAGTTTTATGACAATTTAGTTAAATTAATAAGTTAACACCAATTAGTGATAGTTTTATTACAATTTAGTTAAATTAATAAGTTAACAACAATTAGTTATAGTTTTATGACAATTTAGTTAAATTAATAAGTTAACAACAATTAGTTATAGTTTTATGACAATTTAGTTAAATTAATAAGTTAACAACAATTAGTGATAGTTTTATGACAATTTAGTTAAATTAATAAGTTAACAACAATTAGTGATAGTTTTATGACAATTTAGTTAAATTAATAAGTTAACAACAATTAGTTATAGTTTTATGACAATTTAGTTAAATTAATAAGTTAACAACAATTAGTTATAGTTTCATGACAATTTAGTTAAAGTAATAAGTTAACAACAATTAGTTATAGTTTTATGACAATTTAGTTAAATTAATAAGTTAACAACAATTAGTTATAGTTTTATGACAATTTAGTTAAATTAATAAGTTAACAACAATTAGTGATAGTTTTATGACAATTTAGTTAAATTAATAAGTTAACAACAATTAGTTATAGTTTTATGACAATTTAGTTAAATTAATAAGTTAACAACAATTAGTTATAGTTTTATGACAATTTAGTTAAATTAATAAGTTAACAACAATTAGTTATAGTTTTATGACAATTTAGTTAAATTAATAAGTTAACACCAATTAGTGATAGTTTTATTACAATTTAGTTAAATGAATAAGTTAACAACAGTTAGTTATAGTTTATGACAATTTAGTTAAATTAATAAGTTAACAACAATTAGTTATAGTTTCATGACAATTTAGTTAAATTAATAAGTTAACAACAATTAGTTATAGTTTTATGACAATTTAGTTAAATTAATAAGTTAACAACAATTAGTTATAGTTTCATGACAATTTAGTTAAATTAATAAGTTAACAACAATTAGTGATAGTTTCATGACAATTTAATTAAATTAATAAGTTAACACCAATTAGTGATAGTTTTATGACAATTTAGTTAAATTAATAAGTTAACAATTCGTTATAGTTTTATGACAATTTAGTTAAATTAATAAGTTAACAACAATTAGTTATAGTTTTATGACAATTTAGTTAAATTAATAAGTTAACAACAATTAGTTATAGTTTTATGACAATTTAGTTAAATTAATAAGTAAACAACAATTAGTTATAGTTTCATGACAATTTAGTTAAATTAATAAGTTAACAACAATTAGTTATAGTTTTATGACAATTTAGTTAAATTAATAAGTAAACAACAATTAGTTATAGTTTTATGACAATTTAGTTAAATTAATAAGTTAACACCAATTAGTGATAGTTTTATGACAATTTAGTTAAATTAATAAGTTAACAACAATTAGTTATAGTTTCATGACAATTTAGTTAAATTAATAAGTTAACAACAATTAGTTATAGTTTTATGACAATTTAGTTAAATTAATAAGTTAACAACAATTAGTTATAGTTTCATGACAATTTAGTTAAATTGATAAGTTAACAACAATTAGTTATAGTTTTATGACAATTTAGTTAAAGTAATAAGTTAACAACAATTAGTTATAGTTTTATGACAATTTAGTTAAATTAATAAGTTAACAACAATTAGTTATAGTTTTATGACAATTTAGTTAAATTAATAAGTTAACAACAATTAGTGATTGTTTTATGACAATTTAGTTAAATTAATAAGTTAACAACAATTAGTTATAGTTTTATGACAATTTAGTTAAATTAATAAGTTAACACCAATTAGTGATAGTTTTATTACAATTTAGTTAAATTAATAAGTTAACAACAGTTAGTTATAGTTTATGACAATTTAGTTAAATTAATAAGTTAACAACAATTAGTTATAGTTTCATGACAATTTAGTTAAATTAATAAGTTAACAACAATTAGTTATAGTTTTATGACAATTTAGTTAAATTAATAAGTTAACAACAATTAGTTATAGTTTCATGACAATTTAGTTAAATTGATAAGTTAACAACAATTAGTTATAGTTTTATGACAATTTAGTTAAAGTAATAAGTTAACAACAATTATTTATAGTTTTATGACAATTTAGTTAAATTAATAAGTTAACAACAATTAGTTATAGTTTTATGACAATTTAGTTAAATTAATAAGTTAACAACAATTAGTGATTGTTTTATGACAATTTAGTTAAATTAATAAGTTAACAACAATTAGTTATAGTTTTATGACAATTTAGTTAAATTAATAAGTTAACAACAATTAGTGATAGTTTTATGACAATTTAGTTAAATTAATAAGTTAACAACAATTAGTTATAGTTTTATGACAATTTAGTTAAATTAATAAGTTAACACCAATTAGTGATAGTTTTATTACAATTTAGTTAAATTAATAAGTTAACAACAATTAGTTATAGTTTTATGACAATTTAGTTAAATTAATAAGTTAACAACAATTAGTTATAGTTTTATGACAATTTAGTTAAATTAATAAGTTAACAACAATTAGTTATAGTTTTATGACAATTTAGTTAAATTAATAAGTTAACACCAATTAGTGATAGTTTTATTACAATTTAGTTAAATTAATAAGTTAACAACAGTTAGTTATAGTTTATGACAATTTAGTTAAATTAATAAGTTAACAACAATTAGTTATAGTTTCATGACAATTTAGTTAAATTAATAAGTTAACAACAATTAGTTATAGTTTTATGACAATTTAGTTAAATTAATAAGTTAACAACAATTAGTTATAGTTTCATGACAATTTAGTTAAATTGATAAGTTAACAACAATTAGTTATAGTTTTATGACAATTTAGTTAAAGTAATAAGTTAACAACAATTATTTATAGTTTTATGACAATTTAGTTAAATTAATAAGTTAACAACAATTAGTTATAGTTTTATGACAATTTAGTTAAATTAATAAGTTAACAACAATTAGTGATTGTTTTATGACAATTTAGTTAAATTAATAAGTTAACAACAATTAGTTATAGTTTTATGACAATTTAGTTAAATTAATAAGTTAACAACAATTAGTGATAGTTTTATGACAATTTAGTTAAATTAATAAGTTAACAACAATTAGTTATAGTTTTATGACAATTTAGTTAAATTAATAAGTTAACACCAATTAGTGATAGTTTTATTACAATTTAGTTAAATTAATAAGTTAACAACAATTAGTTATAGTTTTATGACAATTTAGTTAAATTAATAAGTTAACAACAATTAGTTATAGTTTTATGACAATTTAGTTAAATTAATAAGTTAACAACAATTAGTGATAGTTTTATGACAATTTAGTTAAATTAATAAGTTAACAACAATTAGTGATAGTTTTATGACAATTTAGTTAAATTAATAAGTTAACAACAATTAGTTATAGTTTTATGACAATTTAGTTAAATTAATAAGTTAACAACAATTAGTTATAGTTTCATGACAATTTAGTTAAAGTAATAAGTTAACAACAATTAGTTATAGTTTTATGACAATTTAGTTAAATTAATAAGTTAACAACAATTAGTTATAGTTTTATGACAATTTAGTTAAATTAATAAGTTAACAACAATTAGTGATAGTTTTATGACAATTTAGTTAAATTAATAAGTTAACAACAATTAGTTATAGTTTTATGACAATTTAGTTAAATTAATAAGTTAACAACAATTAGTTATAGTTTTATGACAATTTAGTTAAATTAATAAGTTAACAACAATTAGTTATAGTTTTATGACAATTTAGTTAAATTAATAAGTTAACACCAATTAGTGATAGTTTTATTACAATTTAGTTAAATTAATAAGTTAACAACAGTTAGTTATAGTTTATGACAATTTAGTTAAATTAATAAGTTAACAACAATTAGTTATAGTTTCATGACAATTTAGTTAAATTAATAAGTTAACAACAATTAGTTATAGTTTTATGACAATTTAGTTAAATTAATAAGTTAACAACAATTAGTTATAGTTTCATGACAATTTAGTTAAATTAATAAGTTAACAACAATTAGTGATAGTTTCATGACAATTTAATTAAATTAATAAGTTAACACCAATTAGTGATAGTTTTATGACAATTTAGTTAAATTAATAAGTTAACAATTCGTTATAGTTTTATGACAATTTAGTTATATTAATAAGTTAACAACAATTAGTTATAGTTTTATGACAATTTAGTTAAATTAATAAGTTAACAACAATTAGTTATAGTTTTATGACAATTTAGTTAAATTAATAAGTAAACAACAATTAGTTATAGTTTCATGACAATTTAGTTAAATTAATAAGTTAACAACAATTAGTTATAGTTTTATGACAATTTAGTTAAATTAATAAGTTAACAACAATTAGTTATAGTTTTATGACAATTTAGTTAAATTAATAAGTTAACAACAATTAGTTATAGTTTTATGACAATTTAGTTAAATTAATAAGTTAACACCAATTAGTGATAGTTTTATTACAATTTAGTTAAATTAATAAGTTAACAACAGTTAGTTATAGTTTATGACAATTTAGTTAAATTAATAAGTTAACAACAATTAGTTATAGTTTCATGACAATTTAGTTAAATTAATAAGTTAACAACAATTAGTTATAGTTTTATGACAATTTAGTTAAATTAATAAGTTAACAACAATTAGTTATAGTTTCATGACAATTTAGTTAAATTGATAAGTTAACAACAATTAGTTATAGTTTTATGACAATTTAGTTAAAGTAATAAGTTAACAACAATTATTTATAGTTTTATGACAATTTAGTTAAATTAATAAGTTAACAACAATTAGTTATAGTTTTATGACAATTTAGTTAAATTAATAAGTTAACAACAATTAGTGATTGTTTTATGACAATTTAGTTAAATTAATAAGTTAACAACAATTAGTTATAGTTTTATGACAATTTAGTTAAATTAATAAGTTAACAACAATTAGTGATAGTTTTATGACAATTTAGTTAAATTAATAAGTTAACAACAATTAGTTATAGTTTTATGACAATTTAGTTAAATTAATAAGTTAACACCAATTAGTGATAGTTTTATTACAATTTAGTTAAATTAATAAGTTAACAACAATTAGTTATAGTTTTATGACAATTTAGTTAAATTAATAAGTTAACAACAATTAGTTATAGTTTTATGACAATTTAGTTAAATTAATAAGTTAACAACAATTAGTGATAGTTTTATGACAATTTAGTTAAATTAATAAGTTAACAACAATTAGTGATAGTTTTATGACAATTTAGTTAAATTAATAAGTTAACAACAATTAGTTATAGTTTTATGACAATTTAGTTAAATTAATAAGTTAACAACAATTAGTTATAGTTTCATGACAATTTAGTTAAAGTAATAAGTTAACAACAATTAGTTATAGTTTTATGACAATTTAGTTAAATTAATAAGTTAACAACAATTAGTTATAGTTTTATGACAATTTAGTTAAATTAATAAGTTAACAACAATTAGTGATAGTTTTATGACAATTTAGTTAAATTAATAAGTTAACAACAATTAGTTATAGTTTTATGACAATTTAGTTAAATTAATAAGTTAACAACAATTAGTTATAGTTTTATGACAATTTAGTTAAATTAATAAGTTAACAACAATTAGTTATAGTTTCATGACAATTTAGTTAAATTAATAAGTTAACACCAATTAGTGATAGTTTTATTACAATTTAGTTAAATTAATAAGTTAACAACAGTTAGTTATAGTTTATGACAATTTAGTTAAATTAATAAGTTAACAACAATTAGTTATAGTTTCATGACAATTTAGTTAAATTAATAAGTTAACAACAATTAGTTATAGTTTTATGACAATTTAGTTAAATTAATAAGTTAACAACAATTAGTTATAGTTTCATGACAATTTAGTTAAATTAATAAGTTAACAACAATTAGTGATAGTTTCATGACAATTTAATTAAATTAATAAGTTAACACCAATTAGTGATAGTTTTATGACAATTTAGTTAAATTAATAAGTTAACAATTCGTTATAGTTTTATGACAATTTAGTTAAATTAATAAGTTAACAACAATTAGTTATAGTTTTATGACAATTTAGTTAAATTAATAAGTTAACAACAATTAGTTATAGTTTTATGACAATTTAGTTAAATTAATAAGTAAACAACAATTAGTTATAGTTTCATGACAATTTAGTTAAATTAATAAGTTAACAACAATTAGTTATAGTTTTATGACAATTTAGTTAAATTAATAAGTAAACAACAATTAGTTATAGTTTTATGACAATTTAGTTAAATTAATAAGTTAACACCAATTAGTGATAGTTTTATGACAATTTAGTTAAATTAATAAGTTAACAACAATTAGTTATAGTTTCATGACAATTTAGTTAAATTAATAAGTTAACAACAATTAGTTATAGTTTTATGACAATTTAGTTAAATTAATAAGTTAACAACAATTAGTTATAGTTTCATGACAATTTAGTTAAATTGATAAGTTAACAACAATTAGTTATAGTTTTATGACAATTTAGTTAAAGTAATAAGTTAACAACAATTAGTTATAGTTTTATGACAATTTAGTTAAATTAATAAGTTAACAACAATTAGTTATAGTTTTATGACAATTTAGTTAAATTAATAAGTTAACAACAATTAGTGATTGTTTTATGACAATTTAGTTAAATTAATAAGTTAACAACAATTAGTTATAGTTTTATGACAATTTAGTTAAATTAATAAGTTAACAACAATTAGTGATAGTTTTATGACAATTTAGTTAAATTAATAAGTTAACAACAATTAGTTATAGTTTTATGACAATTTAGTTAAATTAATAAGTTAACACCAATTAGTGATAGTTTTATTACAATTTAGTTAAATTAATAAGTTAACAACAATTAGTTATAGTTTTATGACAATTTAGTTAAATTAATAAGTTAACAACAATTAGTTATAGTTTTATGACAATTTAGTTAAATTAATAAGTTAACAACAATTAGTGATAGTTTTATGACAATTTAGTTAAATTAATAAGTTAACAACAATTAGTTATAGTTTTATGACAATTTAGTTAAATTAATAAGTTAACAACAATTAGTTATAGTTTTATGACAATTTAGTTAAATTAATAAGTTAACAACAATTAGTTATAGTTTTATGACAATTTAGTTAAATTAATAAGTTAACAACAATTAGTGATAGTTTTATGACAATTTAGTTAAATTAATAAGTTAACAACAATTAGTTATAGTTTTATGACAATTTAGTTAAATTAATAAGTTAACAACAATTAGTTATAGTTTCATGACAATTTAGTTAAATTAATAAGTTAACAACAATTAGTTATAGTTTTATGACAATTTAGTTAAATTAATAAGTTAACACCAATTAGTGATAGTTTTATTACAATTTAGTTAAATTAATAAGTTAACAACAGTTAGTTATAGTTTATGACAATTTAGTTAAATTAATAAGTTAACAACAATTAGTTATAGTTTCATGACAATTTAGTTAAATTAATAAGTTAACAACAATTAGTTATAGTTTTATGACAATTTAGTTAAATTAATAAGTTAACAACAATTAGTTATAGTTTCATGACAATTTAGTTAAATTGATAAGTTAACAACAATTAGTTATAGTTTTATGACAATTTAGTTAAAGTAATAAGTTAACAACAATTAGTTATAGTTTTATGACAATTTAGTTAAATTAATAAGTTAACAACAATTAGTTATAGTTTTATGACAATTTAGTTAAATTAATAAGTTAACAACAATTAGTGATTGTTTTATGACAATTTAGTTAAATTAATAAGTTAACAACAATTAGTTATAGTTTTATGACAATTTAGTTAAATTAATAAGTTAACAACAATTAGTGATAGTTTTATGACAATTTAGTTAAATTAATAAGTTAACAACAATTAGTTATAGTTTTATGACAATTTAGTTAAATTAATAAGTTAACACCAATTAGTGATAGTTTTATTACAATTTAGTTAAATTAATAAGTTAACAACAATTAGTTATAGTTTTATGACAATTTAGTTAAATTAATAAGTTAACAACAATTAGTTATAGTTTATGACAATTTAGTTAAATTAATAAGTTAACAACAATTAGTGATAGTTTTATGACAATTTAGTTAAATTAATAAGTTAACAACAATTAGTGATAGTTTTATGACAATTTAGTTAAATTAATAAGTTAACAACAATTAGTTATAGTTTTATGACAATTTAGTTAAATTAATAAGTTAACAACAATTAGTTATAGTTTCATGACAATTTAGTTAAAGTAATAAGTTAACAACAATTAGTTATAGTTTTATGACAATTTAGTTAAATTAATAAGTTAACAACAATTAGTTATAGTTTTATGACAATTTAGTTAAATTAATAAGTTAACAACAATTAGTGATAGTTTTATGACAATTTAGTTAAATTAATAAGTTAACAACAATTAGTTATAGTTTTATGACAATTTAGTTAAATTAATAAGTTAACAACAATTAGTTATAGTTTTATGACAATTTAGTTAAATTAATAAGTTAACAACAATTAGTTATAGTTTTATGACAATTTAGTTAAATTAATAAGTTAACACCAATTAGTGATAGTTTTATTACAATTTAGTTAAATTAATAAGTTAACAACAGTTAGTTATAGTTTATGACAATTTAGTTAAATTAATAAGTTAACAACAATTAGTTATAGTTTCATGACAATTTAGTTAAATTAATAAGTTAACAACAATTAGTTATAGTTTTATGACAATTTAGTTAAATTAATAAGTTAACAACAATTAGTTATAGTTTCATGACAATTTAGTTAAATTAATAAGTTAACAACAATTAGTGATAGTTTCATGACAATTTAATTAAATTATAAGTTAACACCAATTAGTGATAGTTTTATGACAATTTAGTTAAATTAATAAGTTAACAATTCGTTATAGTTTTATGACAATTTAGTTAAATTAATAAGTTAACAACAATTAGTTATAGTTTTATGACAATTTAGTTAAATTAATAAGTTAACAACAATTAGTTATAGTTTTATGACAATTTAGTTAAATTAATAAGTAAACAACAATTAGTTATAGTTTCATGACAATTTAGTTAAATTAATAAGTTAACAACAATTAGTTATAGTTTTATGACAATTTAGTTAAATTAATAAGTAAACAACAATTAGTTATAGTTTTATGACAATTTAGTTAAATTAATAAGTTAACACCAATTAGTGATAGTTTTATGACAATTTAGTTAAATTAATAAGTTAACACCAATTAGTGATAGTTTTATGACAATTTAGTTAAATTAATAAGTTAACACCAATTAGTGATAGTTTCATGACAATTTAGTTAAATTAATAAGTTAACAACAATTAGTTATAGTTTTATGACAATTTAGTTAAATTAATAAGTTAACAACAATTAGTGATAGTTTTATGACAATTTAGTTAAATTAATAAGTTAACAACAATTAGTTATAGTTTTATGACAATTTAGTTAAATTAATAAGTTAACAACAATTAGTTATAGTTTTATGACAATTTAGTTAAATTAATAAGTTAACAACAATTAGTTATAGTTTTATGACAATTTAGTTAAATTAATAAGTTAACACCAATTAGTGATAGTTTTATTACAATTTAGTTAAATTAATAAGTTAACAACAGTTAGTTATAGTTTATGACAATTTAGTTAAATTAATAAGTTAACAACAATTAGTTATAGTTTCATGACAATTTAGTTAAATTAATAAGTTAACAACAATTAGTTATAGTTTTATGACAATTTAGTTAAATTAATAAGTTAACAACAATTAGTTATAGTTTCATGACAATTTAGTTAAATTAATAAGTTAACAACAATTAGTGATAGTTTCATGACAATTTAATTAAATTAATAAGTTAACACCAATTAGTGATAGTTTTATGACAATTTAGTTAAATTAATAAGTTAACAATTCGTTATAGTTTTATGACAATTTAGTTAAATTAATAAGTTAACAACAATTAGTTATAGTTTTATGACAATTTAGTTAAATTAATAAGTTAACAACAATTAGTTATAGTTTTATGACAATTTAGTTAAATTAATAAGTAAACAACAATTAGTTATAGTTTCATGACAATTTAGTTAAATTAATAAGTTAACAACAATTAGTTATAGTTTTATGACAATTTAGTTAAATTAATAAGTTAACAACAATTAGTTATAGTTTTATGACAATTTAGTTAAATTAATAAGTTAACAACAATTAGTTATAGTTTTATGACAATTTAGTTAAATTAATAAGTTAACACCAATTAGTGATAGTTTTATTACAATTTAGTTAAATTAATAAGTTAACAACAGTTAGTTATAGTTTATGACAATTTAGTTAAATTAATAAGTTAACAACAATTAGTTATAGTTTCATGACAATTTAGTTAAATTAATAAGTTAACAACAATTAGTTATAGTTTTATGACAATTTAGTTAAATTAATAAGTTAACAACAATTAGTTATAGTTTCATGACAATTTAGTTAAATTGATAAGTTAACAACAATTAGTTATAGTTTTATGACAATTTAGTTAAAGTAATAAGTTAACAACAATTATTTATAGTTTTATGACAATTTAGTTAAATTAATAAGTTAACAACAATTAGTTATAGTTTTATGACAATTTAGTTAAATTAATAAGTTAACAACAATTAGTGATTGTTTTATGACAATTTAGTTAAATTAATAAGTTAACAACAATTAGTTATAGTTTTATGACAATTTAGTTAAATTAATAAGTTAACAACAATTAGTGATAGTTTTATGACAATTTAGTTAAATTAATAAGTTAACAACAATTAGTTATAGTTTTATGACAATTTAGTTAAATTAATAAGTTAACACCAATTAGTGATAGTTTTATTACAATTTAGTTAAATTAATAAGTTAACAACAATTAGTTATAGTTTTATGACAATTTAGTTAAATTAATAAGTTAACAACAATTAGTTATAGTTTTATGACAATTTAGTTAAATTAATAAGTTAACAACAATTAGTGATAGTTTTATGACAATTTAGTTAAATTAATAAGTTAACAACAATTAGTGATAGTTTTATGACAATTTAGTTAAATTAATAAGTTAACAACAATTAGTTATAGTTTTATGACAATTTAGTTAAATTAATAAGTTAACAACAATTAGTTATAGTTTCATGACAATTTAGTTAAAGTAATAAGTTAACAACAATTAGTTATAGTTTTATGACAATTTAGTTAAATTAATAAGTTAACAACAATTAGTTATAGTTTTATGACAATTTAGTTAAATTAATAAGTTAACAACAATTAGTGATAGTTTTATGACAATTTAGTTAAATTAATAAGTTAACAACAATTAGTTATAGTTTTATGACAATTTAGTTAAATTAATAAGTTAACAACAATTAGTTATAGTTTTATGACAATTTAGTTAAATTAATAAGTTAACAACAATTAGTTATAGTTTTATGACAATTTAGTTAAATTAATAAGTTAACACCAATTAGTGATAGTTTTATTACAATTTAGTTAAATTAATAAGTTAACAACAGTTAGTTATAGTTTATGACAATTTAGTTAAATTAATAAGTTAACAACAATTAGTTATAGTTTCATGACAATTTAGTTAAATTAATAAGTTAACAACAATTAGTTATAGTTTTATGACAATTTAGTTAAATTAATAAGTTAACAACAATTAGTTATAGTTTCATGACAATTTAGTTAAATTAATAAGTTAACAACAATTAGTGATAGTTTCATGACAATTTAATTAAATTAATAAGTTAACACCAATTAGTGATAGTTTTATGACAATTTAGTTAAATTAATAAGTTAACAATTCGTTATAGTTTTATGACAATTTAGTTAAATTAATAAGTTAACAACAATTAGTTATAGTTTTATGACAATTTAGTTAAATTAATAAGTTAACAACAATTAGTTATAGTTTTATGACAATTTAGTTAAATTAATAAGTAAACAACAATTAGTTATAGTTTCATGACAATTTAGTTAAATTAATAAGTTAACAACAATTAGTTATAGTTTTATGACAATTTAGTTAAATTAATAAGTAAACAACAATTAGTTATAGTTTTATGACAATTTAGTTAAATTAATAAGTTAACACCAATTAGTGATAGTTTTATGACAATTTAGTTAAATTAATAAGTTAACAACAATTAGTTATAGTTTCATGACAATTTAGTTAAATTAATAAGTTAACAACAATTAGTTATAGTTTTATGACAATTTAGTTAAATTAATAAGTTAACAACAATTAGTTATAGTTTCATGACAATTTAGTTAAATTGATAAGTTAACAACAATTAGTTATAGTTTTATGACAATTTAGTTAAAGTAATAAGTTAACAACAATTAGTTATAGTTTTATGACAATTTAGTTAAATTAATAAGTTAACAACAATTAGTTATAGTTTTATGACAATTTAGTTAAATTAATAAGTTAACAACAATTAGTGATTGTTTTATGACAATTTAGTTAAATTAATAAGTTAACAACAATTAGTTATAGTTTTATGACAATTTAGTTAAATTAATAAGTTAACAACAATTAGTGATAGTTTTATGACAATTTAGTTAAATTAATAAGTTAACAACAATTAGTTATAGTTTTATGACAATTTAGTTAAATTAATAAGTTAACACCAATTAGTGATAGTTTTATTACAATTTAGTTAAATTAATAAGTTAACAACAATTAGTTATAGTTTTATGACAATTTAGTTAAATTAATAAGTTAACAACAATTAGTTATAGTTTTATGACAATTTAGTTAAATTAATAAGTTAACAACAATTAGTGATAGTTTTATGACAATTTAGTTAAATTAATAAGTTAACAACAATTAGTTATAGTTTTATGACAATTTAGTTAAATTAATAAGTTAACAACAATTAGTTATAGTTTTATGACAATTTAGTTAAATTAATAAGTTAACAACAATTAGTTATAGTTTTATGACAATTTAGTTAAATTAATAAGTTAACAACAATTAGTGATAGTTTTATGACAATTTAGTTAAATTAATAAGTTAACAACAATTAGTTATAGTTTTATGACAATTTAGTTAAATTAATAAGTTAACAACAATTAGTTATAGTTTCATGACAATTTAGTTAAATTAATAAGTTAACAACAATTAGTTATAGTTTTATGACAATTTAGTTAAATTAATAAGTTAACACCAATTAGTGATAGTTTTATTACAATTTAGTTAAATTAATAAGTTAACAACAGTTAGTTATAGTTTATGACAATTTAGTTAAATTAATAAGTTAACAACAATTAGTTATAGTTTCATGACAATTTAGTTAAATTAATAAGTTAACAACAATTAGTTATAGTTTTATGACAATTTAGTTAAATTAATAAGTTAACAACAATTAGTTATAGTTTCATGACAATTTAGTTAAATTGATAAGTTAACAACAATTAGTTATAGTTTTATGACAATTTAGTTAAAGTAATAAGTTAACAACAATTAGTTATAGTTTTATGACAATTTAGTTAAATTAATAAGTTAACAACAATTAGTTATAGTTTTATGACAATTTAGTTAAATTAATAAGTTAACAACAATTAGTGATTGTTTTATGACAATTTAGTTAAATTAATAAGTTAACAACAATTAGTTATAGTTTTATGACAATTTAGTTAAATTAATAAGTTAACAACAATTAGTGATAGTTTTATGACAATTTAGTTAAATTAATAAGTTAACAACAATTAGTTATAGTTTTATGACAATTTAGTTAAATTAATAAGTTAACACCAATTAGTGATAGTTTTATTACAATTTAGTTAAATTAATAAGTTAACAACAATTAGTTATAGTTTTATGACAATTTAGTTAAATTAATAAGTTAACAACAATTAGTTATAGTTTATGACAATTTAGTTAAATTAATAAGTTAACAACAATTAGTGATAGTTTTATGACAATTTAGTTAAATTAATAAGTTAACAACAATTAGTGATAGTTTTATGACAATTTAGTTAAATTAATAAGTTAACAACAATTAGTTATAGTTTTATGACAATTTAGTTAAATTAATAAGTTAACAACAATTAGTTATAGTTTCATGACAATTTAGTTAAAGTAATAAGTTAACAACAATTAGTTATAGTTTTATGACAATTTAGTTAAATTAATAAGTTAACAACAATTAGTTATAGTTTTATGACAATTTAGTTAAATTAATAAGTTAACAACAATTAGTGATAGTTTTATGACAATTTAGTTAAATTAATAAGTTAACAACAATTAGTTATAGTTTTATGACAATTTAGTTAAATTAATAAGTTAACAACAATTAGTTATAGTTTTATGACAATTTAGTTAAATTAATAAGTTAACAACAATTAGTTATAGTTTTATGACAATTTAGTTAAATTAATAAGTTAACACCAATTAGTGATAGTTTTATTACAATTTAGTTAAATTAATAAGTTAACAACAGTTAGTTATAGTTTATGACAATTTAGTTAAATTAATAAGTTAACAACAATTAGTTATAGTTTCATGACAATTTAGTTAAATTAATAAGTTAACAACAATTAGTTATAGTTTTATGACAATTTAGTTAAATTAATAAGTTAACAACAATTAGTTATAGTTTCATGACAATTTAGTTAAATTAATAAGTTAACAACAATTAGTGATAGTTTCATGACAATTTAATTAAATTATAAGTTAACACCAATTAGTGATAGTTTTATGACAATTTAGTTAAATTAATAAGTTAACAATTCGTTATAGTTTTATGACAATTTAGTTAAATTAATAAGTTAACAACAATTAGTTATAGTTTTATGACAATTTAGTTAAATTAATAAGTTAACAACAATTAGTTATAGTTTTATGACAATTTAGTTAAATTAATAAGTAAACAACAATTAGTTATAGTTTCATGACAATTTAGTTAAATTAATAAGTTAACAACAATTAGTTATAGTTTTATGACAATTTAGTTAAATTAATAAGTAAACAACAATTAGTTATAGTTTTATGACAATTTAGTTAAATTAATAAGTTAACACCAATTAGTGATAGTTTTATGACAATTTAGTTAAATTAATAAGTTAACACCAATTAGTGATAGTTTTATGACAATTTAGTTAAATTAATAAGTTAACACCAATTAGTGATAGTTTCATGACAATTTAGTTAAATTAATAAGTTAACAACAATTAGTTATAGTTTTATGACAATTTAGTTAAATTAATAAGTTAACAACAATTAGTTATAGTTTTATGACAATTTAGTTAAATTAATAAGTTAACAACAATTAGTTATAGTTTTATGACAATTTAGTTAAATTAATAAGTTAACAACAATTAGTTATAGTTTTATGACAATTTAGTTAAATTAATAAGTTAACAACAATTAGTAATAGTTTTATGACAATTTAGTTAAATTAATAAGTTAACAACAATTATTTATAGTTTTATGACAATTTAGTTAAATTAATAAGTTAACAACAATTAGTGATAGTTTTATGACAATTTAGTTAAATTAATAAGTTAACACCAATTAGTGATAGTTTTATGACAATTTAGTTAAATTAATAAGTTAACAACAATTAGTTATAGTTTTATGACAATTTAGTTAAATTAATAAGTTAACAACAATTAGTTATAGTTTTATGACAATTTAGTTAAATTAATAAGTTAACACCAATTAGTGATAGTTTTATGACAATTTAGTTAAATTAATAAGTTAACACCAATTAGTTATAGTTTTATGACAATTTAGTTAAATTAATAAGTTAACACCAATTAGTAATAGTTTTATGACAATTTAGTTAAATTAATAAGTTAACAGCAATTAGTTATAGTTTGATGACAATTTAGTTAAATTAATAAGTTAACAACAATTAGTTATAGTTATATGACAATTTAGTTAAATTAATAAGTAAACTTTTAGTGATAGTTTTATGACAATTTAGTTAAATTAATAAGTAAACAACAATTAATGATAGTTTTATGACAATTTTGTTAAATTAATAAGTTAACAACAATTAGTGATAGTTTTATGACAATTTAGTTAAATTAATAAGTTAACACCAATTAGTAATAGTTTTATGACAATTTAGTTAAATTAATAAGTAAACAACAATTAGTGATAGTTTTATGACAATTTAGTAAAATTAATAAGTTAACAACAATTAGTGATAGTTTTATGACAATTTAGTAAAATTAATAAGTTAACAACAATTAGTGATAGTTTTATGACAATTTAGTTAAATTAATAAGTAAACAATTAGTGATAGTTTTATGACAATTTAGTTAAATTAATAAGTAAACAACAATTAGTGATAGTTTTATGACAATTTTGTTAAATTAATAAGTTAACAACAATTAGTGATAGTTTTATGACAATTTAGTTAAATTAATAAGTAAACAACAATTAGTGATAGTTTTATGACAATTTAGTTAAATTAATAAGTTAACAACAATTAGTTATAGTTTTATGACAATTTAGTTAAATTAATAAGTTAACAACAATTAGTGATAGTTTTATGACAATTTAGTTAAATTAATAAGTTAACAACAATTAGTTATAGTTTTATGACAATTTAGTTAAATAAATAAGTTAACAACAATTAGTGATAGTTTTATGACAATTTAGTTAAATTAATTAGTTAACAACAATTAGTTATAGTTTTATGACAATTTAGTTAAATTAATAAGTTAACAACAATTAGTGATAGTTTTATGACAATTTAGTTAAATTAATAAGTTAACAACAATTAGTGATAGTTTTATGACAATTTAGTTAAATTAATAAGTTAACAACAATTAGTTATAGTTTTATGACAATTTAGTTAAATTAATAAGTTAACAACAATTAGTTATAGTTTTATGACAATTTAGTTAAATTAATAAGTTAACAACAATTAGTGATAGTTTTATGACAATTTAGTTAAATTAATAAGTTAACAACAATTAGTGATAGTTTCATGACAATTTAGTTAAATTAATAAGTTAACACCAATTAGTGATAGTTTTATGACAATTTAGTTAAATTAATAAGTAGACAACAATTCGTTATAGTTTTATGACAATTTAGTTAAATTAATAAGTTAACAACAATTAGTTATAGTTTTATGACAATTTAGTTAAATTAATAAGTTAACAACAATTAGTTATAGTTTTATGACAATTTAGTTAAATTAATAAGTTAACACCAATTAGTGATAGTTTTATTACAATTTAGTTAAATTAATAAGTTAACAACAATTAGTTATAGTTTTATGACAATTTAGTTAAATTAATAAGTTAACACCAATTAGTGATAGTTTTATTACAATTTAGTTAAATTAATAAGTTAACAACAATTAGTTATAGTTTTATGACAATTTAGTTAAATTAATAAGTTAACACCAATTAGTGATAGTTTTATGACAATTTAGTTAAATTAATAAGTTAACACCAATTAGTAATAGTTTTATGACAATTTAGTTAAATTAATAAGTTAACAACAATTAGTTATAGTTTGATGACAATTTAGTTAAATTAATAAGTTAACAACAATTAGTGATAGTTTTATGACAATTTAGTTAAATTAATAAGTTAACACCAATTAGTAATAGTTTTATGACAATTTAGTTAAATAAATAAGTAAACAACAATTAGTGATAGTTTTATGACAATTTAGTTAGATTAATAAGTTAACAACAATTAGTGATAGTTTTATGACAATTTAGTTAAATTAATAAGTAAACAATTAGTGATAGTTTTATGACAATTTAGTTAAATTAATAAGTAAACAACAATTAGTGATAGTTTTATGACAATTTTGTTAAATTAATAAGTTAACAACAATTAGTGATAGTTTTATGACAATTTAGTTAAATTAATAAGTTAACACCAATTAGTAATAGTTTTATGACAATTTAGTTAAATTAATAAGTAAACAACAATTAGTGATAGTTTTATGACAATTTAGTAAAATTAATAAGTTAACAACAATTAGTGATAGTTTTATGACAATTTAGTTAAATTAATAAGTTAACAACAATTAGTGATAGTTTTATGACAATTTAGTTAAATTAATAAGTAAACAATTAGTGATAGTTTTATGACAATTTAGTTAAATTAATAAGTAAACAACAATTAGTGATAGTTTTATGACAATTTTGTTAAATTAATAAGTTAAAAACAATTAGTGATAGTTTCATGACAATTTAGTTAAATTAATAAGTAAAAGTTTTATGACAATTTAGTTAAATTAATAAGTAAACAACAATTAGTTATAGTTTTATGACAATTTAGTTAAATTAATAAGTTAACAACAATTAGTGATAGTTTTATGACAATTTAGTTAAATTAATAAGTTAACAACAATTAGTTATAGTTTTATGACAATTTAGTTAAATAAATAAGTTAACAACAATTAGTGATAGTTTTATGACAATTTAGTTAAATTAATAAGTTAACAACAATTAGTTATAGTTTTATGACAATTTAGTTAAATTAATAAGTTAACAACAATTAGTTATAGTTTTATGACAATTTAGTTAAATTAATAAGTTAACAACAATTAGTTATAGTTTCATGACAATTTAGTTAAATTAATAAGTTAACAACAATTAGTGATAGTTTCATTACAATTTAGTTAAATTAATAAGTTAACACCAATTAGTGATAGTTTTATGACAATTTAGTTAAATTAATAAGTAAACAACAATTCGTTATAGTTTTATGACAATTTAGTTAAATTAATAAGTTAACAACAATTAGTTATAGTTTTATGACAATTTAGTTAAATTAATAAGTTAACAACAATTAGTTATAGTTTTATGACAATTTAGTTAAATTAATAAGTTAACAACAATTAGTTATAGTTTCATGGCAATTTAGTTAAATTAATAAGTTAACAACAATTAGTTATAGTTTTATGACAATTTAGTTAAATTAATAAGTAAACAACAATTAGTGATAGTTTTATGACAATTTAGTTAAATTAATAAGTTAACACCAATTAGTGATAGTTTTATGACAATTTAGTTAAATTAATAAGTTAACACCAATTAGTGATTGTTTTATGACAATTTAGTTAAATTAATAAGTTAACACCAATTAGTGATAGTTTTATGACAATTTAGTTAAATTAATAAGTTAACAACAATTAGTTATAGTTTTATGACAATTTAGTTAAATTAATAAGTTAACAACAATTAGTTATAGTTTTATGACAATTTAGTTAAATTAATAAGTTAACACCAATTAGTGATAGTTTTATGACAATTTAGTTAAATTAATAAGTTAACACCAATTAGTGATAGTTTTATGACAATTTAGTTAAATTAATAAGTTAACACCAATTAGTAATAGTTTTATGACAATTTAGTTAAATTAATAAGTTAACAACAATTAGTTATAGTTTGATGACAATTTAGTTAAATTAATAAGTTAACAACAATTAGTGATAGTTTTATGACAATTTAGTTAAATTAATCAGTTAACACCAATTAGTAATAGTTTTATGACAATTTAGTTAAATAAATAAGTAAACAACAATTAGTGATAGTTTTATGACAATTTAGTTAGATTAATAAGTTAACAACAATTAGTGATAGTTTTATGACAATTTAGTTAAATTAATAAGTAAACAATTAGTGATAGTTTTATGACAATTTAGTTAAATTAATAAGTTAACAACAATTAGTGATAGTTTTATGACAATTTTGTTAAATTAATAAGTTAACAACAATTAGTGATAGTTTTATGACAATTTAGTTAAATTAATAAGTTAACACCAATTAGTTATAGTTTTATGACAATTTAGTTAAATTAATAAGTAAACAACAATTAGTGATAGTTTTATGACAATTTAGTAAAATTAATAAGTTAACAACAATTAGTGATAGTTTGATGACAATTTAGTTAAATTAATAAGTTAACAACAATTAGTGATAGTTTTATGACAATTTAGTTAAATTAATAAGTAAACAATTAGTGATAGTTTTATGACAATTTAGTTAAATAAATAAGTTAACAACAATTAGTGATAGTTTTATGACAATTTAGTTAAATTAATAAGTTAACAACAATTAGTTATAGTTTTATGACAATTTAGTTAAATTAATAAGTTAACAACAATTAGTGATAGTTTTATGACAATTTAGTTAAATTAATAAGTTAACAACAATTAGTGATAGTTTTATGACAATTTAGTTAAATTAATAAGTTAACAACAATTAGTTATAGTTTTATGACAATTTAGTTAAATTAATAAGTTAACAACAATTAGTTATAGTTTTATGACAATTTAGTTAAATTAATAAGTTAACAACAATTAGTGATAGTTTTATGACAATTTAGTTAAATTAATAAGTTAACAACAATTAGTTATAGTTTTATGACAATTTAGTTAAATTAATAAGTTAACAACAATTAGTTATAGTTTTATGACAATTTAGTTAAATTAATAAGTTAACAACAATTAGTTATAGTTTCATGACAATTTAGTTAAATTAATAAGTTAACAACAATTAGTGATAGTTTCATGACAATTTAGTTAAATTAATAAGTTAACACCAATTAGTGATAGTTTTATGACAATTTAGTTAAATTAATAAGTAAACAACAATTCGTTATAGTTTTATGACAATTTTATTAAATTAATAAGTTAACAACAATTAGTTATAGTTTTATGACAATTTAGTTAAATTAATAAGTTAACAACAATTAGTTATAGTTTTATGACAATTTAGTTAAATTAATAAGTTAACAACAATTAGTTATAGTTTCATGGCAATTTAGTTAAATTAATAAGTTAACAACAATTAGTTATAGTTTTATGACAATTTAGTTAAATTAATAAGTAAACAACAATTAGTTATAGTTTTATGACAATTTAGTTAAATTAATAAGTTAACACCAATTAGTGATAGTTTTATGACAATTTAGTTAAATTAATAAGTTAACACCAATTAGTGATAGTTTTATGACAATTTAGTTAAATTAATAAGTTAACACCAATTAGTGATAGTTTTATGACAATTTAGTTAAATTAATAAGTTAACACCAATTAGTGATAGTTTTATGACAATTTAGTTAAATTAATAAGTTAACACCAATTAGTAATAGTTTTATGACAATTTAGTTAAATTAATAAGTTAACAACAATTAGTTATAGTTTGATGACAATTTAGTTAAATTAATAAGTTAACAACAATTAGTGATAGTTTTATGACAATTTAGTTAAATTAATCAGTTAACACCAATTAGTAATAGTTTTATGACAATTTAGTTAAATAAATAAGTAAACAACAATTAGTGATAGTTTTATGACAATTTAGTTAGATTAATAAGTTAACAACAATTAGTGATAGTTTTATGACAATTTAGTTAAATTAATAAGTAAACAATTAGTGATAGTTTTATGACAATTTAGTTAAATTAATAAGTTAACAACAATTAGTGATAGTTTTATGACAATTTTGTTAAATTAATAAGTTAACAACAATTAGTGATAGTTTTATGACAATTTAGTTAAATTAATAAGTTAACACCAATTAGTTATAGTTTTATGACAATTTAGTTAAATTAATAAGTAAACAACAATTAGTGATAGTTTTATGACAATTTAGTAAAATTAATAAGTTAACAACAATTAGTGATAGTTTGATGACAATTTAGTTAAATTAATAAGTTAACAACAATTAGTGATAGTTTTATGACAATTTAGTTAAATTAATAAGTAAACAATTAGTGATAGTTTTATGACAATTTAGTTAAATAAATAAGTTAACAACAATTAGTGATAGTTTTATGACAATTTAGTTAAATTAATAAGTTAACAACAATTAGTTATAGTTTTATGACAATTTAGTTAAATTAATAAGTTAACAACAATTAGTGATAGTTTTATGACAATTTAGTTAAATTAATAAGTTAACAACAATTAGTGATAGTTTTATGACAATTTAGTTAAATTAATAAGTTAACAACAATTAGTTATAGTTTTATGACAATTTAGTTAAATTAATAAGTTAACAACAATTAGTTATAGTTTTATGACAATTTAGTTAAATTAATAAGTTAACAACAATTAGTGATAGTTTTATGACAATTTAGTTAAATTAATAAGTTAACAACAATTAGTTATAGTTTTATGACAATTTAGTTAAATTAATAAGTTAACAACAATTAGTTATAGTTTTATGACAATTTAGTTAAATTAATAAGTTAACAACAATTAGTTATAGTTTCATGACAATTTAGTTAAATTAATAAGTTAACAACAATTAGTGATAGTTTCATGACAATTTAGTTAAATTAATAAGTTAACACCAATTAGTGATAGTTTTATGACAATTTAGTTAAATTAATAAGTAAACAACAATTCGTTATAGTTTTATGACAATTTTATTAAATTAATAAGTTAACAACAATTAGTTATAGTTTTATGACAATTTAGTTAAATTAATAAGTTAACAACAATTAGTTATAGTTTCATGGCAATTTAGTTAAATTAATAAGTTAACAACAATTAGTTATAGTTTTATGACAATTTAGTTAAATTAATAAGTAAACAACAATTAGTTATAGTTTTATGACAATTTAGTTAAATTAATAAGTTAACACCAATTAGTGATAGTTTTATGACAATTTAGTTAAATTAATAAGTTAACACCAATTAGTGATAGTTTTATGACAATTAAGTTAAATTAATAAGTTAACACCAATTAGTGATAGTTTTATGACAATTTAGTTAAATTAATAAGTTAACAACAATTAGTTATAGTTTTATGACAATTTAGTTAAATTAATAAGTTAACAACAATTAGTTATAGTTTTATGACAATTTAGTTAAATTAATAAGTTAACACCAATTAGTGATAGTTTTATGACAATTTAGTTAAATTAATAAGTTAACACCAATTAGTGATAGTTTTATGACAATTTAGTTAAATTAATAAGTTAACACCAATTAGTAATAGTTTTATGACAATTTAGTTAAATTAATAAGTTAACAACAATTAGTTATAGTTTGATGACAATTTAGTTAAATTAATAAGTTAACAACAATTAGTGATAGTTTTATGACAATTTAGTTAAATTAATCAGTTAACACCAATTAGTAATAGTTTTATGACAATTTAGTTAAATAAATAAGTAAACAACAATTAGTGATAGTTTTATGACAATTTAGTTAGATTAATAAGTTAACAACAATTAGTGATAGTTTTATGACAATTTAGTTAAATTAATAAGTAAACAATTAGTGATAGTTTTATGACAATTTAGTTAAATTAATAAGTTAACAACAATTAGTGATAGTTTTATGACAATTTAGTTAAATTAATAAGTTAACAACAATTAGTGATAGTTTTATGACAATTTAGTTAAATTAATAAGTTAACACCAATTAGGAATAGTTTTATGACAATTTAGTTAAATTAATAAGTAAACAACAATTAGTGATAGTTTTATGACAATTTAGTAAAATTAATAAGTTAACAACAATTAGTGATAGTTTTATGACAATTTAGTTAAATTAATAAGTTAACAACAATTAGTGATAGTTTTATGACAATTTAGTTAAATTAATAAGTAAACAATTAGTGATAGTTTTATGACAATTTAGTTAAATTAATAAGTAAACAACAATTAGTGATAGTTTTATGACAATTTTGTTAAATTAATAAGTTAACAACAATTAGTGATAGTTTTATGACAATTTAGTTAAATTAATAAGTAAACAACAATTAGTGAAAGTTTTATGACAATTTAGTTAAATTAATAAGTTAACAACAATTAGTTATAGTTTTATGACAATTTAGTTAAATTAATAAGTTAACAACAATTAGTGATAGTTTTATGACAATTTAGTTAAATTAATAAGTTAACAACAATTAGTTATAGTTTTATGACAATTTAGTTAAATAAATAAGTTAACAACAATTAGTGATAGTTTTATGACAATTTAGTTAAATTAATAAGTTAACAACAATTAGTTATAGTTTTATGACAATTTAGTTAAATTAATAAGTTAACAACAATTAGTGATAGTTTTATGACAATTTAGTTAAATTAATAAGTTAACAACAATTAGTGATAGTTTTATGACAATTTAGTTAAATTAATAAGTTAACAACAATTAGTTATAGTTTTATGACAATTTAGTTAAATTAATAAGTTAACAACAATTAGTTATAGTTTTATGACAATTTAGTTAAATTAATAAGTTAACAACAATTAGTGATAGTTTTATGACAATTTAGTTAAATTAATAAGTTAACAACAATTAGTTATAGTTTTATGACAATTTAGTTAAATTAATAAGTTAACAACAATTAGTTATAGTTTTATGACAATTTAGTTAAATTAATAAGTTAACAACAATTAGTTATAGTTTCATGACAATTTAGTTAAATTAATAAGTTAACAACAATTAGTGATAGTTTCATGACAATTTAGTTAAATTAATAAGTTAACACCAATTAGTGATAGTTTTATGACAATTTAGTTAAATTAATAAGTAAACAACAATTCGTTATAGTTTTATGACAATTTAGTTAAATTAATAAGTTAACAACAATTAGTTATAGTTTTATGACAATTTAGTTAAATTAATAAGTTAACAACAATTAGTTATAGTTTTATGACAATTTAGTTAAATTAATAAGTTAACAACAATTAGTTATAGTTTCATGGCAATTTAGTTAAATTAATAAGTTAACAACAATTAGTTATAGTTTTATGACAATTTAGTTAAATTAATAAGTAAACAACAATTAGTTATAGTTTTATGACAATTTAGTTAAATTAATAAGTTAACACCAATTAGTGATAGTTTTATGACAATTTAGTTAAATTAATAAGTTAACACCAATTAGTGATAGTTTTATGACAATTTAGTTAAATTAATAAGTTAACACCAATTAGTGATAGTTTCATGACAATTTAGTTAAATTAATAAGTTAACAACAATTAGTTATAGTTTTATGACAATTTAGTTAAATTAATAAGTTAACAACAATTAGTTATAGTTTTATGACAATTTTGTTAAATTAATAAGTTAACAACAATTAGTTATAGTTTTATGACAATTTAGTTAAATTAATAAGTTAACAACAATTAGTTATAGTTTTATGACAATTTAGTTAAATTAATAAGTTAACACCAATTAGTGATAGTTTCATGACAATTTAGTTAAATTAATAAGTTAACAACAATTAGTTATAGTTTTATGACAATTTAGTTAAATTAATAAGTTAACAACAATTAGTTATAGTTTTATGACAATTTAGTTAAATTAATAAGTTAACAACAATTAGTTATAGTTTCATGGCAATTTAGTTAAATTAATAAGTTAACAACAATTAGTTATAGTTTTATGACAATTTAGTTAAATTAATAAGTAAACAACAATTAGTTATAGTTTTATGACAATTTAGTTAAATTAATAAGTTAACACCAATTAGTGATAGTTTTATGACAATTTAGTTAAATTAATAAGTTAACACCAATTAGTGATAGTTTTATGACAATTTAGTTAAATTAATAAGTTAACACCAATTAGTGATAGTTTCATGACAATTTAGTTAAATTAATAAGTTAACAACAATTAGTTATAGTTTTATGACAATTTAGTTAAATTAATAAGTTAACAACAATTAGTTATAGTTTTATGACAATTTAGTTAAATTAATAAGTTAACAACAATTAGTTATAGTTTTATGACAATTTAGTTAAATTAATAAGTTAACAACAATTAGTTATAGTTTTATGACAATTTAGTTAAATTAATAAGTTAACAACAATTAGTTATAGTTTTATGACAATTTAGTTAAATTAATAAGTTAACAACAATTAGTTATAGTTTTATGACAATTTAGTTAAATTAATAAGTTAACAACAATTAGTGATAGTTTTATGACAATTTAGTTAAATTAATAAGTTAACACCAATTAGTGATAGTTTTATGACAATTTAGTTAAATTAATAAGTTAACAACAATTAGTTATAGTTTTATGACAATTTAGTTAAATTAATAAGTTAACAACAATTAGTTATAGTTTTATGACAATTTAGTTAAATTAATAAGTTAACAACAATTAGTGATAGTTTTATGACAATTTAGTTAAATTAATAAGTTAACACCAATTAGTAATAGTTTTATGACAATTTAGTTAAATAAATAAGTAAACAACAATTAGTGATAGTTTTATGACAATTTAGTTAAATTAATAAGTTAACAACAATTAGTGATAGTTTTATGACAATTTAGTTAAATTAATAAGTTAACAACAATTAGTGATAGTTTTATGACAATTTAGTTAAATTAATAAGTAAACAATTAATGATAGTTTTATGACAATTTAGTTAAATTAATAAGTAAACAACAATTAGTGATAGTTTTATGACAATTTTGTTAAATTAATAAGTTAACAACAATTAGTGATAGTTTTATGACAATTTAGTTAAATTAATAAGTTAACACCAATTAGTAATAGTTTTATGACAATTTAGTTAAATTAATAAGTAAACAACAATTAGTGATAGTTTTATGACAATTTAGTTAAATTAATAAGTTAACAACAATTAGTGATAGTTTTATGACAATTTAGTTAAATTAATAAGTTAACAACAATTAGTGATAGTTTTATGACAATTTAGTTAAATTAATAAGTAAACAATTAGTGATAGTTTTATGACAATTTAGTTAAATTAATAAGTAAACAACAATTAGTGATAGTTTTATGACAATTTAGTTAAATTAATAAGTTAACAACAATTAGTGATAGTTTTATGACAATTTAGTTAAATTAATAAGTAAACAACAATTAGTGATAGTTTTATGACAATTTAGTTAAATTAATAAGTTAACAACAATTAGTTATAGTTTTATGACAATTTAGTTAAATTAATAAGTTAACAACAATTAGTTATAGTTTTATGACAATTTAGTTAAATTAATAAGTTAACAACAATTAGTTATAGTTTTATGACAATTTAGTTAAATTAATAAGTTAACAACAATTAGTGATATTTTTATGACAATTTAGTTAAATTAATAAGTTAACAACAATTAGTGATAGTTTTATGACAATTTAGTTAAAGTAATAAGTTAACAACAATTAGTTATAGTTTTATGACAATTTAGTTAAATTAATAAGTTAACAACAATTAGTTATAGTTTTATGACAATTTAGTTAAATTAATAAGTTAACAACAATTAGTGATAGTTTTATGACAATTTAGTTAAATTAATAAGTTAACAACAATTAGTTATAGTTTTATGACAATTTAGTTAAATTAATAAGTTAACAACAATTAGTGATAGTTTTATGACAATTTAGTTAAATTAATAAGTTAACAACAATTAGTTATAGTTTTATGACAATTTAGTTAAATTAATAAGTTAACAACAATTAGTTATAGTTTTATGACAATTTAGTTAAATTGATAAGTTAACAACAATTAGTTATAGTTTTATGACAATTTAGTTAAATTAATAAGTTAACAACAATTAGTGATAGTTTTATGACAATTTAGTTAAATTAATAAGTTAACAACAATTAGTTATAGTTTTATGACAATTTAGTTAAATTAATAAGTTAACAACAATTAGTGATAGTTTTATGACAATTTAGTTAAATTAATAAGTTAACAACAATTAGTTATAGTTTTATGACAATTTAGTTAAATTAATAAGTTAACAACAAAACAATACTGTAATAAGTAAATTTAACTTTCAAAATCCTATTTCTAAATGAAAAAAATATTATTTGGTAAAAAACAATGATATAGATTATTTATTTTCACACCCATAAAAAGAAAATAGGTTTTACTTGATTTTATTTATAAAAATATTGTGGGGTCTACGTTCGCACTTGCAATCCATAAATAAGTTACTTTACTTTTATTTTATTCATAACAATAATATTTTTATATTTATTTCACTTTAACTATTGTATGTAGTTCTGTCACAATTATAGAATACTCTCAGCCTAGCAAAAATATGCGACCAGAGTGAACATATATTTGCTAGTAAATAAAAATTAAAATTTGATTTTCGCACACATTTTGAATGAAATTTAATTATTTGTCTAAAATTGTATTTTTTATCCCAAAATAAAATTCTAATTTATTTTTTAAATACTTGAAAATACTTGAAAATTTAATTATTTGTCTAAAATTATATTTTTTATCCCAAAATAAAATTCGAATTTATTTTTTAAATACTTGAAAATACTTGAAAATTTAATTATTTGTCTAAAATTATATTTTTTATCCCAAAATAAAATTCGAATTTATTTTTTAAATACTTGAAAATCGAACTTTTATGCAATGACTTAATCGCTTGCGGTCATGTTATAATTTCCTATTATTTTCTTTCGTGCTTGACATCCATAAAAAGGAAATACACTTGACTTAATTTTATTTATAAAAAAATTGTTGTATCTGCGTTTATTTTCACACCTATAAAAAAGAAATAGGTTTTACTTTATTTTATTTATAAAAATATTGTGGGGACTGCGTTTGCGCTTGACATCCATAAATAAGTTATTTTACTTTTATTTTATTTATAACAATAATATTTTAATATTTATTTTGCTTTAACTATGTATCGTATGTAGTTCTGTCATAATTATATAATCCTCCTGAGAAAAATAAACAGGAAAAGAGAAAGAAAGATGGTTCAGAAGAGAGAGAGGAAGAAAAAGAAAGAAAAAGAAAATCTAGCCAAATAGCAACGAAAAATAAGGAGGTAAAGCTCTAGCGATTTGGCAGATATCATTTTTTTCTTAAAAAATGGATTTCGACTTCAAAAAATGAAGAACTTACAACCATGAGAGATTTAAGTGGAAATCCGCTTTTCTGGAGCAGGATTCTGCTTTAAAAGTGGAGAACTCACTTCATCGAATGAGAATAGGTAGGCTTGAGATGCGTCCATTCAATTTGTGCGTTTAGCGATGAAAATGTTATTTTAAAATTAAGCGTACTAGGCCGACTGACAGATGAATGCAGAATCGGAAATTCATCGAATGGAAATTCATCGATCGGAAATTCATCGATCGGAAATTCATGGACACATCTCAAATCCGGCGGTTTACGTTAAACGCCGGAAAGCACCGAAGCGAGACAATAAGCAGACGACAGCAAAACTTTCAAACTGGATGAAACGCGAAACTTGCAAACCGATAGAAATGCGATTTTGACAAACGAGCTGTCCTAACCCTAATTTCTAACCCTGCCCTAACCCTAATTCCTAACTCTGCCCTAACCCTAATTTCTAACCCTGCCCTAACCCTAATTTCTAACTCTGCCCTAACTCTAATTCCTAACCCTGCCCTAACCCTAATTCCTAACTCTGCCTTAACTCTAACCCTGCCCTAACCCTAATTCCTAACTCTGCCCTAACTCTAATTTCTAACCCTGCCCTAACCCTAATTTCTAACTCTGCCTTAACTCTAATTTCTAACCCTGCCCTAACCCTAATTCCTAACTCTGCCCTAACTCTAATTCCTAACCCTGCCCTAACCCTAATTCCTAACTCTGCCCTAACTCTAATTTCTAACCCTGCCCTAACCCTAATTCCTAACGAAATCAACAAAAATAATCAGTAAAAAAAAAAGTAAAAAAAAGAAGAAATTTCTTTAAAAAATGTAAAACACTTGATTAACTTTTCACTGTTATTTATTTGTTATGTTATGTTTAATAAGAAACAAAAAAACGTAAGAAAAAAAAACAACTTTTTAATTTAAAACCCTTATTTGAATCTTCGTTAAAAAAATAAACATTTATTTCATACAAAATTTGTTGCTTGTTTTGTCCTGCTTGTAAATCCAACCTCGTTTGTGTTTTTTTTTAGACGCAGGTAAGTCAACGGATTTTTCATTCGGCACTGTCCGGCGTTTAACGTAAACATCCGGAAAGCACCGACGGCGAAGGACTTTTAGCGCGGGTCCTACTGTAAAGAAGTACCATGTTCTCAAAGTAGTGAAAAGCAGGTGCCATTTAAAGATTGTCGTTGCCAAATTACGGCGTCCCATGCGTAACACAAGGTCGATTCGGACCCTGTCTGCCCCCCACCCCCATCTTTTTTTAGGGTCGCTCTATTTTGCTTCTTTTATTATTACATGAAAAAATATCTTCTTGATGCTGAGTGATAGCCTATCTACGTGCCAAGTTTAAATAAAATACCCCTTACCCTACTGACAAGCAGCAAAATCGCACCCCTTCACTGTAGAAATCCCTAGATGCCAGAAGATTTTCCGCTCTGATAGCTTCTTTCCATGGACCACTTGTCTTTGGAATTTTCTTCCTGCTTCCTGTTTCTCCAACCATACCACCATGCAGAGATTTAAATGTACTGTTAACAAACATCTTGCTATACAACTATGCATCCAGGTTTTTCCCTATAAATCTGGCCCATATCACAATAGCCCCTTATGCTTCAGTGGCAACATGCCCCCTTCTTTGGGGCGAACAAAAGTTTAAAAAAAAATTTTTTTAATCCAACCAGTCGTTTCTTAGTCTATAGTGGATAAACAGACGATTTTTAAAAAATTAAATAATAACAAGCCGCACATGCGTGGTCCCCCTCTGTATGTGACTCGATGTGGCGAGTGTAAAATGCAATAAATTTGGGCAATTTGGGGCATTTTTGACACCCCCCCCCTTTGACCCCCTGGGGGCGCGAACCAGAATTTTTCTGTGGTCAAGGATGCTCATTTTATATCAAGAACAATTGCCTCTACATTTTGGCCAAGTTTTAAAAAAATTGAATGGATGGATCAAACGTTATGGGAGAAAAGGGTCATTTTTTGCCATTTTGGGGGATTTTGACCCCCTGGGGGCGCGAACCAGATTTTTTCCAAGGTCAGCGATACTTATTTTCTATTAGGAACAATTGCCTCCACATTTTGGCCAAGTTTCAAAGAAATTGAATGGATGGATGAAAAGTTATGGGGCAAAAAATGTCATTTTTTGCCATTTCGGGGCCTTTTGACCCCCTGGGGGGCTAACCAGATTTTTTTTCAAAAATCGGAGAATGTCACTTTCTAACCTGACCAAAATTTCAGAGAAATTCAATGGATGGTTGCGGAGAAAAATCCGGACGGACGGACTGAAATGCCTCAAAACATAGGTCCCCCGATTTTTTAAATAAATGAATATCACGGATTCATTAAGCGTTAACAAATTGGACATCGTAAATAGAAGACTTCTTGTCTTGTCTTGAGTCATCCATCAATTGACAGTGAAACGTTCACGAGGTTCACGCGCCATGATGCTCGCTCACTTATTGTGGTCAGAAGCTCCAATCTCGAGAGGCCAGTGTCCTCCTCTAGAAGAGTGTTGATTGTAATAATAGGTATCCCAGCCCATTGGTTGACCTCTGGCGACCACAGAAGCACTTTTCCAGCAAGTTCATCGTGTCGAGATACATGTTAAGTCAGCGCCAAAAGTCGGCAGTGAACAACTGCAGATATACATGGAAGGTAATCATACAACATTTTGTCTCTTACATGGTTTTGCCACGATATATTGCAGACGACACGTAGTATTTTGGCGTATGATCCATCAAGTTTCTTAGATCGAGCAATAGTTAGTGTCCAAGAGTCTGATCTGTAGAATCGGATGGATATGACGGATGTCTTGAGAACTTTGAGTTTTATCTCATTCTTGATCGCAGCTTTCTAGATTTTGTCGAGAGAGTCGATTGCGCTCCACGTCTGGCCAATAAGTGAATTCATATCATGACCAGAGTCAGTGAATCCTCCGAGATATCTTAAGTCCGAAACAAGTTTGATTGGTGCACATTCTGAGGGGACCAGAGTGGTGCTTTTTGAGGGGTTCAATTCAATTCAATTCAATAAATTTGACAAAAAATAAAGCAAGTCTACTTCAGTTGCCATGTAGGGAAAAGTGGGCAGAAATTTACACGATGGCCCAGCACCCGTCCTAATTCAGATTGGATTGCTACATCATTGAGAATGAGAATATCCCTTTTGGTTGCTGCCATGACGTAAGTAGTCAGTAGCACAGTTTTTATATCAGAGTTTTCCTTCTCCTAGATTGATAACCTTCTCCTAGACAATTCAATTCAATTCAATAAATTTGGCAAAAAATAAAACCAGTATTCTTCAGTTGCCATGTAATGAAGAGAGGGGGGGGGGGGGCAGAAATTTACACAGCACCCATACTAATTCAGATTGGATTGGTGCATCATTGGTACATTTATTACATCTCCTGGAGATACATTCCAATGTCCAGGGATCCTAATTGAGAAATCAGCCTTCCTTCGGTTCAATCGGCTGGGTTTTTTTTGTGCATCCATAAGTTAGTTTAGTGTTTTAAAAAAAAGAAAAACAACTTTTTTCAAGGAATTTTACTTTTAAAAACAAATTCTTAGGAACTATTTAAGTTTTCTTCTTCATAAAATAAATGTTGTCTTCTTCCGTTGTATTGTTGATCTTTCGTTTGTCCCCTATGTGGCCGGAATCAGTTTAGAATGCAATAATCACAAAACAAATCTTTTTATTATTTCTCTGAGCTCAGAGAAAACATTGCACATAGACCTTGGTATTAATTGTCCATATATTAATATATATCCCACCTGGGCCCATGGGAGGTGTTGACTTGTCAGGAGTGAATCAGAAGGCCAAGATGTTCTGTCTCGTCCAGCTGCATGTATTTCGTTTTGGAAACAATCACAAACAATCCAACATTCTGGTATGCCTTTTCTACACGAGTAAGAATATCCTGTGCCGATTTAATGTTGTTTTCAAGACGAGTGATACAAAAACACAACCGAATGATTTCAAGAAAACAAACGAATTGTATATTAGCCAAAAGAAATATTGTCAAAAATGTTTTCGAATGAGGGATGAATGTTATTCAATTAATGAAAATTAAATTAGGGGTGGTACGTAATGGGTGACAATTTCAGATTCATGCAAGTAGTATTTTTTTGTGTTCATTTATACATAAATAACACTAAACAATCAAACATTTTGAAAATTTTGCAAAATTCAGAAGGTGCAGGCCACTAGTTTTTGGCTATTTTACATTCATGAAAACCCTTTCATAGCCTGAAAATGGTCCTAAATTACAGTACTATATCAGATTTAACCATCTATATCCATTCATAGCTTTTGAGGATGTTTTAGGACCTGCAATGTCGCATGAAACCACTTTTTCACTGAAAAATGATGGATTTTGAGTCTCGTGGAGCCTTAACGGTTATTTTTGGCCTGCACCTTCTGAATTTTGCAAAATTTTCAAAATGTTTGATTGTTTAGTGTTATTTATGTATAAATGAACACAAAAAAATACTACTCACATGAATCTGAAATTTTCATCCATTACATCCCACCCCTAATTAAATTTTTTTTTTTTACTTACAAGTAGTTGTACTTCTAAACGGTTATACTTTTCCTCCAGTTCTTGATTCCTCAATTTGAGTTTTTTACTTTGAGTCTTTTCCATATTGACTTCATATTTGTGATTTTTTACCAAATGGTGGATGTGGGTGTCTAAATTCTGAAATTAAAAAAAAAAAAAAAAAATTACACAAATTCATAATAATTTTCTCTTTCTTTTCCTGGTAGAAAAAGAGATTGCTTTATAAAAAAATTAATTTCACATTTGACAAAATATGAATATTAGATTTAGATTTAAAATTATGAAAATTAAATTCCTGAAAGTCTTTTTCAACCACTCGATTTAAAAAGCCTGTATTCGGAAAAATCAGGAAGTTTCATTGAATGTCCTGCTAGGTTGGCAGGCCAAGAGCAAGCTGAAGGAATTCCCTCGAATAATGGCGATGGAGAACCACTTGTAGAGCCAAGTCAATTCACGAGGAGGTGACGGTGACTAAGTGGTTGACGCCACGGACTGACAACCTGGGTGTGCCAAGTTCGAATCCAGTTTGTTCCACAGAAACACTTTCACTTAAGATGTTGGCAACCGTCACGTGGTTCCATCCTGTAAGTATCCAATGTTTTTCTAGAAATAATTCTAACTAAAAAGATATCAGGGAAACCAATGCCAACAACAGAATCATCTGATTAAAACGAAATGAATGAATGAATTTTACGATGGTCCCCGGTATAGCGCGTCGTTAATAGACCAAAACGGTTGAGGAAGTCCCGTATAGCGGAACCGATTTCATAATAATTACACAACTGAACATATTATTTTGAGTTTCCCTTTCGCAGCGGTTACGATATTGAACACAACTTGTGACTGCTGCTGCTGCTGCTGTCTAACAGATAAGATAACCTGAGAGATTGTGAAAGCCAGAAAGGAAGTTAAATGCTTGCACCAATCAGTGCCGAGCTTAGAAATTAAGCATGGATTCAAAATCGTAATGGCTGCTGTCGCTTGTATCTCTGCTACAAGATCACCAAGCCATAGTAGGGGGATGTTGTGGTCGTTACACGCCTCACACTTTTAGAGGCTATTTTTTAAAGGAAAGAAATTGTTTCACCATATTCTGATGATTTAGAAAAGTATTTTAATAAAAATTTAGTTCACTTCATGGTTCTACCCCTTTTTTTTGGTTTAAGCTTATCTAGATAGGTAGATAGATAGATAGATAGATAGATAGAGAGAGAGAGAGAGATAGAATGTGGGTGTGTTTTTAATATAGGAAATTTATTACTTACAGTTTATATCCAGCCCTGCTGACTAAATAATCGCTTGTTTAGTAATATTACCCATGCAAACAATAGCACCAACAAAGTTAAAAAAAATATAATAATAATTCTAAACTGTGAAGAGGTTTTACCCCTGAAATATTAAGACGAACATATATTAATAAAATTGTGTGACCACTTCTCATGTGTCTGTGTGTCTCTCACGTCTACGTGACTTACACTTTATTTTTTTATTTACTGTTTTAATTGATTTTTTTTTTTTATGGAAATCGCTCCAGACAAGGCATGAAGCCACTTAATGTAAGGAGCTTACAAGAACGAAAGATGATTATCGCAAAGACAGGAGATGCCTATTGGCTTTAGTCTTGAAAAGACCACGGCTTTAGGTAGGAGGAAAACAGTCAGTAGGAAGAGAGTTTCACAAGCATGTAGTTCTTGGAAAGAAGCTACTGGAATAGGAAGCTGTATTACAATGAGGTATCAAAACAGCAAATTGATGGAGACCACTAGACTAACGAGTCAAACAAGCTGGAACAAAGGAAGCCGTAGGGAATATATCAAACAATTCTGAAGAACACATGCCATAATAGTATTTATATAAAAAAACTGAGACTTGCAACATCACGTCTGTGAGAGAGGGGGCGCAGAGAAGAAGAAAGAGTGGGGTCAATCAAATTACAGATATGTTTCTGCACCTTATCAAGAACTCTCAAATGGGACAGAGATTCACCAGCCCAAATATGACAACAGTACTCCATACATGGTCTGATAGTAGATTTGTAAAGATAGAGAATAGCCTCAGGTGTGAGAAAGTGTTTGGAGCGATAGATAGAATTGACTTACTGAAATAAAAAAATGAAACAGCTGAAAGTACAAAAAATAATTATTTTAAAATATTATTTAACAAAAAAACAAAAATTATTTATGAAATAAAATCTTTGTAAACAGGTCAGCCATTTTAAATCCGAGTTTAAATCTATGTGGTCTCCTTTCAGCTGTTGTCGTAACTCGTTACCAGATATTACCGAGCCAATATGAGCAGCCATGGGGGCTGATCTATATAAGCACCGTATATTTTACTTGAAAGCTAACACATTTTCGAATGGTTACAGTTTTTCTGATTCATAGATACAAAAATGGATGAGAATAAAGAAAAAATGTAAAAATTCAAAATTCAAGAAACTGAAAAATAAAAGGGAGATAACTCTGACACTGATATTTTTATTAAAATTGTATCTCTGCCAATTCACCCAAAAAAGAAAAATTAGATTCTACTTTTTTTGGTGCTTATCCAGATGAAGGGAGACATTCGAAAAAAATTTTTTTTAAATAAAACAATCTGAGGAATATCCGTTTGATGTACGTACCTGTCATGGAATGAAAATATCCTATACCAAAAGTCACGTAAATTAATAAAGTAGTTTTTCTTTTATAAAAGAAGAACAAATTTTATCGATAAACGAATAAGGGAGAAATATTGGCGCCATGTCGTTCATATTCGAGGGAGATAATACGAACTTTTGCGATATAGAGAAATAAAGTCTTGAATTTTGGGTGTTATCTTCCTTAGCTCCCTTGAATATAACCAAAAATGCCGCTGATATATCAATATTACCCGTTTATCGATAAAGTTTGAATTTTCTTTTATATAATAAAAACTACTTGATTAAATTACATGATTTTTGGTATAGGATATATTCATTCTGTGACAGATACGTACATCAAACAGATATTTCTCAGTTTTTTTTTTTTTTGTTTTTGTTTTTTTAATGTCTCCGTACTTCTGGATAAGCACCCTTTTTTTAAATTTTTTTTTTAAGACCATTACATGCAAACAGCCTGAAAAACTTAAAAATTTAAAATAAAAAACAAACAAACAAGTATTTTAGAATTTTAGTGTGGGGAATCAGTTTCGCATATAAATTTAACATAAAATGATCACCCGCTTCCGAACCACCAGGCAGTAATGGTCATTTACTTTCGGACTAAATAGCATTTTTAAAAACATGTAACAAAATATATTTTTTAAAAAAGGAGATGAATTTTGCGCATAACTAAAAAATGAACGACAGAAAACTGGTACATGGCCGCGCGTTCATTCATTATCCAGGAATGACCTTATGACAAAACCCCCAAAAGCCCATAAAGGTGGCACAGAAAGGTGGGGTGCAAGCCATAATGAATAGACGGACCAAAACATGCGATTTGGGGCTGGATGGGCAGTAATTGTGGCAGAATGACAGGGTGGGAGTAGAGACATGGGCAATATTCATTTATGGCCGGGGGTTGTTCTTGGACAAAGGGTTAAACCCATGTGGGATCACCCGACCAAAGGTAGTGGGAGAGATGCCTTTATAGCAGCATGTCGACGATCTCCTCTGTGTGCGTTCGGCCGGAAAGCGGAAGAAACAGAGCAAGAAAAGAGGGTGCGTGACTTGTTTTATAGGGAGTTAAATCACGCGTGGTCAAGCTGACCTGTTGGTTCCTGATTGGCCGGAATCTTCGGCCAACGCGCTTTCACGAGATCACCCTCTCTTCTCTACCTCAGAGACGAAGAAGGGCTGAGAAAACAAAGAAAGAAAAAAAATCGCAACAAATACCCCCTGGCCGGTAGTGGCGTCTGTCACACATTCACACACACACCCACAAAAAAAAAAAAGAGAAATTATTTTATTTATAACATATTTAATGTATATTTTCAACAGAATCCCCCTCCCTCAACACCCACACATCCAATTGATCTCCAGGAAATTAAGAAAACGACCAAAATTTAAAAAAATAAAAATAAAAATAATAAAATGGTTATATGTCCTTAAAAACGCTATCTGATCCGGAAGTGGGTGGTCATTTTACGTAAAATTCATACGGGAAACTGATCCTTCACTCTAAAGTATTTTTTTTTGTTTTATTTGATTTATTTTTACCCCCAAGTTTTTCAGTCTGTTTATGTAATTGCCTAAAAAAGTAGAATCTCACTTATTTGGGGTGCAGCGCTCCAATAGCACCGATGTTTAAAAAAAAAAACAAAAAAAAAAACAAGTAGAAAGAAGGAAAATAATTTTAAACCGTCTTCTTTCTATTTATTTTTTAACATAAAAATATACTTTGAATATGAATAACCCTAATCGAAAAGGTTATGTATATTTTTTTTAAAAATTGGTACGGAAAAAAAAAAGTTCAAATATTTTCTCGTTTCTTTCATTGTTCGGTCATCGACCAAGGGGAGGTAACTTGGGTTAGATTATTTATTTCTTGCAAAGTCTATTATGTTGAAGTTGCGAATTTTATGAAAATAGACAAGTCAGATGCTGTCTCAAAAAATACAAAAAAAAACAAATCGGGCATTTTTAACAAGAGCCAAGCAAACAAAAAAGGGTGAAAAAAATATTTACAACAAATAAATGTTACCAAAATAGTAAATAAAAAAAATGTATATGTCACTTAGAGGCGAGAAACACAAATACACACGGACACAAGTTGTCTCATAACTGTATTAGTATAACAAGAGCCAACAAAACAAAAAAGTGATGAAAAAAAATATATATACAACACAAAAATGTTACCAAAGGCAAGATAAGTTACTCTTCTACCTACCTGGATAAGTTTTTTGTTGTTGTTGTTTTGACATATTGTAAAGCGTTTTTTTTAGTTAAAAACAAAGCTAGGTGTCAACCATGTAAAATTAGAACGAACAAAAGAAATGACTTATATTACACATTCACGTGAAGTCTTGATAATCGCTCAAAAATCGAAAATTTAAAAAAAATACTGGTAAAAAAAGTATCTCGAACATTAGATTATTGTATGCGTTTCTACCAGTATTTTGTTTAATTTTCGATTTTTGAGCGATTATCAAGCCTCCTCGTCCAGGGTTTATGGGTGGTGGGCACGGCCATTTTCTTTTTCGTTCTAACTTAAGTTAGATTTGTTTGGAACAAAAAAAATGCTTTTAAAACACAAACAAACTTATCCAGGTAAGTAAAAGAGTAACTTATCTTGCCTTTGGTAACATTTTTGTGTTGTATATTTTTTTTTTCATCACTTTTTTGTTTTGTTGGCTCTTGTTATACAAATACAGTTATGAGACAACTTGTGTCCGTGTGTATTTGTGTTTCTCGCCTCTAAGTGACATATACATTTTTTTTTATTTACTATTGATCGATTTTTTTACTGAAATTAAAATGAACATCTACTAGAATAATGTACCTGCGGACAGTTCTAGCATGACTTTTGGGAGCCTTAAACCTGTTCTTGTTTTTTCTATGTGTAATCTTACTACTTATCACTATATATCAGTACTTTTATTACTACATATCACTGTGTGTGTGTGTATATATATATATATAATTTATTTAGATACTGTATATTACATATTTCAGCAATGTACCGCGGTTTCATCCAAAAGGGCAGATTTAGACATCTTTAGTAAATTTCCGTGCCCAGTGGAATCATCGGCAAGCTGAAATGATTGTAGACACGCCCGACAGGGAATGGCGTCAACAATCACAGAAAAACGGTGCATGTCTAAATCTGCCCTTTTGAATGAAACCGTGGTGCATTGCTGAAATATGTAATATACAGTATCGAAATAAATTATATTAGCTCTCTTATATGATCGAGCACTTTATTTGATTTTTTTTCATATACAACCTGACACTCATATATATATATATATATATATATATATATATATATATATATATAAAAACATCTATGTTTGGTGCATTTTTGGTCAGGAAGCCAGTATCTTTAGACCTACTCATTTATGATATATTTGTGTTTCAAAAATTTTAATAGTTCATAGATAATATAAGCATGTTAAATTGCCATAAATATTGGTTGTGAGTAAAGTAAAAAGCTGTCAACCATCTTGTTATTTCAGGAAGTAAAGTGCCGGATAGGACCGGAAGGGACTAAGATACACAAAATTAAAAGTGGGTCCTTTGATATGAGATTTATCTTAGTCCCTTCTGGCCCGGTCCGGTACCTTACTTCCTGAAATAACCAGATGGTTCGCCGCTTATTACTTTACTCGCAACCAATATTTACAGCAACTTAGCATGCTTATATTTTCTACAGGCTGACTTGTGTCTTGGTGTTGCCCGGGAAAGTAGATTAGCACAAGAAGTTTTCCGAAATTCTTCTGGTATATAGAAGTTTTTCCGAAATTATTCTGGTATATAGAAATTTTTTCGAAATTCTTCTGGTATATAGAAGTTTTTCCGAAATTCTTCTGGTATATAGAAGTTTTTCCGAAATTATTCTGGTATATAAAAGTTTTTCCGAAATTCTTCTGGTATATAGAAGTTTTTCCGAAATTCTTCTGGTATATAGAAGTTTTTCCGAAATTCTTCTGGTATATAGAAGTTTTTCCGAAATTCTTCTGGTATATAGAAGTTTTTCCGAAATTCTTCTGGTATATAGAAGTTTTTCCGAAATTCTTCTGGTATATAGAAGTTTTTCCGAAATTCTTCTGGTATATAGAAATTTTTTCGAAATTCTTCTGGTATATAGAAGTTTTTCCGAAATTATTCTGGTATATAGAAGTTCAAATTTGGGATGCATGAAGTAGGTGTGTGTAGTGTATATTGGAGATAATACATTATTATGGGATGTTTAAGACTGTTTTGTTTTATGTATGCGTTGTTATGTGCAAGGTTTCTTAGTTCAACTCAGGCTATGTTATATAATATAGAATGTTTATACAATATCTGTTGCTTGTACAGCAGCATTGCTTCCAACAAAGCCTTCATCAGATGATGACTCTGGGTTCGGGTCCGAAGCATCATTACCACTAACCCAGAGCGCCTCAGCAGTACTTCACGATACTACCAGACTTTGTTGGATTGTCGTCACTCCGTGGGATTGCCATATCCACGCTGATGCAGATAACGCCTTTTCTTGCATTTTTATTATGTATTTTTTATTGTCGTCTGATGGAGAAAGACCAAGATTATTTAAGAACGTGGAGTTTGAGTTGGAAATAAAACCTCGGCATCCAGCCATTTCTTACACATTGTTCTCGTAGATCTTATGAAAAAACTGTTGCCTGTACAGCAGCATTGCTTCCAACAAAGCCTTCATCAAATGATGACTCTGGGTTCAAGCATGGTTTTGAGGCCGAATCATCATTAACACTAACCCAGAGTGAAAAACGACACATAAAGCTGATGAAAATGGATATAAGTTGATATGTTTATTTGGCACATGTGGCCGGTAAGAAGATTATCTAGAACTAACACCAAACAAAGATGGCTGACCGATATTTATACTGCCAAAATGAAGTCTCGTGAAGTCTTGTAAAGTCACGTTCTCAAAGGGAGGCAACTTAATCAAAACGGTCCAAGGGGAACAACTCTATTTAATCTTAACAAATCTCATAAGTATTTTTTTTTTTTTGTTAAGTTATGGGGTTAATTGTTCTTGTGTATTGATCATGCCTTCCTGCAGCACGCTTCTTAGAAGAAAGGGTGATGCACCCCTCTTTGTTAGGCAGTCCGCTAATTGTGCCCCATCCCTGCACCACTGGAATTCTTTTATTAGTCCATTTGACATCATTTCCTTGATTCCACTAATTTCAATTCTGAGTCGTTTCTCTTTAACTGATTTGGTTGATTTTACAGCCTCAAAGAGAGATTTGCAGTCTGTGACACATATTATAGGTAGCTCATGCGGATTGGGCTTACCTGTAGTGAGTTCAGAAAATAATGTAGCAATAAAAATTGCCATGTCAATTGCTTCAGACATAACAATAGTTTCCGCAGCCAGGGTACTATGCACAACGCGTCGAATCTTCTTTGAACCCCACCAAATTGGGGAGAATTTACCAGATTCACCCACAAGTAGGATTATATAACCACCCTGACTACCACCATCTGGTAGATTACCCATAGCAGCATCACTAAATACCATCAAGTGTAGTCCTTCATCTCTTCCAAGGGGTTGAAATTTTAGTGATAGCTTAGATGATTTGGCTCTGGTAATGATTTTGTTTACGTGTAGTAGATCAGACACAGTGTCATTTTTCTCACGATACTACCAGACATTTGTTGGAATGTCATTTAACAGTTTTTAGAGTTTTTCACGCGATTACTTTTACATAGAAATTATTTTCTTTCTTTCCTGCCTCTTTTTTAATTCAAAACGTGGCATTGATTTTCACATGTGTATACTTAATTGTTACACCCTAGTTCAGACTTTTGTCCCTTCCAACATTGGCCCCTACGTTCGTTTGACACGATTACCAGACAAAAACCTTTCTTTCAAGGCCGAATTAATAAACTCATCTCAACCAGCACGTCCCTCCCACCTCCTAAAAACGCTATAGACTGCTGCTGTTACTGCTGCTGCTTGAAACGCAGTTTTGTTTCTCACTTTTTTGATTTTTCTTTCAATCACAAACCACTGGAATTCTTTGAATTCAAAACGGTCCAAGGGGAACAACTCTATTTAATCTTTCAGGCAAATCAAATTGATGCTTGTGTGATTTTTTCTTCATTTTTTTTCATCCTGAGGAAGTCTTACAATAAAGACAAAACGTTGATGAACACATAAATAATATAGTTTTTGGCTTTCCTTTTTCATATATATATATATATATATATATATATATATATATATATGAAAAATGAAAGCCAAAAGCTTATCCTTGCTCTTATCTCTAAACCACACTTAATCAGTATACCAATATTATTACTCCCATAAGCTTTAACTATACCTTAGTTAATAATGTTAAATCCCAAATACAGAATCATTCAAGAACCTTGCAGAGTTACTGCCCTTAGACCGATTGACAAACTGCCAGGACCGGACCCAGATTAAATCTTAATTTACATTCCTTTTGGATTGATTTAAAGTCCTTTAATCCAGGCCTTGAATTTGAATTTAATGTGTATTTTTTAACCTTTAATTTTTCATAAGTATAATCCTTAAACCCATTTTCTTTCCTTAACATTCTCTAGAAGACACATAATTAACCCTCAAAACAGCAACGGCCAAATATACGCTCCTTAGAAACATTGACTCACGGGATTTGTATAGAAATATTTTTTATTTTTTTATATTTTTAAATCTTTTCCAATTTCAAATTTCAACTGCTACATTTCACCCCCTCTGTTTGTTTTTCAAATCTTATTAAACCTCCCTAACACTAATTTTAAACAAATATACATAACGCTCTAAGCAAATAACGCATCCAAACGAGAGTGACACGTGACTTCACATTTCTGAAACAGGAGAGTTAAGTCCTTCTGAGCTTGAAACTGACGGTACTAATGTTGTATTAATTTTTCTGTACCAAAAATTAAATACATTTACATATATATATATATATATATATATATATATATATATATTTGTGAGAAGCCATTATCAATGCAAGATTTTTAAAAAAATTTTTTACTTTAATCTTATTAATTTCGGAATAAAATTCCATCATTAGAGTTGACCAGTATTGTGTCATTTTTTTTCTTCTTTTTCATCAAAAAACACAAAAACGAAAATAAACAAACTTTTTTTTCTTTTGTTTTGCTGATGAAATATCCTGGTTATGATGTATCCACGCCGATGTCGTTGGCGGTTATGAATTCAAATTCTGGTTGTCGAACGAAGAGAGCATATATATATATATATATATATATATATATATAAAGTGTTTTACGGTTCATATTTTTTTTATTTTAAGAAGCATCTATTGTTAAATTTAATAAGGAATAGGTAAAATAAATACCTTTTGAAGCATTAAAGATGCGGTATCAATTTAAAATAAAAAATAAAAATAAATCGAAACCGATTTTTTTTTTTCTTCTTTTTTTTAATTATAAACTTCCATTATATATATATATATATATATATATATATATATATATATATATATATATATATATATATATATGTCATGCTTTGTGTTTATAAGAAGTGTTCATACTGTGTTGGAAATTGTTTTTGAGTCTAAAGCCTTTGCATAATGTGAAACTTTTTTAGAGGTTTAAAAAAAATAATGTCTTTGCATTTAGTTGGCAAGAGTTGTGTTTCAGAGTCAGCAAAATTCGGAGCTAACCATAGCAAAGTTTTTCTATTTAGAATCACGAAATGTAGTATAAATATATTACTATCAAGCATTTAAATCAATAATACATTATAGTCTTTTGAAAGACTATTTACGAAATATGAATTTTATAGCTATCAGTCATTTTAAAGTCTGGTTAAAATAAGTGATCCCCAAAGACGCACGATGTATGAATAAAATAATAATAATAATGAATTACCTGGTTTCTTGTTTCCAGATCTTTTATCTTCTGTTGAGCAACGTTGAGTTGTTTCGTCAATTCAGCTCGCCCTTGTAAATTCTCGTCATCTACAAGAACTTTGTATTTGTTGAGTCGATTCTTGGTTTTCTCCATTTCATCTTCAACTTCCCGCAGAGTTTCTTGGGACTTTCGGTAACGGGAATTCACTGTGCGTACTTGCTCCTTCAGACAATTCAGCTCCTTGTTGTACGACTCAATAAGCATCGGCAAACGGTTCTTCCTATTTTCAAACTTCTCCAGGGCTTTACCTTGGCGGAACTCCATCCTCTTCAGGATTCGGATTTCATCTTTCTGCTCCTCAACCTGCCTGAGGAGGTCGGCATTCTGGTTCATGAGTTCATTATTGTTGAGTCTTTTAGCCGCAAAAATCTTCTGATTCACCCCATACGTGAGTGGGGTGCGCAGTGGTTTTGTGCTTGTTGCTGGTTTCTTTTTCCATTGGATTGGCTTATTTTTCGCTAGAAGCAAAAAGCAAAAAAAAAAAAATGTTTCATGACAGAAATAAAACATTTAAAACAACAAACTAATTTAATCTTGGCATTTTGGTTAGGAGCAAAGTATAATATCTGTTCTGATACTACACTCTCTTCTCGATCAGGGAAGGAGAAATACTTCTAGACTGAGGCAATTTTTTTATTTTTGTCCCAATCTAAACTGCCCCTTTTTTTTGGGGGGGAGCTTGATTTTCCCCATATTAAAAACCGACCTTGTATCTAATCTGCCCTCATGGGGAGACAAGTAAATTGAGACTGTTGTATTTTAGAAATATTTTTGGAAAATATTCAAAAGGAAAATCTGACCGATTTTTATTCACACACACACACACCCACACCCACACCCACACACACAATCTGCACAGGATTTTAACGACTATGTATCGTTTGAATAAAAAAGAAAAAAAAACATTCATTTCATAAACGCATCACACATTTTGAATTCTAATGGCTATGATTTGTTTAAAAAAAAAAAGAACAAAAACATTCTTTTCATGTCACAAACGCACCAAATATTTTCCAACATTGTACTACTTGTATGTCATTTATTCAAATCAATCATCCTGAGGAAGTCTTGAAATAAAAACGAAACGTTGATGAATATATAAATAATTTTGGTTTTTCTATTTTCATTTTCCATCATGTTGGAATATTATTTCCATAATTTTCATCATTTGTTTTTTTTAACATAGTTCACCCCAAACAAGGCAGGCAAGTAGATGCAAGGGGCTACTGAGAAAGAGGGTATAGGTTTTTGGGGTCATCCTAAGTTGGGAGCTATGCAGCAAGATGCCTGTTTACATTAGTTTTAAATTTCTGCATGTCAGTACAGTCGGAGAAACAGGGAGCAGAGAAGGAGTTCCAGAGGCCGGCAGCACGAGGAAAGAAGCTATTGGAGTAGAAGGCTCTTCGGCATCTGGGGACCTCCACAGTGAATGGATGGGATTTGGCTGATTGTCGGGTTGATCGAGTGTCTTTATGTCGAGATAGGACCAAAGCTGGTAATTTCATCGGAGCACAATCCATTGAAGTACTTGTAAAACAGGCACAAGGATGCAACATTGCAGCGATGGGACAGAGGCTGGAGGTTGGTGGATAGTGAAGGACCTATTAAGTTGGTGATTCTTTTTTCGACCTTGTCTAAGAGGAAGAGACAAGTGGATGATGCATCAGCCCAGATGTGGCAACAATACTCCATGCATGGGCGGATTGTGGCTTTGTAGAGATATAGGATGCTGTCAGGTGTGAGAAGTTTACTAGCACGATAGAGGGAGTCCACATTCTTTGTGGCAGCCTTGGCAATGTCTTCAATGTGTGAGAAGTTTACTAGCACAGTAAACACAGTAATATGAAAACTTTCTTTGATTCAAAATTCTTAATATGTAAAGAAATCTACAAATAGACTAAATCAAATAATGTTCTTTCAACAATTTTGAACGGTCGGTTTATACAGGGTAAGTCATAACCACTCTCTAATCTGGTGTTGCTTCTCGCCCATCTCCCTCGGATCAGTCGAAATATGCAGCTCATCTACAAGTTGACCTGAGTTCAGTTGTGAATCGGGGTACGAAATGGCTTGTTTCGTTTAATCCAGTTAAGACTCAGCTTGTGTCTTTCAATCGTAGGTGTGCCCCTTTTCTTCCTGAGATTCTCATGGATAACTCTGCTCTCGAGGAGAAATCGACTCTGAAACTTCTGGGTCTTTCTTTCTCATCAAATCTTTTTTAGAGTTCATACATTAGATCCATTGCTCTTTCTGCTTCTCATAAAGTCGGTTCTCTTTATCGCTCCAAACACTTTCTCACGCCTGAGGCTATTCTCTATCTCTACAAATCCACAATTAGACCATGTATGGGGTACTGTTGTCATATTTGGGCTGGTGAATCTCTGTCTTATTTGAAGGTTTTTGATAAGATGCAGAAACGTATCTGTAATTTGATTGGCCACACCCTCTCTTCTTCTCTGCGCCCTCTCTCTCACAGACGTGATGATGCTAGTCTCAGTCTTTTCTATAAATACTATTATTACATCTATTCTTCAGAATTATGTGATCTATTCCCTGCTTCTTTTGTTACAGCTCGTTTGGCTCGTTGGTCTAGTGGTCTCCATCAATTCGCTGTTTTGATACCTCGTAATACAGCTTCCTATTCCAGTAGCTTCTTTCCAAGAACTGCAGACTTGTGGAACGCTCTTCCTGCTGACTGTTTTCCTCCTACCTATAACCTTGGTCTTTTCAAGACTAAGGTCAATAGGCATCTCCTGTCTTTGCGATAATCATATTTGTTCTTGTTAGCTCCTTACATCAAGTGGCTTCATGCCTTGTCTGGAGCGATTTAAAAAAAAAAAAAAAACAATCTCCCACATGAAGAAGGCCAGACGTTATATTGGTTGAAATATGATTGAAAAACAATAGCCTTAATCAATTTGACCTTTTAGCTGGGAGCAAAGTGTAGTATCTGTTCTGATACTACACTTCATCTTTTTGGTCGTTGATCAGTGAACGAGAAATTCCTCTAGACTGAGGCAATTTTAAATTTTGTCACAATCTAACGTGCCCCTTTTTGGGAGAGCTGGGTTTTTCCTCACATTAGAAAACCGACCTTGTTGTCTAACTCTGCCCTCGTGCGGAGACAAGTAAATAGGGAAAATAGGGAAAATAATCAAAACAATGCAAATATTATTATTGTTTAATATTTTTATAATGTAGAAGACATTTTGAATAAGATTAATGCTTTTTTAGAAAATGGTGAAATAAAGAAGAGAACGGAAGAAAACAGAAAGAGAAGATTGGAGAGAATAATGGATGAGCCGACAGCAAAAAGTAAAAAACAAGAAAATGCATAATTAGTTGAATGAGTTTATAAACAAAACTATTTTTTAAACATGAAATATCGATTTTTGTTATGAAATGTCTTCTTGACTTGACATACTTTGCTTGTTTGTCAGTCAAGATGTTTATTACTTGGATAGACATTTGTTAGAAAAACAAAAGTTCAAAACAACAATTCTCATTGGCTGAGATTCTGATTGTTTTTCTAGCTTTTCTAGATAACTGATTTTTTTTTGGTTTATTTTTTTGGGTTTTTTTTTTTTTAAAACATAATATTTTGTTATGAGTAAACTATTTCCACTGTTTGAATGCATTTAACTTTGTAATTTTTTAAACGGTAAAGAGACCAATCCAATGCAGATTTAAAAAAAATTTTTAAAATAAAATATTATTTATTTAAAATTAAAATTTTCGATTCATAAAGTTTATGTCATCTTATATCAGACATTACACACCAGCCTTCAATAAGAATAGAAGTTCAAGACTAAGTGACAACAAGTCGCTTAAAAAAAAAAAAAATATTGTCTATTTCCCCCCCCCCCCCCCCCCGATGAAGATTCTTTTATGAATCGAAAATTTGAATTTTAGATAAATAATATTTTATTTAAAATCATATTTGTTCTTGTTAGCTCCTTACATCAAGTGGCGTCATGCCTTGTCTGGAGCGATTTCCATTAAAAAAATACAAAAATTAAAAAAAAAAATAACGACCTACACATGAAGAAGGCCAGACGTCAAAAATAAATCGGCATTGGATTGGTATATTTACCGTTTTAAAAATAATATTTTGTATTTGATAGTTCTAAAATAATTAATCAGACAAGATTATATCGACATACTGACTGGATATACTGAGAAAATTACTACATATAAAAATCACTTTCTTGCATCATCATATTCGGTTTAACATCTGTTTTACATCCTGGCATGTGTTGGACAGCTTTTATAAATTGACTCCTTCCAAACTAACCTATCTCTGCCCAGGTTTTCTCTCAAATCAATCTTTATCACTTCCTCCCATGTTTTCCTTAGTCTTCCCCTGCCAAC
>OY744542.1:49822530-49910030 GCA_963556195.1 Sepiola atlantica
AGAGAGAGAGAGAAAGAGAGAGAGAGAAAGCGAGAGAGAGAAAGAGAGAGAGAGAAATAGAGAAAAAGAGAGAGAGAGAGAAGAAAGAGAGAGAGAGAGAAGAAAGAGAGAGAAAGAAGAAAGAGAGAGAGAAAGAGAGAGATGAATAGAGAGAAAAATGAGAGAAAGAGATAAAGGGGGATAGAGAGAGGAAGAAACAGAGGGAGAAGGAGAGAGAGAAAAAAGAGAAACATAGAGAGAGAGGGGGAAGGATAGAGAGAGAGAAAGAGAGATATGATTAGAGAGAAAAAGAGAAAGCGAGAGAAAAAAAGAGAGTTAGAGAGAGAAAAACGAGAGAAATAAATAGAGCGGGGATAGAGAGAGGGAGAAAAAAAGAGAAACATAGAGAAAGAGAGAGAGGGAAAGAGAGAGAGAGAGAGAGAAAGATAGAGAGAAAAAAGAGAGAGAGATGAATAAAGGGAATAAAGAGAAAAAAGAGAGACAGAAAAGAAAGAGAGAGAAAAGAGAAAAAGAGTAAAGAGAGAGAGAGAGGGAAACGAGAGAGAGGGAAAGAGAAAAAAGAGAGAGAGAGATGAATAGAGTGAAAAAGAGAGAAAAACGAGAGAAAGGGAAGAGAAAGCGGGGGGGGGGGGTGAATAGGAAGTGAATTTATTTCCTTTTTTGTTAAAAAAAAGCAAACAAAAATGTTTTAAATACATTTTTTTGCCTGAAGTAAATCATCTGTTTTCTTTAATATGAATGCAAACATGAGAAATTACATTTTGCATTTTAATAGAATTAGAGAATTTTAATTAAAAAAATAATAATTTCAGTTTTAACCAGAAGGCATGAAGACTCTTGTATACTCCTGCTCCCAGCCCTGAACCCCATATTACTATTTTTATTCTCATTTAAAAAAAAATTTTTTTTATGGATATTGGGTACGAATACCGACTTCACAATATTATTGTAAAAAAATGAATAAATACAAAATTTATACCACCATTAGATTCCCTGTGAAATTTTACATGAGAAAAGTTGTCTTTGATCTTGACATAGGACTTTGTTTTCAATTGCATCGCAGACAGAAAGGCAGCAACGGTACATTTATATTCTAGATTATTTGTTTATTCTGTCCCTCTTTGGGCATATTGCTTCTTAATCATCTTTAAACAAATTCTCTTAAATACTTCATCTGATAGGTCGCAAAAGTTCTCTCATGATTGTTTTTACTATTATTTCAGAATTTATCCAATTTAATTTGAAGATTTTCCGCGTTATTAATGTTCGAAATCACATTTGGCAATTTGATCCAAAAATAAAGTTCACTATTAGCAAAAAATGAAATATTTTTAAATTTCTGTTCTTGGCATTTTGGCTAAGATCAAAGTGTAGTATCTGTTCCGATGGCTACTACATCATGTAGACTGGTACTGTCTTGGCCTACAGGCCTTGATTCCGTCGGGTTTAGAGATTGTCCTGTGCAGTTCTAGGAGGTCTACTCTCCCAGGCTTTGCCTTCTCACCCTTTTAGAAGGGGTTAGTTTATTGCTAATCGCCTGAGGCGCCCCTATTGGGGAATGCCCAGGCATTATTTTTTGATGGCCAGAGTGATCACCTTCTCAGGCGCTGGCTTTTCAATCTCACTTTCCCTACCTTGTGTCACATCTTAGCGCTGAGGGAGGTAGATAAATACCAAGTAATAAATATTCTCAGCCTTTTGGCTGAGATCAAAGTGTAGTATCTGTTCCAATGGATGCTACACCCCTTAGATTGGGCCTTGATTCCATCGGTCTTTAGGGATTGTCTTGTGCAGTTCTAGGAGGTTCACCATCCCAGGCATTTTTTTCTATCTATATAAAGTTAGGTATGTGTATATGCTTATATATTTTTATGTACAGGATTCACTCCTAAACTAATTATCCGATCATTATGAATTTTGGAAGGCAGCTATTAGGCATAAGTGTGAGTAATGTGGGCTATATTTAGTTAAATTTAGTTTCAAGCAAAGGGGCAAAGAGCGGGTGGAATTTCTTTGTGAAAATTTAGATACCTCCTATTTTTGTGAAATTTTATCATTGGGTAACAGGATTCACTCCAAAACTAATTAACCTATTATGAATTTTGGAACACAGCTGCTAGGTGTAAAATGGTCCAAATGTGGGCTATATTTAGTTTAATTTAGGGAGTGAAAGCCCTTTGTTAAAATTCAGATATCTCAGATTTTTGTGAAATTTGAACAACAATTATTAGAGATTAATTAATAAATATTTCGCTAAATTCCAGTTTCTTTGGACTATTTCAAAGGGTTTTTAGGGGGTGGGGGGGGGGCATAATATGGGCACAACCTCCCATTTGAAAAATTAAAACAAACCCTTTTGATACAATTTTTATGGTTCCGTTTCGTTCAGTAGGGGAACAACCAACATTTGTATATCAATATCGGATCTTTCCTCTCTGAACTCATCACATCACAATGTACAGTTTTTTGATATATTTGAGTAAAATTTGCCATCAAACGACAACATCCAAGTAAAATTTTAATACATACTTTAAATAATACACATGACCTGCTGTTGTATCTATGTACTATTAAAACTCTTGCTTTGTTGTGATCTTGTCCCCACTGTCTGACATCATCAAAATGATGATATCACAAAAGAATGACATCGTCCATTAAAACAGATGGGGGATAACCCGACACAGTGGATGACGTCACTAAAAGAATTACGTCATTAAAATGATGATGTCACCCCATAAAAAAATGGCGCATAACCAGGCAGAATGGACGACATAATAAAAATGATGACGCCCTAAAGGATGACGTCATCTATTAAAACAGATAGGGGGATAACCCGGCACAGTGGATGACGTCACTAATGGATGACATCATCCATTAAAACAGATGGGGGATAACCCGGCACAGTGGATGACGTCACTAATGGATGACATCATCTATTAAAACAGATGGGGGATAACCCGGCACAGTGGATGACGTCACTAATGGATGACATCATCCATTAAAACAGATGGGGGATAACCCGGCACAGTGGATGACGTCACTAATGGATGACATCATCTATTAAAACAGATGGGGGATAACCCGGCACAGTGGATGACGTCACTAATGGATGACATCATCCATTAAAACAGATGGGGGATAACCTGGCACAGTGGATGACGTCACTAATGGATGACATCATCTATTAAAACAGATGGGGGATAACCCGGCACAGTGGATGACGTCACTAATGGATGACATCATCCATTAAAACAGATGGGGGATAACCCGGCACAGTGGATGACGTCACTAATGGATGACATCATCTATTAAAACAGATGGGGGATAACCCGGCACAGTGGATGACGTCACTAATGGATGACATCATCCATTAAAACAGATGGGGGATAACCCGGCACAGTGGATGACGTCACTAATGGATGACATCATCCATTAAAACAGATAGGGGGATAATCCGGCACAGTGGATGACGTCACTAATGGATGACATCATCTATTAAAACAGATGGGGGATAACCCGGCACAGTGGATGACGTCACTAATGGATGACATCATCCATTAAAACAGATAGGGGGATAACCCGGTACAGTGGATGACGTCACTAATGGATGACATCATCCATTAAAACAGATGGGGGATAACCCGGCACAGTGGGTGACATTATCAAAATGATGAAGTCATTAAAGAATGACATCAGAGGGAGGAAGAGGAGGATGAAGATGATGAGGAAGAGGAGGATAAGGATGAGGATGAGGATGAGGATGAGGAAGAGGAAGAGGAGGATGTAGAGGAGGATAAGGATGAGGAGGAGGAGGAAGAGGAGGAAGAGGAGGAGGAAGAGGAGGATGTAGAGGAGGATAAGGATGAGGAGGAGGATAAAGAGGAGGATGAGGAAGAGGAGGATGAGGAAGAGGAGGAGGAGCGTGATTTAGATTCTAGAGTTCTTACCTTTTCTGAAAGCTGGTGTGTGTTTCATTTCTGGTTCTAATTCAAAATGGTCACTGTAATGATCAGTTATGGACGGAGAGCGCGAGTACTTCACTGTGTCTACAGAGCCGGCAGAATTACTTCGAGAATAACTCATTTTGCTTTCAGTCTGCTATTTTCTTCCACATTCCACGTTTAGTGAATATCTTTTAAAAAGACAGTTCAATCTGAAAAACAAAAACATTAAAGATTTGTAAAAGTTCATAACTTATTTAGACAGTGGTCATACTAAATTGGATGTGGGGGGGGGAAGCAACTGATAAAGTGGCGATAATAGAGAGCGAATCAGGGCCTTTCAATCAGGTCACTTCAAGGGTGGGTGGGGGCTGTGGCGAAGTGCATAACGATGTGGACTGACGACCTGGGTGTGCCAAGTTCGAATCCAGTCAGTTCCATAGCCCCACTTTTACTTATAGATGTTGACAACCTTCATTTAGTTCGTCCTATAGGTACCTAGTTCGAGAAAACATCGGGGAAAACCAATGCTAACGACAGAATCGAGCTGGTTAAAACAATTGTACTATATGCTGATTCATATTATTATTATTCATTATTTTCATTTTTTTGTCTTCTTGTCTCAAGTTTGAGGTTAGACGTTTCATGAATGACTTCCAACTTTTACGTTCTGTTGCCATTTCGCTTGTGCCGCCCACCACAATCGGGTCGTCATCAACTGATCCCCTCCATGTCTTAAGCGGCCTACCACGTGGCTTCGGGCCATCGACGTTGATGTGGGACACACTTTGGAGCATTTCGAATGAATGACGGTGGACGACGTGGCCAAACTAGTTGAGACGTCGTTATGCGACGTACATTCTTAGGAAAGCTGGTAGAGTGAGACAGACAATTTTCGCTGCAGTCAGGATCGTATCATTCTGACGTTTCGTCGTTGACCATGTTTCACAAGAGTACAGGTCGGACATGTGTGTTGTATGCTGCTACTCTCGCATACAATGTGATCCCTGCATTTTGTAAAATTGTTGACAGCTGCCTGAAAACTTTCCATGTCGCAGATATACGTTGTCTTATAGTTGTGTCAGTTCGCCAACTGGAATCAATTGTGTTACGTAGGGTTAGGGTTATTTATTGACCTTTTTCGGTACCTGCAACAACTTCTCTTTCCCTGGGAGGCAGATTTCGATAGGTGCGGCAAATGAAATTAGCTGCATCTGCTACACGCAGCACCGGCAGGTTGGTGCACCTTTTGTGGCACCACTTATTGCATGTTTTACATTTGGTAGAGTTCGAGCCACTTCAAAACCTACAGATGCTGCATGGGTATTTGCCTTGTGGAACAGATATCATCTCTTTAGCGCCAGATACCATGTTTCGTCTTTGTCATATTAACCCTGAAACCGGCCCTTTCAAGCGCTGATTTCCACCTGTTAAATGCTGTACTCACTTCTGTCGCACTGGCTGCACTGATAACAATATCATCGGCATACAGAATCTCCCATGGTGCATCATATTTTTTTTACTTCAAGGGTTGGGTTACACAAAAAAAAAAAAATTAATTAATTCTAACCAGATTTTTTATTTTAACAGTTGCCTCCCCTTGACCCTTCATTTTCTAGTAACATCTTAACGGCTTTCGCTAACAACAATTTATCAAATTTAAAATTGAATTAAAATTTAAAAAGATTTTTTTAAATAACAAATAATAAAGTATATAAAAAAATATAAATATTAATAAGATGACAAGTTTAAAGCTGAATAATTATACAATAAATTAAAAAATAAATTATCATAAGAATAATTAATATTGATATCCAATTAGCTTATCTAAACTCATTTTCTGCGAACCTGCCACCAATTCTTTGCGGCATTTTGTCAACAGTTGTGTCCATCTCGCCTTTTCGACCACTCAGTCATATTTTTTTATCTGTTTCTTTTGATAATGAGAGGTTTCACTCTCGAAAATTAAAGTTTACCCCCTATTCCGGACCTTTTAAATTGCTTGACAGTGTGGAAATTTCTAGACGTTTTTCTAAGTAGGTCAACGGTTACTTCCCTTTGTTGAAGGGTGGGGGGGCCTACGTGCAGGTCGAAGGTCATATGGATATTGCGTAGGTGTGAAGGCCATGTTGTGTCACGTGATTTCTATTTTTAGCAATGATGCAATTTGTTCGTGTCTGGATATATCGGCGCGAAATTTAATCAGAACAGACTCGCACGCTGGAATGACAAGACGTGTTAAAACAGTTTCTCCGTCCACGAGGGGACGTTAAATTCAAGAACAGAGCTGTACGTCAGGCAGTGAACACCTGTGAAAACTGTTTCTCCGTCCACGTATGAGACGTTAAATTCAAGAACAGAGTTGGTCGTTGAAGTCGACACATGTTAAAACTGTTTCTCCGTCCACGTGGGGACGTTAAATTTGCAAGAATTTCTACTGGAAGAAACTTAAGAGATATGAAGTTGAACGAGATGGCTCCGGGAACGAAATTGCCTATGTTGAAGAGCTTAGCTCCCGAGAAGTGAAATACTTTGCTGTCGAGAAGATTCTAATCAGAGATTAAGAATCATTGAGATTGATCGTCTTTGCACACAGATCGATTTGAGATGATATTCAACTGTGCCAGTTGAATCAGTCACATACGCGCGTGTTCACCATTCAAGACGAACGATGGAAAATAGTGAGTATTGTGTTTGTTTGAAATGTGTACTGTTCTTGTGCCATACATACTGCATCGAATTTGCTAAAAGAAAATATTGAGGAAAAAAGAAGAAGAAAAAGAACTTTCGGACAGACGTTTGATAAAATAAAAAAGAGTTAATTTTATCGCGGAAATTATGTTGGACTTCGACACGGTTTGTTAATTTTATTTCTTTTGATTGTAACTTTGGTGTAAAGAAAAAAAAGAGACTTTTGATTGATTTGTGAGAATACGGACTTTATAGTAAGTTCATGTTTTAAAAGGATTTATTCCTTAACTTTGATTGTGTCAAATTTTGTTGTATCTAACCTTTATGTTCAGAGATACTGATGTTGTATTTTTTTGATTCTTATTTTTTTGCATGTTACCCAGGAATAATTTATTTATTCCAGCTTTGGAAAAAAAAGCAGTCCAGGCTATCTTTTTTTTGTAAATAAAACTATATTTTAACTTATACGAACATCTTGTATTGCTGCTTTCCTTATCTCTTGTTATAATTTTTTTTATGATAATTTTCCTAGATAACATGACCATCGTTTAGAGCGGTTTTTCGTTAACGACACGAAAATTCCGACAACAGTAAACCTTTTTCTATTTACTGTTTTGGTATTTAAACCGTGAAATATTAATAAATTGATTTGAGATTCCATTCATATTTTCTCTTCTCATTTATTTTTGTTCATCTGTTCCACCTTCCGGTACCTATTTCGCATTGCTCCTGCCTCGGATTTCGAACTTACATTTCTATTTACCAGCAATGCTTCAAGCAAACTACAATTTCCTTTTAAAAAAAAAAATCTTTAAAAACGAACAGGTAAGAACAACAAATGCAAAAGTAACAGGATCACTGAATGCAAAAAAAAAAAAAAATTGGGAGAAGTTGACCTTGGGTTTACTTTTGGTAGCCCCGTAACTCTTGCTTCCCTTATTTTGTCCTTTAGTTCTCACATTCCACGAGCGATGGTTTTGATAAAGGGGGAAGAATTGCTGTTTTCTGGGTCGGAATCTATCCATATAACACTTATTGTTGGCTAGTTTTTGACCTTGAAGTGGTAATTTTTTAGCTCCTTACATCAAGTGGCTTAATGCTTTGTCTGGAGCGATTTCTATTAAAAAAAAAAATTGCCCGTAAGAACAACAGGTGCAAGGGAAAAAAATAACAAGATCCCCGGAAGCACAGACAGGGGGTTACGAGAGATAATCAGCAGTAGAAATCAGAGATACAAGGAACAAACGCAACAGGATCATTGGAATCATGAAGAGGAGGTTACGAGAGAGAATCAGCAGCACGTTAATGCGGCATACGCAGAAGACGAAACTGGCGAATAAGCAAACTTCGACCGCATATATTATATTTAATTACGGGAATGCCGTTAGTGAAACAACTCATCTGCATAACTGGCAACATGGATTAGCCGATTGTCCCATAAGCCAAGAAACTTCTCAACAAGGTAAAGTGCAACGGATAGTTGTTTCCATGTACTATTGGTGGGTTTGAGAATAGGAGACTATGGACGGTTAGAAAGAACCGAAATATTGGAAGAGAGCGACCTGCGTCAAAATGATTCACGGCGGATTAAAAAATTAAATTCTTTCATCTGCCGTGCGTCAAAATAATTCACGCCGGATTAAAAAATCAAATTTTTTCATCTGCAGCTCAGTGCTCTCTGAATACCTTGAAGGACGTGAGATGTGAGCTGGAAGAATTGCGATGGAGATGTGGAAGCAGTGGCTAGCAGGAAGGATTATAGCAGGCGTTCTGACTGTCCGCCTTTTTTGAGAAGCTGCAAAATAAAAATTTTAAAATGTGCGGAAAGATCCAGAAAAGGCAATGCCGATCTTGGCAAGAGTTTGGTAGTTTGGTTTGGTAGTTTTGTTTTACGGCATATCAACCCTTTTTGGGTTATTTAATGCCGAATCTGGTCATTATAGTAAAAGTTTTTATGCTTCAAGTTCTTTATATCTTCAAATGTTTAATCAACATTTTTGGTTTGGTAGTTTTGTTTTACGGCATATCAACCCTTTTTGGGTTATTTAATGCCGAATCTGGTCATTATAGTAAAAGTTTTTATGCTTCAAGTTCTTTATATCTTCAAATGTTTAATCATCGTTTTTGGTTTGGTAGTTTTGTTTTACGGCATATCAACCCTTTTTGGGTTATTTAATGCCGAATCTGGTCATTATAGTAAAAGTTTTTATGCTTCAAGTTCTTTATATCTTCAAATGTTTAATCATCGTTTTTGGTTTGGTAGTTTTGTTTTACGGCATATCAACCCTTTTTGGGTTATTTAATGCCGAATCTGGTCATTATAGTAAAAGTTTTTATGCTTCAAGTTCTTTATATCTTCAAATGTTTAATCATCGTTTTTGGTTTGGTAGTTTTGTTTTACGGCATATCAACCCTTTTCGGGCCATCTAATGCCGAATCCGGTCATTATAGTAAGAGATTTATGCTTCAAGTTCTAAAAATAAAATAAAAAAGGGGAGGGAGAAAGGGAGAGGGGCTGTTGTTTTTGTTTTTGGTTTTGTAGAACATAATTAAGTTTTACAAAAAAAAAAAAAAAAAAAAAAAAAAACGTCAATGTAGGTGAATTTCGTCTCAGGGAGCCACAGGGCAGCCTGATCTGGTATCACCAGTCTTGGCAAGAGAGATGTGCATCAAAGTGGTAACTATGAAGAACGTTCTGAACGAGAATCTTCGCTTCATACAAGAGAACCGTCCAATTAAAGCCAAGAAACTCCTCAACAAAGTCAAACACCCAATTGAGATGAGAATACTTTGCTTCTTTTCAGGTCAAGTTGCATAACGCACAGAACAACAGGGTGAATGCTGCTCGAGATACCAGGAGGGGTTTTGTACATGTGTGCGCACCGGTCAATCTGTTTTTATAGTAGGACAATACCCCCCTTATTACATATTTTCTTAAGAATTGATATCAGTGTTGCAAGGTTGAATGCAGGTGTGAAAATAGTGTTAAAAATGGAAATTTCCACATAAAATTAGATGAAATAGAAAATGGAAAATTTCATTAGAAGTTAAAGATGAAAATTAGAGCGTTATGAAGACCAAGTTCCTTCAAACTATGGATTTCCAAAATAAAAATTTTAGTTTTTTGTTATATCTAAAAACTTCTAATATTATGAAGACCAAGTTCCTTCAAACTAGGTATCCAAAACCAAAATTTTATTTTTTTGTTATATCTAAAAACTTCTAATGTTATGAAGACCAAGTTCCTTCAAACTAGGTATCCAAAACCAAAATTTTATTTTTTTGTTATATTTAAAAACTTCTAATGTTATGAAGACCAAGTTCCTTCAAACTAGGTATCCAAAACCAAAATTTTATTTTTTTGTTATATCTAAAAACTTTTAATGTTATGAAGACCAAGTTCCTTCAAACTAGGTATCCAAAATCAAAATTTTATTTTTTTGTTATATCTAAAAACTTCTAATGTTATGAAGACCAAGTTCCTTCAAACTAGGTATCCAAAACCAAAATTTTATTTTTTTGTTATATCTAAAAACTTCTAATGTTATAAAGACCAAGTTCCTTCAAACTAGGTATCCAAAACTAAAATTTTATTTTTTTGTTATATCTAAAACTTCTAATATTATGAAGACCAAGTTCCTTCAAACTAGGTATCCAAAATCAAAATTTTATTTTTTTGTTATATCTAAAAACTTCTAATATTATGAAGACCAAGTTCCTTCAAACTAGGTATCCAAAACCAAAATTTTATTTTTTTGTTATATCTAAAAACTTCTAATGTTATGAAGACCAAGTTCCTTCAAACTAGGTATCCAAAACCAAAATTTTATTTTTTTGTTATATTTAAAAACTTCTAATGTTATGAAGACCAAGTTCCTTCAAACTAGGTATCCAAAACCAAAATTTTATTTTTTTGTTATATCTAAAAACTTTTAATGTTATGAAGACCAAGTTCCTTCAAACTAGGTATCCAAAATCAAAATTTTATTTTTTTGTTATATCTAAAAACTTCTAATGTTATGAAGACCAAGTTCCTTCAAACTAGGTATCCAAAACCAAAATTTTATTTTTTTGTTATATCTAAAAACTTCTAATGTTATGAAGACCAAGTTCCTTCAAACTAGGTATCCAAAACCAAAATTTTATTTTTTTGTTATATTTAAAAACTTCTAATGTTATGAAGACCAAGTTCCTTCAAACTAGGTATCCAAAACCAAAATTTTATTTTTTTGTTATATCTAAAAACTTTTAATGTTATGAAGACCAAGTTCCTTCAAACTAGGTATCCAAAACCAAAATTTTATTTTTTTGTTATATTTAAAAACTTCTAATGTTATGAAGACCAAGTTCCTTCAAACTAGGTATCCAAAACCAAAATTTTATTTTTTTGTTATATCTAAAAACTTCTAATGTTATGAAGACCAAGTTCCTTCAAACTAGGTATCCAAAACCAAAATTTTATTTTTTTGTTATATTTAAAAACTTCTAATGTTATGAAGACCAAGTTCCTTCAAACTAGGTATCCAAAACCAAAATTTTATTTTTTTGTTATATCTAAAAACTTCTAATGTTATGAAGACCAAGTTCCTTCAAACTAGGTATCCAAAATCAAAATTTTATTTTTTCGTTATATCTAAAAACTTCTAATGTTATGAAGACCAAGTTCCTTCAAACTAGGTATCCAAAACCAAAATTTTATTTTTTTGTTATATCTAAAAACTTCTAATGTTATAAAGACCAAGTACCTTCAAACTAGGTATCCAAAACCAAAATTTTATTTTTTTGTTATATCTAAAAACTTCTAATGTTATAAAGACCAAGTTCCTTCAAACTAGGTATCCAAAACTAAAATTTTATTTTTTTGTTATATCTAAAAACTTCTAATGTTATGAAGACCAAGTTCCTTCAAACTAGGTATCCAAAACCAAAATTTTATTTTTTTGTTATATCTAAAAACTTCTAATGTTATGAAGACCAAGTTCCTTCAAACTAGGTATCCAAAACCAAAATTTTATTTTTTTGTTATATCTAAAAACTTCTAATGTTATAAAGACCAAGTTCCTTCAAACTAGGTATCCAAAACCAAAATTTTATTTTTTTGTTATATCTAAAACTTCTAATGTTATGAAGACAAAGTTCCTTCAAACTAGGTATCCAAAACTAAAATTTTATTTTTTTGTTATATCTAAAAACTTCTAATGTTATGAAGACCAAGTTCCTTCAAACTAGGTATCCAAAACCAAAATTTTATTTTTTTGTTATATCTAAAAACTTCTAATGTTATAAAGACCAAGTTCCTTCAAACTAGGTATCCAAAACCAAAATTTTATTTTTTTGTTATATCTAAAACTTCTAATGTTATGAAGACAAAGTTCCTTCAAACTAGGTATCCAAAACCAAAATTTTATTTTTTTGTTATATCTAAAACTTCTAATGTTATGAAGACCAAGTTCCTTCAAACTAGGTATCCAAAACCAAAATTTTATTTTTTTGTTATATCTAAAACTTCTAATGTTATGAAGACAAAGTTCCTTCAAACTAGGTATCCAAAACCAAAATTTTATTTTTTTGTTATATCTAAAACTTCTAATGTTATGAAGACAAAGTTCCTTCAAACTAGGTATCCAAAACCAAAATTTTATTTTTTTGTTATATCTAAAACTTCTAATGTTATGAAGACCAAGTTCCTTCAAACTAGGTATCCAAAACCAAAATTTTATTTTTTTGTTATATCTAAAAACTTTTAATGTTATGAAGACCAAGTTCCTTCAAACTAGGTATCCAAAACCAAAATTTTATTTTTTTGTTATATCTAAAAACTTTTAATGTTATGAAGACCAAGTTCCTTCAAACTAGGTATCCAAAACCAAAATTTTATTTTTTTTGTTATATCTAAAAACTTTTAATGTTATGAAGACCAAGTTCCTTCAAACTAGGTATCCAAAACCAAAATTTTATTTTTTTGTTATATCTAAAAACTTTTAATGTTATGAAGACCAAGTTCCTTCAAACTAGGTATCCAAAACCAAAATTTTATTTTTTTGTTATATCTAAAAACTTCTAATGTTATGAAGACCAAGTTCCTTCAAACTAGGTATCCAAAACCAAAATTTTATTTTTTTTGTTATATCTAAAAACTTTTAATGTTATGAAGACCAAGTTCCTTCAAACTAGGTATCCAAAATCAAAATTTTAGTTTTTTGTTATATCTAAAAACTTCTAATGTTATGAAGACCAAGTTCCTTCAAACTAGGTATCCAAAACCAAAATTTTATTTTTTTGTTATATCTAAAAACTTCTAATGTTATGAAGACCAAGTTCCTTCAAACTAGGTATCCAAAACCAACATTTTATTTTTTTGTTATATCTAAAAACTTTTAATGTTATGAAGACCAAGTTCCTTCAAACTAGGTATCCCAAACTAAAAATTTTTCCGGATGCAAAGTTTGACGTGAAACTTCTTCTCTGAGTTTGACATATCCACATCTGTGGTGGACTGGGTTAAGAGAGTGGAGCTTACCCGTTGCTTGTGTGGGGTCAAGCAGGTCGAGTTGGTCATTCCCCTGCGACTAATGGAAGATGCTCTGGATGTCTACCAGCAGCTAAGCAAGAATGATAAAGGCAATGTTAAGTTGCTGATAGCTGTACTATACAGAGCTTTTACGATGGACCCTTGCACAGCATAAGAACGCTTTACCACCTGGAAACTATTGGAAGGCGAGACAGTGGTTGTCTTCTTAGCGGCAGTGAAGAAGCTGACCATTCTGTTTGTGTACACGTTTTCAACTTTCACAACTACACATTCTTTAGAGAATGTACAGTGCATGTGGATGTCCCCTGCTGAAATATATTTTCATGTCAAACATAGTCTAAATGTTGGGATCATACCTGTTTCTTCTTTCCTTTGATGTCAACTGGAATTTCTGAAGGACTATAGATTCTGGATTTATATAAAAACATAGGGGGTAAGGTTTGCCAGAATTTAAGAGAAGGGAGATATGCCAGCTGGCCATTGGAAAGAGAGGGCCTAACATCTATAGATATTAAGGCTCTGAGTGAGGGTGGGGGAAATGGTCACTATTAGAAGTCCATATTCTTTATACTGCTGTAAACATGCACAGTGTTGCATGTTTAGAATGGTACATGGATGCATACTGAAAACGACAGACCTGCAATGGGATAAATATTTAACTAAGAGAAGAGGGATCACCCAAGGAATCGGCTAGGTCTTTGAAATAATAATGTCTAATTGGATACGAGGTTCCATGCTGTGATTGTGAGTCACTTGAGACTTTACGAAAGTTATGATCATCCCAGATAGTGATGGTTCCCCTCCCCTGTTCAGTAAGGTATTATGTCCAGTGATAAGATGGCCCATAGTTTTCAAGTAGGTGGTTATGTAGTCTACCACAAATGACACCAATATATATATATATATATTGGTGTCATGACATATTTTTTCAAAGAGCACAAGAAAAAACTGTTTTTGCTCGCCCATGACTAAAATACTGGCATAATTTGCAGGTAGAAATACCCAATTGATAAAAATTATGAAAATTAAATGTAAACAGAAAATCGAAATCTCGTGAGACAATTAAGATAACACGTGAACACGTGAACAGCTATCTTCTAAGGAGACAGACATAAACAGAGGCTGAAGAGAGTTCCGATAAAGAGGTCTTTAGAGGACCTCTTTGCTAGGATTTGAAACCGACGGTACCAATGTTGTTCTGATTTTCTGTAATAAAAACATTAATAAATATATATATATATATGTGTGTATATGTAGGTATTAATAATTTAATATTTATTTATAAATATTATACTAAGCCCCTCTAAGAAATTAAAGTTGAGCACTCTTGGGGATGTTAAAAATAGACTGTCAAAAAGCTCTAATGCAAAGTTCTAATACGTTCGTCGAACACTTTCGACTAGTACCCGCTTCTAGGTACATGTAGATCTTAATTGCTCTACTCAACGTATTGAGCTTTACTTTATCACGATAGATCACTTTACGATACTTCACTTATCGTTAATTCTATTATTATATATATATATATATATATATATATAGTCTAAAGAAGCTTTGAGTTATTTTAAACAAAAAGACAAAAAAAAACAAAAGGAAAATGCAGTTTAAATTCCCAGAGAAACTAACTAAATCCAAAATAGTGTAGACTTAACATTTGTTGGAAAATTCATAAGTAAATAAAATAAAAAGGGGGATTAAGTATCTAACAGTGAAACAAAAGCAGGAGACCTTAACGTAAGCATCTAATATTAACACGGGGATCTTCAGCTGTTTACCATGTAACTGTTTCGGAGATTTAAAAACAGGACAGTTATATGCATGGCTCTCCAATGGTACAGATAAAACTACCATTTCCCCAATAATCAAGTGTCGAAATAATTCAGCTTAAAATGTTACTTATATATACATAAATAAATAATAATAAAATAATAATAATAATAATAATAATAATAATATACTACCCTTAAGACTACCGTGTGATATGGTAATTTGCATATCAAATAAAATTCTTTATAACAATAGTAATACTAGTAATAATAATAATAATAATAATAATAATAATAATAATAATAATAAAATACTATCTAAACACTACACCTACGAACCATTCTACGATATGGTAGCTAGAAATAAAATTATATAGGAATCAGGGTTGCATTAAAAAAAAAAAAAAAAAAAAAAAAATGTAAAATTAAAAAAAAAAGCTTTAGTACCTTTGGTACCAGAAAGGCAAATAGATAAGAGGAAGGAAACCTAGCCATACAGATCTAAATATATATATATATATATATATATACATATATAAATATATATATATATATATATATATTTACAGTTAAAATTCCCCTTTATTTACTAATTAGTTTCCAGTGGCCTTCGGATAAGATCTTCGACTGCGAATCAGTGGCGATTTGTGTTCGGGGTTCGCGCCCGCTGACCGTTGGGAACTGGTTCCTAGACTGAAGATTGCGTTAGCATGAAACATCGATGTCTCTAGGTATATTTTAAATATTTAATATTTATAAAAAATATTATTGTTTATCAGCCCCCTCCCACAGAGGCTGGGCACTTTTCGAGGAGCTTTAATAACAAGTAGTACAAATAGCTATATGCAATGATCCGACTCATAGATCACTCTTAGCTACTTGGTGGATAGTAGTAATTCTACTATTTACAGTTAAAATTCCCCTTTATTTACTAATTAGTTTCCAGTGGCCTTCGGGTAAGATCTTCGACTGCGAATCAGTGGCGATTTGTGTTCGGGGTTCGCGCCCGCTGACTGTTGGGAACTGGTTCCTAGACTGAAGATTGCGTTAGCATGAAACATCGATGTCTCTAGGTATATTTTAAATATTTAATATTTATAAAAAATATTATTGTTTATCAGCCCCCTCCCACAGAGGCTGGGCACTTTTCGAGGAGCTTTAATAACAAGTAGTACAAATAGCTATATGCAATGATCCGACTCGTAGATCACTCTTAGCTACTTGGTGGATAGTATTAATTCTACTATTTACAGTTAAAATTCCCCTTTATTTACTAATTAGTTTCCAGTGGCCTTCGGGTAAGATCTTCGACTGCGAATCAGTGGCGATTTGTGTTCGGGGTTCGCGCCCGCTGACCGTTGGGAACTGGTTCCTAGACTGAAGATTGCGTTAGCATGAAACATCGATGTCTCTAGGTATATTTTAAATATTTAATATTTATAAAAAATATTATTGTTTATCAGCCCCCTCCCACAGAGGCTGGGCACTTTTCGAGGAGCTTTAATAACAAGTAGTACAAATAGCTATATGCAATGATCCGACTCGTAGATCACTCTTAGCTACTTGGTGGATAGTAGTAATTCTACTATTTACAGTTAAAATTCCCCTTTATTTACTAATTAGTTTCCAGTGGCCTTCGGGTAAGATCTTCGACTGCGAATCAGTGGCGATTTGTGTTCGGGGTTCGCGCCCGCTGACCGTTGGGAACTGGTTCCTAGACTGAAGATTGCGTTAGCATGAAACATCGATGTCTCTAGGTATATTTTAAATATTTAATATTTATAAAAAATATTATTGTATATATATATATATATATATATATATATATTCTAGCAGGACGGTTTTGGGTTTTTGTGGGTCTCAAAGACAGATGAGCCTTTGAGCCTTGAGCTGATGGATTGTTTTGCTTGGTTGGGTCAGGGTTTAGGGTTAAGGTTAGGGTTTAGAGTTAGGGTTTAAGTTTAGGGTTAAGTTTAAGGTTTAGAGTTAGGTTCAGAGTTAAGGTTAGGGTTTAGAGTTATGGTTAGGTTTAGGGTTTAGGTTTGGGGTTTAAGGCCTGTAATTTGGTAAAAGAAAACAAGTATCATTGTAACTTCTCAAAATAAAACATCGTTACTTGTTTTAAACTAAAGTCGTGGTTTTGTTTGGAAGGAAGAATTATTTTGTTACAGCTGTGACAGAGACTGCGTGACTGACATTGTGACTGATGTCAGAATTGAGCCCTGAATTCAGATAAAGACAACAAGCAGACGATCTTTTGCAGTGAATGCGCACAAACGAAGGTTCAAACTGAAAACCAAATGAAGGAGATTAATATTTCACTAGTATTTTTAAATGTTAGAAAATACGAACTCAATTTATTTTGTCCTAAAATGTCAACTCTAAATAAAACAAAAACAAAAACAAAATAAAATAATAGCTGAGAGGTCACAAAAAAAGAACAACAGAATGTAAAAAAAAAAAAAAATAAATAAAAAAAAAAAACAGCTGAGAGGTCACTAAAAAAAAGAAAAAAAAAGAAAAAAAAGAAAGAAGAAAAAAAAAAGAAAAAAAAGAAAAAAAAGAAAAAAAGAAAGAAAAAAAGAAAAAAAAGAAAGAAAAAAAGAATGTTAGGTTGAAAAATTCATTACTTACATGTTCACATCTGTGTAAGATTTGAACTAAAATATGTGCCGCGATCTCTTTCAAATCCAAATGTTATCTCTTTTCTATTCAACGTTAAAAGATCTTCTTTCATTTATGCTTTCCGTCTTTGATCGGACTTTTTTTTGCATATAGTTACAACAATGTTTCCTCCTTCAGAAGATGAACAGAGTTGGTGAAAAGCTGGAGAAATAAAAGGGGGGAAGAAAAGGTGAAAGTTTAAAGCAACAACATGAGATTTGGGGATTTTCTTTTTATTCAACTTTACAGGCTAAGTTGCACACGTTCGCTAGAATTTTTGGGAAGAATGATTTTAGGAGTTTAAATAGACATGGAATGTCTTTTTAATTGAATGAATGGGTCTTGAATGAATGCAACCTGATTACATAAGAGAGAAAGGGGGGAGAGAAGGGGAGAGGGATAGAGACAAAGAGAGAGAAGGAGAGAAAGACAAAGAAAAGGAGAGAGAGAAAAAAGAGAGATAGTGTGAGAGAGAGAGGGGGGGAGAAAGAGAGATAGGAGAGGGGGAGGGGGAGAGAGACAATCAAAAGAAAAGAAAATTAGGCTTGAATTAATGCAACCTGATTACATAAGAGAGAAAGGGAGGAGAGAGGGATAGAGACAAAGAGAGAGAAGGAGAGAAAGAAAAAAGAGAGACAGTGAGAGAGAGAAAGAGAGAGAGGGAGAGAGAGAAGTAGGGGAGGAGAAGAGAGACAATCAAAAGAAAAGAAAATTAGGATTGAATGACTGCAACCTGACTACACTATAAGAGAGAGAGAAAGAAAGAAAAAAGAGAGAGAGAGAGAAAGAAAAAGAGAAAGAGAGAGAAAAAGAGAAAGAGAGAGAAAAAGAGAAAGAGAGAGAAAAAGAGGTTATGTTTTTTTCCTGCCTGAGAACATTATACAAACACAACTTTTCTGAATTGACAATTTACTCACTCAAAATATCTTTCACATCGCTGTAAATGTTATAGATATAAATATGTTTTATTGTTAACTATATTTTTGTCTCTTTCATTCACAATACCCTTTTTGGTGAATTTAGCACTTGCTAAATAGTGACCCTTCTATTCACAACACCCTTTTGATGAATTAAGAAATTGCTAAATGAGGAACCTTTTTTCACAACACCCTTTAGGTGAATTTAGCACTTGTTAAATGGTGACCCTTTCATCCACAATAATCATTTTTGTCCATTTTTCTTTATTGCCAATGCAATAGTCTTTATTATTTAATATACTTTATCATTTCATAAACTAACGTGAATGATAAATAGTCTTTATTTGATTATATATATCAACATAATAATAAAGATCATTCAGTATATGCTGATGTGACACGAGAAGTTGCCAGCCGAGTAGAGATCACAAAGACTATCAGTGATGAACGCCATCTCCTTCACGGATATGAACCAACGGCTCAACGACTTAAGTCAAGGAGAAGCTTCTTCAGCCATGTCGAACCCTAACACCATCTCAGGAAGAGACCAGTCTACAGCTGTGGACCAAACGGCTGAAGAATGCCCCCCCCCCCTCTGGCTGCAGTGGAAAACACTTAACCGCCTGAGAATGGGAATGGTTTCTATGAGTATTTATTTACCTTCTCTCCGGGAGGTTAGGCACAAGGCCAGTTTTATCTTACTCCCACAAGGTAAGATGTGACCCAAGGTCGGGTCGGGAAAGTGGGATTTGAAAAGCCAGCGTCCGAGAAGGTGAGCACTCTGGCCATTTAAAAATTGCCTGGGCAGCCCCGTCGGCATTCCCCGGTAGGGGCTCCTCAGGCAGTAAGCAATAAACTTACTCCTCCCCAAAGAGGGGCGGCAAAGCCTGGGAGGGTGGACCTCCTAGAACTGCACAGGACAGACCCATAGACCGACGTAAATCAAGCCCCGAAGGCCAAGACGATACCAGTCTATGGGGTGCAGTATCCATCGGAACAGATACTACACTTTGATCCTAGCCAAAAGGCCGAGAACATGTTTTCTATGAGTAGATGGGATTACAAAACTGATCCACTCATCTACGAACGTAGAGAGGAGAAGCATATGATGCAACACTGCATTGTCTGCCCTCTACTGGCCAACCGGTGCACATCTTGCAGAGTACAACAATAATTTAAAGGACTGCGTAAAAAAGTGGGAAACTGCTGTATGACAGCCACATGCTTCAAAGACACGCAAAGACGTTCTTGGCCTTTTGGTCAAGATCAAAGTGTAGTATCTGTTCCGATGGATACTGCACCCCATAGACTGGTATTGTCTTGGCCTTCGGGGCTTGATTTATGCCGATCTATGGGTCTGTCCTGTGCAGTTCTAAGAGGTCCACCTTCCCAGGCTTCGCCTCCCCTCTTTGGGGAGGAGTAAGTTTATTGCTTACTGCCTGAGGCGCCCCTACCGGGGAATGCCGACGGGGCTGCCCAGGCAATTTTTAAACCCCACTTTCCCGACCCGACCTTGGGTCACATCTTACTTGTGGGAGTAAGATAAAAACTGGCCTTGTGCCTAACTCCTGGAGAGGAGTAAATCAATACTGGCCAACCGGTGCACATCTTGCAGAGTACAACAATAATTTAAAGGACTGCGTAAAAAAGTGGGAAACTGTTGTATGACAGTCACGTGCTTCAAAGACACGCAAAGAAGAAGAAGAAAAAGAAAAAAAACACAGCATTTTTAAGACGACACCATAACAACAATGTTTCTTTATTAATAACGTTCATGAAAGCTGTTAAGAAGAAGAAGAAGAAGAAGAAGAAGAAGAAGAAGAAGAAGAAGAAGAAGAAGAAGAAGAAGAAGAAGAAGAAAAAGAAAAAGAAGAAGAAGAAGAAGAAGAAAGAAAAAAGAAGAAGAAGAAGAAGAAGAAGAAGAAGAAAAAAGAAGAAGAAGAAAAAGAAGAAGAAGAAGAAAAAGAAGAAGAAAAAACACAGCATTTTTAAGACGACACCATAACAATGTTTCTTTATTAATAACGTTCATGAAAGCTGTTAAGAAGAAGAAGAAGAAGAAGAAGAAGAAGAAAAAGAAAAAGAAGAAGAAGAAGAAAAAGAAGAAGAAGAAGAAAAAGGAGAAGAAGAAGAAAAAGGAGAAGAAGAAGAAAAAGGAGAAGAAGAAGAAAAAGGAGAAGAAGAAGAAGAAGAAGAAGAAGAAGAAGAAGAAGAAGAAGAAGAAAAAAACACAGCATTTTTAAGACGACACCATAACAACAATGGTTGAAAATGAAGATCAGATTGTGTTAGCAAGCAATCGTGATAAATAAAATAGACGTTTGTCATTAGAAGAAATATATCCATAAACATTGGAGCAGCTGCTTTGATTGAATATTTATGAATCTAAACAAATAAAGAGTTAATAATCCGGAAGGATATTGAATTCAAAGGAAATTGAGGAATTCATAAAACTGAGCAAACCATGATTTCTAACTAGCAAGACCCGTGCCCCAGCGTTGCCCTGGATAGATATAAATTAAATTAAACAAATATAAGTATTAGATATCAAATATAGAGTTCATATTTTTTTTGTAAGCATCTATTAGAAATTTAAGAATAAGAAAAGAGGCAAAATACTTTCAAAGCATATTTAAGATGCGATATTAATTTAAAAGAAAAATCGTAACAGATTTTCTCTTTTTTTTTTTTTTAATAAACTTTCATAAACTTCATAAGTATTAGAGTATTAATTCGTCAAAAAGCATTGATAACAACCCTGTAATTTAGGTGATTAAAGTAGGATTTATCGATGTTTTGAATCAAACAAAATAGATTTCTCTATGTTTTGGGTGACCGCACCCCCCCCCCCTCTATGATTGTAATTTGCGGTTTATTCGAAAAAATAAAAACCACCCCCTCTCCCTCAAAGTAAATACGATCCAAGAATATGTGTGACACTTTCCAAGGTCAGTGAAGGAAAAATACTTCTAGATTGAGACAATTTTTATCTCAATCCGTAGTGCCCATTTTGGTGGGAGATTGAATTTACCAACATTGAAAATCGACTTTTCGTCTAACTCTGGCCTTGATTTAAATATATGACGATTGATTAAAGAAATTTGTTGTGGTTATTTTGTTTTCGATTCATCGGCTGTTACCTAATCTGCACTTTTACCATTGACTATGTTGTTACTATTTCGTTGCCTCCCAGCGAGGGGAGAGTTATACAATGGTAATGTTTAATGTGTTGAAAATCCATCTCCTGTGAAAAAGAAATTGCCGCAGTCTAGAAGGATTTCTTCTAAAATTGACCGAAAAGAGAAAAGACAAAGTAACGGATACTGTACTTTAAGTGGAAGTATATTTAGAAAAGTAGAAATTAATATCATTAGCAGTTTGAACGTTGAAGAAAGTATGTAAAAAATGTTATGGAATAATTTTGAATAATGTTTGCTATGAATTAATATCAAATAATATTCGATGAATAGGAAAATATAGATGAAAATAATGATTTTAAATATTACACCTGTCTGTGTTCGAAATTTATTTCGGAGCCTTTTAACTGTCACGAATTTAACAAAGGAACGTTATTCGTAACTGATTTATAATCATGATAATACAAATATACTTAAAGAAATCGACGAATGGTAATTTAAATTGAATGTGAGCAAAAAAATTGTACATATCTGTTTAATGTGTATTGCCTCGGAGGTACTGTTGTGTGCTGCGAATATTGAAGTCGGCGAAAATTTAAACACGTTTTTTTTTAAATTGTTGCAAATGAATAGAGAGAAAGGGGAAGAAGGGAGAGAGAGAGAATGGACGGTTATAATAGGTAAATCTAAAGAAAAGAAAACGTCTTATGTAAAATAACCCAATTATTAGTGAAAAGTTTGTAGAGAAACTGATATTACGTGCTTCCATAGAATTGGTATCAACAATTGAATGTTGTCGAAATGAACACTACAGTTCGTTTTACGCTGTTAAGTATTTAGAAAAAGATTTTTAAGCCTTAAAGGTGTTACGTATTAAATTGTCTAAGTGTTTAAGTTAAAAAATGAAATTATACCTAAAGCAATCGAAAATTGTTAAGGGAAACTCTAAAGTCGAGTCGATTAAGAGTTGTAGCCACCATTTTGAATCAATGGACAGTATAAGTGATTAAGTTAGTTAAATGTATTCCGTAAATTTCGGAATGAGATGAAGTCTATACGTAATAATTAGAAACAACGTAATCCGATATTCTCGAAAATCAGTGGAATATGAGGGAGTGTCTATTAAATTTGTGCGGAATGTATTATATTATGTATTAAATTAATGGAAGATGAATAGAAAACAGTAACGGTTATGTTTTTCTAAAGTTTCCGTTGTTTATTACTTCCCGGTGAAAAAAGGGAGAGCGTTAGTATGAAAATATTAGAGTGAAAAGTTTTTTCTACCATCTCTATGGAGTATGTTTTGGGAGAGTCTGTGATGGCGGCCTGAAAGTAGTATTTATTGTTAGATGGATAAAATAATCATAAATTTCTTCAAACACGCTCGAGTGAATAAGCTGAATAGAGTGGTGAGTTTAGTAGCCTATGATGCATGTGGTTATTTTCTTACTCTCATCAAAGGTACAGGGGAAAAACATCTTCACTTTAAATATATAGATGTATGCAGATTCAATTTTAACAGTGATTTCGTGCTATTTTAATCGCAGTAACTCGTTTCCATAGACATATAGGAGAGTTTAAATTACCTACTAGACACCATTCTCGAGTGTCTCGGTCTCTCTGTACAAGGGTTTGTCAGGACAATCTGACATGAGGATACTTCACCCTACAAATAAACCCTGACCAAATATTCAAAATTATATAGTATTTGAAGCCCAAATAAAATTCCCAACGACACAGCTCTACACTGGTTCATACGAGGAATGGTGCACCTTTTCCTAGTGATGTTTCCTCAAGCTGAATACTCCACCAGACCAGATGAATTATTGTCTTGGAATCTAGCAATATTCAGAAAGAGAGGTAGAGCAGAATCTTGATTGAACACTCAGATATCTATGCATCACATGTACAAATCAAGTGTTAGCCCCAGAAAAGGGGTCCCTTGATTTCTGAGAACTTACTGAAGTAAAATGAAATCAAGTACTAGCGGTATTCACGCGACATTGCTCATGTGGAGATATACGGCTGGTCGGAAGCAAATTAAAATATAGTCAAGTTTACAATTTTTGCTTTGAAAGAAAAGTTAGAAATAACATTTGCAATATGAGGTCAAGTAATAAAAAAAACTGCTAGTGTGGTGGTGTTTTGTAAAAAAAAACACTACTTGTTGATGCTGTGTTTCTTAAAGACTGCTGTAAAATGGCAAATGGTTTTAACGAATCAAAACAAATTAGTTTTTATTTAATTATTTTAAATCTTAAAAATAACAATAAAAACAATTATTTAAATGTGTAAATCTTCTTCACTGAGATATTCTTTGCTTAATTTTATTTTTGTCTTTTTAGCATCCACAGTGCATTTTCTACTCTCCATTTGTTTGGGCAAACATAATGGCTTTGTAATGAAACAAAAAAAAAACTCTTTAAGTATATACTTAAAATAACTTTTGTCTCTTTAAAAATAAAATGAAGATACTTTCCCCTCACATTTTAAGGTAAGAGAAGAACTATAAAAAGCATGAACCTGTGAAATATGGCGAATAACCACAAACTTTGAAAGAGAAAATTAAATGTACAAGTGAAAAATAACTTTTTTTATCTCAAGTTAGCTGGGGAGGAGGTATTAAAGCAAGTAATAGTAATTTAGCTTAAGGGGATAGGCAAGTAATAGTTATTTAGCTTGGGGAGTATTAGAGCAAGTATTAGTAATTTAGCTTGAGGGGTATTAGAGCAAGTAATAGTAATTTAGTTTGGGGGTATTAGCGCAAGTAATAGTAATTTAGCTTTGGGGTATTAGAGCAAGTAATAGTAATTTAGCTTGGGGGTATTAAAGCAAGTAATAGTAATTTAGCTTGGGGGTATTAGAGCAAGTAATAGTAATTAAGCTTGGGGTGTATTAGAGCAAGTAATAGTAATTTAGCTTGGGGTGTATTAGAGCTAGTAATAGTAATTTAGCTTGGGGAGTATTAGAGCAAGTAATAGTAATTTAGCTTGAGGGGTATTAGAGCAAGTAATAGTAATTTAGCTTGGGGGGTATTAGAGCAAGTAATAGTAATTTAGCTTGGGGAGTATTAGAGCAAGTAATAGTAATTTAGCTTGGGAGTATTAGAGCAAGTAATAGTAATTTAGCTTGACGGGTATTAGAGCAAGTAATAGTAATTTAGCTTGGGGAGTATTAGAGCAAGTAATAGTAATTTAGCTTGAGGGGTATTAGAGCAAGTAATAGTAATTTAGCTTGAGGGGTATTAGAGCAAGTAATAGTAATTTAGCTTGAGGGGTATTAGAGCAAGTAATAGTAATTTAGCTTGAGGGGTATTAGAGCAAGTAATAGTCATTTAGCTTAGGGTGTATTAGAGCAAGTAATAGTAATTGAGCTTGAGGGGTATTAGAGCAAGTAATAGTAATTTAGCTTGGGGAGTATTAGAGCAAGTAATAGTAATTTAGCTTGGGGAGTATTAGAGCAAGTATTAGTAATTTAGCTTGAGGGGTATTAGAGCAAGTAATAGTAATTTAGCTTAGGGTGTATTAGAGCAAGTAATAGTAATTTAGTTTGGGGGTATTAGAGCAAGTATTAGTAATTTAGCTTTGGGGTATTAGAGCAAGTAATAGTAATTTAGTTTGGGGGTATTAGAGCAAGTAATAGTAATTTAGTTTGGGGGTATTAGAGCAAGTAATAGTAATTTAGCTTAGGGTGTATTAGAGCAAGTAATAGTAATTTAGCTTGAGGGTATTAGAGCAAGTAATAGTAATTTAGCTTGGGGTGTATTAGAGCAAGTAATAGTAATTTAGTTTGGGGGTATTAGAGCAAGTATTAGTAATTTAGCTTTGGGGTATTAGAGCAAGTAATAGTAATTTAGCTTGGGGAGTATTAGAGCAAGTAATAGTAATTTAGCTTAGGGTGTATTAGAGCAAGTAATAGTAATTTAGCTTGGGAGTATTAGAGCAAGTAATAGTAATTTAGCTTGACGGGTATTAGAGCAAGTAATAGTAATTTAGCTTGGGGTGTATTAGAGCTAGTAATAGTAATTTAGCTTGGGGAGTATTAGAGCAAGTAATAGTAATTTAGCTTGAGGGGTATAAGAGCAAGTATTAGTAATTTAGCTTGGGGGGTATTAGAGCAAGTAATAGTAATTTAGCTTGGGGAGTATTAGAGCAAGTAATAGTAATTTAGCTTGGGAGTATTAGAGCAAGTAATAGTAATTTAGCTTGACGGGTATTAGAGCAAGTAATAGTAATTTAGCTTGGGGAGTATTAGAGCAAGTAATAGTAATTTAGCTTGAAGGGTATTAGAGCAAGTAATAGTAATTTAGCTTGAGGGGTATTAGAGCAAGTAATAGTAATTTAGCTTGAGGGGTATTAGAGCAAGTAATAGTAATTTAGCTTGAGGGGTATTAGAGCAAGTAATAGTAATTTAGCTTGAGGGGTATTAGAGCAAGTAATAGTCATTTAGCTTGGGTGTATTAGAGCAAGTAATAGTAATTGAGCTTGAGGGGTATTAGAGCAAGTAATAGTAATTTAGCTTGGGGAGTATTAGAGCAAGTAATAGTAATTTAGCTTGGGGAGTATTAGAGCAAGTATTAGTAATTTAGCTTGAGGGGTATTAGAGCAAGTTATAGTAATTTAGCTTGAGGGGTATTAGAGCAAGTAATAGTAATTTAGCTTGGGGAGTATTAGAGCAAGTTATAGTAATTTAGCTTGGGGAGTATTAGAGCAAGTTATAGTAATTTAGCTTGGGGAGTATTAGAGCAAGTTATAGTAATTTAGCTTGAGGGGTATTAGAGCAAGTAATAGTAATTGAGCTTGAGGGGTATTAGAGCAAGTAATAGTAATTTAGCTTGAGGGGTATTAGAGCAAGTAATAGTAATTTAGCTTGGGGAGTATTAGAGCAAGTTATAGTAATTTAGCTTGAGGGGTATTAGAGCAAGTAATAGTAATTGAGCTTGAGGGGTATTAGAGCAAGTAATAGTAATTTAGCTTGGGGAGTATTAGAGCAAGTTATAGTAATTTAGCTTGGGGAGTATTAGAGCAAGTAATAGTAATTTAGCTTGGGGAGTATTAGAGCAAGTAATAGTAATTTAGCTTAGGGTGTATTAGAGCAAGTAATAGTAATTTAGTTTGGGGGTATTAGAGCAAGTAATAGTAATTTAGTTTGGGGGTATTAGAGCAAGTAATAGTAATTTAGTTTGGGGCTATTAGAGCAAGTAATAGTAATTTAGCTTGAGGGTATTAGAGCAAGTAATAGTAATTTAGCTTTGGGGTATTAGAGCAAGTAATAGTAATTTAGCTTTGGGGTATTAGAGCAAGTAATAGTAATTTAGCTTGAGGGGTATTAAAGCAAGTAATAGTAATTTAGCTTGGGGAGTATTAGAGCAAGTAATAGTAATTTAGCTTGGGGGTATTAAAGCAAGTAATAGTAATTTAGCTTGAGGGGTATTAGAGCAAGTAATAGTAATTTAGCTTGGGGGTATTAAAGCAAGTAATAGTAATTTAGCTTGGGGAGTATTAGAGCAAGTAATAGTAATTTAGCTTGGGGGTATTAAAGCAAGTAATAGTAATTTAGCTTGGGGAGTATTAGAGCAAGTAATAGTAATTTAGCTTGGGGGTATTAGAGCAAGTAATAGTAATTTAGCTTGGAGGTATTAGAGCAAGTAATAGTAATTTAGCTTGGGGTGTATTAGAGCAAGTAATAGTAATTTAGCTTGGGGGTATTAGAGCAAGTAATAGTAATTTAGCTTGGTGGTATTAGAGCAAGTAATAGTAATTTAGCTTGGGGGTATTGAAGCAAGTAATAGTAATTTAGCTTGGGGGTATTAAAGCAAGTAATAGTAATTTAGCTTGAGGGGTATTAGAGCAAGTAATAGTAATTTAGCTTGGGGGTATTAAAGCAAGTAATAGTAATTTAGCTTGGGGAGTATTAGAGCAAGTAATAGTAATTTAGCTTGGGGGTATTAGAGCAAGTAATAGTAATTTAGCTTGGAGGTATTAGAGCAAGTAATAGTAATTTAGCTTGGGGTGTATTAGAGCAAGTAATAGTAATTTAGCTTGGGGGTATTAGAGCAAGTAATAGTAATTTAGCTTGGTGGTATTAGAGCAAGTAATAGTAATTTAGCTTGGGGGTATTAGAGCAAGTAATAGTATTTTAGCTTGGTGGTATTAGAGCAAGTAATAGTAATTTAGCTTGGGGGTATTAAAGCAAGTAATAGTAATTTAGCTTGGGGGTATTAGAGCAAGTAATAGTAATTTAGCTTGGTGGTATTAGAGCAAGTAATAGTAATTTAGCTTGGGGGTATTAAAGCAAGTAATAGTAATTTAGCTTGGGGGTATTAGAGCAAGTAATAGTAATTTAGCTTGGGGGTATTAAAGCAAGTAATAGTAATTTAGCTTGGGGTGTATTAGAGCAAGTAATAGTAATTTAGCTTGGGGGTATTAGAGCAAGTAATAGTAATTTAGCTTGGGGGTATTAGAGCAAGTGATAGTAATTTAGCTTGGGGGTATTAGAGCAAGTAATAGTAATTTAGCTTTGGGGTATTAGAGCAAGTAATAGTAATTTAGCTTGGGGGTATTAGAGCAAGTAATAGTAATTTAGCTTGGGGGTATTAGAGCAAGTAATAGTAATTTAGCTTGGGGGTATTAGAGCAAGTAATAGTAATTTAGCTTGGGGGTATTAGAGCAAGTAATAGTAATTTAGCTTGGGGGTATTAGAGCAAGTAATAGTAATTTAGCTTGGGGGTATTAAAGCAAGTAATAGTAATTTAGCTTGGGGTGTATTAGAGCAAGTAATAGTAATTTAGCTTGGGGGTATTAGAGCAAGTAATAGTAATTTAGCTTGGGGGTATTAGAGCAAGTAATAGTAATTTAGCTTGGGGGGTATTAGAGCAAGTAATAGTAATTTAGCTTGGGGGTATTAGAGCAAGTAATAGTAATTTAGCTTGGGGGTATTAGAGCAAGTAATAGTAATTTAGCTTGGGGGTATTAGAGCAAGTAATAGTAATTTAGCTTGGGGGTATTAGAGCAAGTAATAGTAATTTAGCTTGGGGGTATTAGAGCAAGTAATAGTAATTTAGCTTGGGGGTATTAGAGCAAGTAATAGTAATTTAGCTTGGGGGTATTAGAGCAAGTAATAGTAATTTAGCTTGGGGGTATTAGAGCAAGTAATAGTAATTTAGCTTGGGGGTATTAGAGCAAGTAATTGTAATTTAGCTTGGGGGTATTAGAGCAAGTAATAGTAATTTAGCTTGGGGGTATTAGAGCAAGTAATAGTAATTTAGCTTTGGGGTATTAGAGCAAGTAATAGTAATTTAGCTTGGGGGTATTAGAGCAAGTAATAGTAATTTAGCTTGGGGGTATTAGAGCAAGTAATAGTAATTTAGCTTGGGGGTATTAGAGCAAGTAATAGTAATTTAGCTTGGGGTGTATTAGAGCAAGTAATAGTAATTTAGCTTTGGGGTATTAGAGCAAGTAATAGTAATTTAGCTTGGGGGTATTAAAGCAAGTAATAGTAATTTAGCTTGGGGGTATTAAAGCAAGTAATAGTAATTTAGCTTGGGGTGTATTAGAGCAAGTAATAGTAATTTAGCTTGGGGGTATTAGAGCAAGTAATAGTAATTTAGCTTGGGGGTATTAGAGCAAGTAATAGTAATTTAGCTTTGGGGTATTAGAGCAAGTAATAGTAATTTAGCTTGGGGGTATTAGAGCAAGTAATAGTAATTTAGCTTGGGGGTATTAGAGCAAGTAATAGTAATTTAGCTTGGGGGTATTAGAGCAAGTAATAGTAATTTAGCTTGGGGGTATTAGAGCAAGTAATAGTAATTTAGCTTGGGGTGTATTAGAGCAAGTAATAGTAATTTAGCTTTGGGGTATTAGAGATAGTAATAGTAATTTAGCTTGGGGGTATTAAAGCAAGTAATAGTAATTTAGCTTGGGGTGTATTAGAGCAAGTAATAGTAATTTAGCTTTGGGGTATTAGAGCAAGTAATAGTAATTTAGCTTGGGGGTTATTAGAGCAAGTAATAGTAATTTAGCTTGGGGGTATTAGAGCAAGTAATAGTAATTTAGCTTTGGGGTATTAGTGCAAGTAATAGTAATTTAGCTTGGGGGTATTAGAGCAAGTAATAGTAATTTAGCTTGGGGGTATTAAAGCAAGTAATAGTAATTTAGCTTGGGGTGTATTAGAGCAAGTAATAGTAATTTAGCTTGGGGGTATTAGAGCAAGTAATAGTAATTTAGCTTTGGGGTATTAGAGCAAGTAATAGTAATTTAGCTTTGGGGTATTAGAGCAAGTAATAGTAATTTAGCTTTGGGGTATTAGAGCAAGTAATAGTAATTTAGCTTTGGGGTACTAGAGCAAGTAATAGTAATTTAGCTTTGGGGTATTAGAGCAAGTAATAGTAATTTAGCTTGGGGATATTAGAGCAAGTAATAGTAATTTAGCTTGGGGGTATTAGAGCAAGTAATAGTTATTTAGCTTGGGGGTATTAGAGCAAGTAATAGTTATTTAGCTTGGGGGTATTAGAGCAAGTAATAGTAATTTAGCTTGGGGTGTATTAGAGCAAGTAATAGTAATTTAGCTTGGGGGTATTAGAGCAAGTAATAGTAATTTAGCTTGGGGGTATTAGAGCAAGTAATAGTAATTTAGCTTGGGGGTATTAGAGCAAGTAATAGTAATTTAGCTTGGGGGTATTAGAGCAAGTAATAGTAATTTAGCTTGGGGGTATTAGAGCAAGTAATAGTTATTTAGCTTGGGGGTATTAGAGCAAGTAATAGTAATTTAGCTTGGGGTGTATTAGAGCAAGTAATAGTAATTTAGCTTGGGGGTATTAGAGCAAGTAATAGTAATTTAGCTTGGGGGTATTAGAGCAAGTAATAGTAATTTAGCTTGGGGTGTATTAGAGCAAGTAATAGTAATTTAGCTTTGGGGTATTAGAGCAAGTAATAGTAATTTAGCTTGGGGGTATTAGAGCAAGTAATAGTAATTTAGCTTGGGGGTATTAGAGCAAGTAATAGTAATTTAGCTTGGGGTGTATTAGAGCAAGTAATAGTAATTTAGCTTTGGGGTATTAGAGATAGTAATAGTAATTTAGCTTGGGGGTATTAAAGCAAGTAATAGTAATTTAGCTTGGGGTGTATTAGAGCAAGTAATAGTAATTTAGCTTTGGGGTATTAGAGCAAGTAATAGTAATTTAGCTTGGGGGTTATTAGAGCAAGTAATAGTAATTTAGCTTGGGGGTATTAGAGCAAGTAATAGTAATTTAGCTTTGGGGTATTAGAGCAAGTAATAGTAATTTAGCTTGGGGGTATTAGAGCAAGTAATAGTAATTTAGCTTGGGGGTATTAACGCAAGTAATAGTAATTTAGCTTGGGGTGTATTAGAGCAAGTAATAGTAATTTAGCTTGGGGGTATTAGAGCAAGTAATAGTAATTTAGCTTTGGGGTATTAGAGCAAGTAATAGTAATTTAGCTTTGGGGTATTAGAGCAAGTAATAGTAATTTAGCTTTGGGGTATTAGAGCAAGTAATAGTAATTTAGCTTTGGGGTATTAGAGCAAGTAATAGTAATTTAGCTTGGGGGTATTAGAGCAAGTAATAGTAATTTAGCTTGGGGGTATTAGAGCAAGTAATAGTTATTTAGCTTGGGGGTATTAGAGCAAGTAATAGTAATTTAGCTTTGGGGTATTAGAGCAAGTAATAGTAATTTAGCTTGGGGGTATTAAAGCAAGTAATAGTAATTTAGCTTGGGGTGTATTTGAGCAAGTAATAGTAATTTAGCTTTGGGGTATTAGAGCAAGTAATAGTAATTTAGCTTGGGGGTATTAAAGCAAGTAATAGTAATTTAGCTTGGGGTGTATTTGAGCAAGTAATAGTAATTTAGCTTGGGGGTATTAGAGCAAGTAATAGTAATTTAGCTTGGGGGTATTAGAGCAAGTAATAGTAATTTAGCTTGGGGGTATTAGAGCAAGTAATAGTAATTTAGCTTGGGGGTATTAGAGCAAGTAATAGTAATTTAGCTTTGGGGTATTAGAGCAAGTAATAGTAATTTAGCTTGGGGGTATTAGAGCAAGTAATAGTAATTTTGCTTGGGGGTATTAGAGCAAGTAATAGTAATTTAGCTTGGGGGTATTAGAGCAAGTAATAGTAATTTAGCTTGGGGTGTATTAGAGCAAGTAATAGTAATTTAGCTTTGGGGTATTAGAGCAAGTAATAGTAATTTAGCTTGGGGGTATTAAAGCAAGTAATAGTAATTTAGCTTGGGGTGTATTAGAGCAAGTAATAGTAATTTAGCTTGGGGGTATTAGAGCAAGTAATAGTAATTTAGCTTGGGGGTATTAGAGCAAGTGATAGTAATTTAGCTTGGGGGTATTAGAGCAAGTAATAGTAATTTAGCTTTGGGGTATTAGAGCAAGTAATAGTAATTTAGCTTGGGGGTATTAGAGCAAGTAATAGTAATTTAGCTTGGGGGTATTAGAGCAAGTAATAGTAATTTAGCTTGGGGGTATTAGAGCAAGTAATAGTAATTTAGCTTGGGGGTATTAGAGCAAGTAATAGTAATTTAGCTTGGGGGTATTAGAGCAAGTAATAGTAATTTAGCTTGGGGGTATTAGAGCAAGTAATAGTAATTTAGCTTGGGGGTATTAAAGCAAGTAATAGTAATTTAGCTTGGGGTGTATTAGAGCAAGTAATAGTAATTTAGCTTGGGGGTATTAGAGCAAGTAATAGTAATTTAGCTTGGGGGTATTAGAGCAAGTAATAGTAATTTAGCTTGGGGGGTATTAGAGCAAGTAATAGTAATTTAGCTTGGGGGTATTAGAGCAAGTAATAGTAATTTAGCTTGGGGGTATTAGAGCAAGTAATAGTAATTTAGCTTGGGGGTATTAGAGCAAGTAATAGTAATTTAGCTTGGGGGTATTAGAGCAAGTAATAGTAATTTAGCTTGGGGGTATTAGAGCAAGTAATAGTAATTTAGCTTGGGGGTATTAGAGCAAGTAATAGTAATTTAGCTTGGGGGTATTAGAGCAAGTAATAGTAATTTAGCTTGGGGGTATTAGAGCAAGTAATAGTAATTTAGCTTGGGGGTATTAGAGCAAGTAATAGTAATTTAGCTTGGGGGTATTAGAGCAAGTAATAGTAATTTAGCTTGGGGGTATTAGAGCAAGTAATAGTAATTTAGCTTGGGGGTATTAGAGCAAGTAATAGTAATTTAGCTTTGGGGTATTAGAGCAAGTAATAGTAATTTAGCTTGGGGGTATTAGAGCAAGTAATAGTAATTTAGCTTGGGGGTATTAGAGCAAGTAATAGTAATTTAGCTTGGGGGTATTAGAGCAAGTAATAGTAATTTAGCTTGGGGTGTATTAGAGCAAGTAATAGTAATTTAGCTTTGGGGTATTAGAGCAAGTAATAGTAATTTAGCTTGGGGGTATTAAAGCAAGTAATAGTAATTTAGCTTGGGGTGTATTAGAGCAAGTAATAGTAATTTAGCTTGGGGGTATTAGAGCAAGTAATAGTAATTTAGCTTGGGGGTATTAGAGCAAGTAATAGTAATTTAGCTTTGGGGTATTAGAGCAAGTAATAGTAATTTAGCTTGGGGGTATTAGAGCAAGTAATAGTAATTTAGCTTGGGGGTATTAGAGCAAGTAATAGTAATTTAGCTTGGGGGTATTAGAGCAAGTAATAGTAATTTAGCTTGGGGGTATTAGAGCAAGTAATAGTAATTTAGCTTGGGGTGTATTAGAGCAAGTAATAGTAATTTAGCTTTGGGGTATTAGAGATAGTAATAGTAATTTAGCTTGGGGGTATTAAAGCAAGTAATAGTAATTTAGCTTGGGGTGTATTAGAGCAAGTAATAGTAATTTAGCTTTGGGGTATTAGAGCAAGTAATAGTAATTTAGCTTGGGGGTTATTAGAGCAAGTAATAGTAATTTAGCTTGTGGGTATTAGAGCAAGTAATAGTAATTTAGCTTTGGGGTATTAGAGCAAGTAATAGTAATTTAGCTTGGGGGTATTAGAGCAAGTAATAGTAATTTAGCTTGAGGGTATTAAAGCAAGTAATAGTAATTTAGCTTGGGGTGTATTAGAGCAAGTAATAGTAATTTAGCTTGGGGGTATTAGAGCAAGTAATAGTAATTTAGCTTTGGGGTATTAGAGCAAGTAATAGTAATTTAGCTTTGGGGTATTAGAGCAAGTAATAGTAATTTAGCTTTGGGGTATTAGAGCAAGTAATAGTAATTTAGCTTTGGGGTATTAGAGCAAGTAATAGTAATTTAGCTTTGGGGTATTAGAGCAAGTAATAGTAATTAAGCTTGGGGATATTAGAGCAAGTAATAGTAATTTAGCTTGGGGGTATTAGAGCAAGTAATAGTTATTTAGCTTGGGGGTATTAGAGCAAGTAATAGTTATTTAGCTTGGGGGTATTAGAGCAAGTAATAGTAATTTAGCTTGGGGTGTATTAGAGCAAGTAATAGTAATTTAGCTTGGGGGTATTAGAGCAAGTAATAGTAATTTAGCTTGGGGGTATTAGAGCAAGTAATAGTAATTTAGCTTGGGGGTATTAGAGCAAGTAATAGTAATTTAGCTTGGGGGTATTAGAGCAAGTAATAGTAATTTAGCTTGGGGGTATTAGAGCAAGTAATAGTTATTTAGCTTGGGGGTATTAGAGCAAGTAATAGTAATTTAGCTTGGGGTGTATTAGAGCAAGTAATAGTAATTTAGCTTGGGGGTATTAGAGCAAGTAATAGTAATTTAGCTTGGGGGTATTAGAGCAAGTAATAGTAATTTAGCTTGGGGTGTATTAGAGCAAGTAATAGTAATTTAGCTTTGGGGTATTAGAGCAAGTAATAGTAATGTAGCTTGGGGGTATTAGAGCAAGTAATAGTAATTTAGCTTGGGGGTATTAGAGCAAGTAATAGTAATTTAGCTTGGGGTGTATTAGAGCAAGTAATAGTAATTTAGCTTTGGGGTATTAGAGATAGTAATAGTAATTTAGCTTGGGGGTATTAAAGCAAGTAATAGTAATTTAGCTTGGGGTGTATTAGAGCAAGTAATAGTAATTTAGCTTTGGGGTATTAGAGCAAGTAATAGTAATTTAGCTTGGGGGTTATTAGAGCAAGTAATAGTAATTTAGCTTGGGGGTATTAGAGCAAGTAATAGTAATTTAGCTTTGGGGTATTAGAGCAAGTAATAGTAATTTAGCTTGGGGGTATTAGAGCAAGTAATAGTAATTTAGCTTGGGGGTATTAAAGCAAGTAATAGTAATTTAGCTTGGGGTGTATTAGAGCAAGTAATAGTAATTTAGCTTGGGGGTATTAGAGCAAGTAATAGTAATTTAGCTTTGGGGTATTAGAGCAAGTAATAGTAATTTAGCTTTGGGGTATTAGAGCAAGTAATAGTAATTTAGCTTTGGGGTATTAGAGCAAGTAATAGTAATTTAGCTTTGGGGTATTAGAGCAAGTAATAGTAATTTAGCTTGGGGGTATTAGAGCAAGTAATAGTAATTTAGCTTGGGGGTATTAGAGCAAGTAATAGTTATTTAGCTTGGGGGTATTAGAGCAAGTAATAGTTATTTAGCTTGGGGGTATTAGAGCAAGTAATAGTAATTTAGCTTGGGGTGTATTAGAGCAAGTAATAGTAATTTAGCTTGGGGGTATTAGAGCAAGTAATAGTAATTTAGCTTGGGGGTATTAGAGCAAGTAATAGTAATTTAGCTTGGGGGTATTAGAGCAAGTAATAGTAATTTAGCTTGGGGGTATTAGAGCAAGTAATAGTAATTTAGCTTGGGGGTATTAGAGCAAGTAATAGTTATTTAGCTTGGGGGTATTAGAGCAAGTAATAGTAATTTAGCTTGGGGTGTATTAGAGCAAGTAATAGTAATTTAGCTTGGGGGTATTAGAGCAAGTAATAGTAATTTAGCTTGGGGTGTATTAGAGCGAGTAATAGTAATTTAGCTTGGGGGGTATTAGAGCAAGTAATAGTAATTTAGCTTTGGGAGTATTAAAGCAAGTAATAGTAATTTAGCTTCGGGGGTATTAGAGCAAGTAATAGTAATTTAGCTTGGGGTGTATTAGAGCAAGTAATAGTAATTTAGCTTGGGGTGTATTAGAGCAAGTAATAGTAATTTAGCTTGGGGGTATTAGAGCAAGTAATAGTAATTTAGCTTGGGGGTATTAGAGCAAGTAATAGTAATTTAGCTTGGGGTGTATTAGAGCAAGTAATAGTAATTTAGCTTGGGGGTATAAGAGCAAGTAATAGTAATTTAGCTTGGGGTTATTAGAGCAAGTAATAGTAATTTAGCTTGGGGGCATTAGAGCAAGTAATAGTAATTTAGCTTGGGGGTATTAGAGCAAGTAATAGTAATTTAGCTTGGGGATATTAGAGCAAGTAATAGTAATTTAGCTTGGGGGTATAAGAGCAAGTAATAGTAATTTAGCTTGGGGGTATTAGAGCAAGTAATAGTAATTTAGCTTTGGGCGTATCAGAGCAAGTAATAGTAATTTAGCTTAAGGGTTTTAGAGCAAGTAATAGTAATTTAGCTTGGGGATATTCGAGCAAGTAATAGTAATTTAGCTTGGGGGTATAAGAGCAAGTAATAGTAATTTAGCTTGGGGGTATTAGAGCAAATAATAGTAATTTAGCTTGGGAGTATTAGAGCAAGTAATAGTAATTTAGCTTGGGGAGTATTAGAGCAAGTAATAGTAATTTAGCTTGGGGGTATTAAAGCAAGTAATAGTAATTTAGCTTGGGGTGTATTAGAGCAAGTAATAGTAATTTAGCTTGGGGGTATTAGAGCAAGTAATAGTAATTTAGCTTGGGGGTATTAAAGCAAGTAATAGTAATTTAGCTTGGGGTGTATTAGAGCAAGTACTAGTAATTTAGCTTGGGGTATTAAAGCAAGTAATAGTAATTTAGATTGGGGGTATTAAAGCAAGTAATAGTAATTTAGCTTTGGGGTATTAAAGCGAGTAATAGTAATTTAGCTTTGGGGTATTAAAGCAAGTAATAGTAATTTAGCTTTGGGGTATTAAAGCAAGTAATAGTAATTTAGCTTGGGGGTATTAAAGCAAGTAATAGTAATTTAGCTTGGGGGTATTAGAGCAAGTAATAGTAATTTAGCTTGGGGGTATTAAAGCAAGTAATAGTAATTTAGCTTTGGGGTATTAGAGCAAGTAATAGTAATTTAGCTTTGGGGTATTAGAGCAAGTAATAGTAATTTAGCTTTGGGGTATTAGAGCAAGTAATAGTAATTTAGCATTGGGGTATTAGAGCAAGTAATAGTAATTTAGCTTGGGGGTATTAGAGCAAGTAATAGTAATTTAGCTTTGGGGTATTAAAGCAAGTAATAGTAATTTAGCTTTGGGGTATTAAAGCGAGTAATAGTAATTTAGCTTTGGGGTATTAAAGCAAGTAATAGTAATTTAGCTTTGGGGTATTAAAGCAAGTAATAGTAATTTAGCTTGGGGGTATTAAAGCAAGTAATAGTAATTTAGCTTGGGGGTATTAGAGCAAGTAATAGTAATTTAGCTTGGGGGTATTAAAGCAAGTAATAGTAATTTAGCTTTGGGGTATTAGAGCAAGTAATAGTAATTTAGCTTTGGGGTATTAGAGCAAGTAATAGTAATTTAGCTTTGGGGTATTAGAGCAAGTAATAGTAATTTAGCATTGGGGTATTAGAGCAAGTAATAGTAATTTAGCTTGGGGGTATTAGAGCAAGTAATAGTAATTTAGCTTGGGGGTATTAGAGCAAGTAATAGTAATTTAGCTTGGGGGTATTAGAGCAAGTAATAGTTATTTAGCTTGGGGGTATTAGAGCAAGTAATAGTAATTTAGCTTGGGGTGTATTAGAGCAAGTAATAGTAATTTAGCTTGGGGGTATTAGAGCAAGTAATAGTAATTTAGCTTGGGGTGTATTAGAGCGAGTAATAGTAATTTAGCTTGGGGGGTATTAGAGCAAGTAATAGTAATTTAGCTTTGGGAGTATTAAAGCAAGTAATAGTAATTTAGCTTCGGGGGTATTAGAGCAAGTAATAGTAATTTAGCTTGGGGTGTATTAGAGCAAGTAATAGTAATTTAGCTTGGGGTGTATTAGAGCAAGTAATAGTAATTTAGCTTGGGGGTATTAGAGCAAGTAATAGTAATTTAGCTTGGGGGTATTAGAGCAAGTAATAGTAATTTAGCTTGGGGTGTATTAGAGCAAGTAATAGTAATTTAGCTTGGGGGTATAAGAGCAAGTAATAGTAATTTAGCTTGGGGTTATTAGAGCAAGTAATAGTAATTTAGCTTGGGGGCATTAGAGCAAGTAATAGTAATTTAGCTTGGGGGTATTAGAGCAAGTAATAGTAATTTAGCTTGGGGATATTAGAGCAAGTAATAGTAATTTAGCTTGGGGGTATAAGAGCAAGTAATAGTAATTTAGCTTGGGGGTATTAGAGCAAGTAATAGTAATTTAGCTTTGGGCGTATCAGAGCAAGTAATAGTAATTTAGCTTAAGGGTTTTAGAGCAAGTAATAGTAATTTAGCTTGGGGATATTCGAGCAAGTAATAGTAATTTAGCTTGGGGGTATAAGAGCAAGTAATAGTAATTTAGCTTGGGGGTATTAGAGCAAATAATAGTAATTTAGCTTGGGAGTATTAGAGCAAGTAATAGTAATTTAGCTTGGGGAGTATTAGAGCAAGTAATAGTAATTTAGCTTGGGGGTATTAAAGCAAGTAATAGTAATTTAGCTTGGGGTGTATTAGAGCAAGTAATAGTAATTTAGCTTGGGGGTATTAGAGCAAGTAATAGTAATTTAGCTTGGGGGTATTAAAGCAAGTAATAGTAATTTAGCTTGGGGTGTATTAGAGCAAGTACTAGTAATTTAGCTTGGGGTATTAAAGCAAGTAATAGTAATTTAGATTGGGGGTATTAAAGCAAGTAATAGTAATTTAGCTTGGGGTGTATTAGAGCAAGTAATAGTAATTTAGCTTTGGGGTATTAAAGCAAGTAATAGTAATTTAGCTTTGGGGTATTAAAGCGAGTAATAGTAATTTAGCTTTGGGGTATTAAAGCAAGTAATAGTAATTTAGCTTTGGGGTATTAAAGCAAGTAATAGTAATTTAGCTTGGGGGTATTAAAGCAAGTAATAGTAATTTAGCTTGGGGGTATTAGAGCAAGTAATAGTAATTTAGCTTGGGGGTATTAAAGCAAGTAATAGTAATTTAGCTTTGGGGTATTAGAGCAAGTAATAGTAATTTAGCTTTGGGGTATTAGAGCAAGTAATAGTAATTTAGCTTTGGGGTATTAGAGCAAGTAATAGTAATTTAGCATTGGGGTATTAGAGCAAGTAATAGTAATTTAGCTTTGGGGTATTAGAGCAAGTAATAGTAATTTAGCTTGGGGGTATTAGAGCAAGTAAAAGTAATTTAGCTTGGGGGTATTAGAGCAAGTAATAGTTATTTAGCTTGGGGGTATTAGAGCAAGTAATAGTTATTTAGCTTGGGGGTATTAGAGCAAGTAATAGTAATTTAGCTTGGGGTGTATTAGAGCAAGTAATAGTAATTTAGCTTGGGGGTATTAGAGCAAGTAATAGTAATTTAGCTTGGGGGTATTAGAGCAAGTAATAGTAATTTAGCTTGGGGGTATTAGAGCAAGTAATAGTAATTTAGCTTGGGGGTATTAGAGCAAGTAATAGTAATTTAGCTTGGGGGTATGAGAGCAAGTAATAGTTATTTAGCTTGGGGGTATTAGAGCAAGTAATAGTAATTTAGCTTGGGGTGTATTAGAGCAAGTAATAGTAATTTAGCTTGGGGGTATTAGAGCAAGTAATAGTAATTTAGCTTGGGGTGTATTAGAGCGAGTAATAGTAATTTAGCTTGGGGGGTATTAGAGCAAGTAATAGTAATTTAGCTTTGGGAGTATTAAAGCAAGTAATAGTAATTTAGCTTGGGGGGTATTAGAGCAAGTAATAGTAATTTAGCTTGGGGTGTATTAGAGCAAGTAATAGTAATTTAGCTTGGGGTGTATTAGAGCAAGTAATAGTAATTTAGCTTGGGGGTATTAGAGCAAGTAATAGTAATTTAGCTTGGGGGTATTAGAGCAAGTAATAGTAATTTAGCTTGGGGTGTATTAGAGCAAGTAATAGTAATTTAGCTTGGGGGTATAAGAGCAAGTAATAGTAATTTAGCTTGGGGTTATTAGAGCAAGTAATAGTAATTTAGCTTGGGGGCATTAGAGCAAGTAATAGTAATTTAGCTTGGGGGTATTAGAGCAAGTAATAGTAATTTAGCTTGGGGATATTAGAGCAAGTAATAGTAATTTAGCTTGGGGGTATAAGAGCAAGTAATAGTAATTTAGCTTGGGGGTATTAGAGCAAGTAATAGTAATTTAGCTTTGGGCGTATCAGAGCAAGTAATAGTAATTTAGCTTAGGGGTTTTAGAGCAAGTAATAGTAATTTAGCTTGGGGATATTCGAGCAAGTAATAGTAATTTAGCTTGGGGGTATAAGAGCAAGTAATAGTAATTTAGCTTGGGGGTATTAGAGCAAATAATAGTAATTTAGCTTGGGAGTATTAGAGCAAGTAATAGTAATTTAGCTTGGGGAGTATTAGAGCAAGTAATAGTAATTTAGCTTGGGGGTATTAAAGCAAGTAATAGTAATTTAGCTTGGGGTGTATTAGAGCAAGTAATAGTAATTTAGCTTGGGGGTATTAGAGCAAGTAATAGTAATTTAGCTTGGGGGTTATTAGAGCAAGTAATAGTAATTTAGCTTGGGGGTATTAGAGCAAGTAATAGTAATTTAGCTTTGGGGTATTAGAGCAAGTAATAGTAATTTAGCTTGGGGGTATTAGAGCAAGTAATAGTAATTTAGCTTGGGGGTATTAAAGCAAGTAATAGTAATTTAGCTTGGGGTGTATTAGAGCAAGTAATAGTAATTTAGCTTGGGGGTATTAGAGCAAGTAATAGTAATTTAGCTTTGGGGTATTAGAGCAAGTAATAGTAATTTAGCTTTGGGGTATTAGAGCAAGTAATAGTAATTTAGCTTTGGGGTATTAGAGCAAGTAATAGTAATTTAGCTTTGGGGTATTAGAGCAAGTAATAGTAATTTAGCTTGGGGGTATTAGAGCAAGTAATAGTAATTTAGCTTGGGGGTATTAGAGCAAGTAATAGTTATTTAGCTTGGGGGTATTAGAGCAAGTAATAGTTATTTAGCTTGGGGGTATTAGAGCAAGTAATAGTAATTTAGCTTGGGGTGTATTAGAGCAAGTAATAGTAATTTAGCTTGGGGGTATTAGAGCAAGTAATAGTAATTTAGCTTGGGGGTATTAGAGCAAGTAATAGTAATTTAGCTTGGGGGTATTAGAGCAAGTAATAGTAATTTAGCTTGGGGGTATTAGAGCAAGTAATAGTAATTTAGCTTGGGGGTATTAGAGCAAGTAATAGTTATTTAGCTTGGGGGTATTAGAGCAAGTAATAGTAATTTAGCTTGGGGTGTATTAGAGCAAGTAATAGTAATTTAGCTTGGGGGTATTAGAGCAAGTAATAGTAATTTAGCTTGGGGTGTATTAGAGCAGGTAATAGTAATTTAGCTTGGGGGGTATTAGAGCAAGTAATAGTAATTTAGCTTTGGGAGTATTAAAGCAAGTAATAGTAATTTAGCTTCGGGGGTATTAGAGCAAGTAATAGTAATTTAGCTTGGGGTGTATTAGAGCAAGTAATAGTAATTTAGCTTGGGGTGTATTAGAGCAAGTAATAGTAATTTAGCTTGGGGGTATTAGAGCAAGTAATAGTAATTTAGCTTGGGGGTATTAGAGCAAGTAATAGTAATTTAGCTTGGGGTGTATTAGAGCAAGTAATAGTAATTTAGCTTGGGGGTATAAGAGCAAGTAATAGTAATTTAGCTTGGGGTTATTAGAGCAAGTAATAGTAATTTAGCTTGGGGGCATTAGAGCAAGTAATAGTAATTTAGCTTGGGGGTATTAGAGCAAGTAATAGTAATTTAGCTTGGGGATATTAGAGCAAGTAATAGTAATTTAGCTTGGGGGTATAAGAGCAAGTAATAGTAATTTAGCTTGGGGGTATTAGAGCAAGTAATAGTAATTTAGCTTTGGGCGTATCAGAGCAAGTAATAGTAATTTAGCTTAAGGGTTTTAGAGCAAGTAATAGTAATTTAGCTTGGGGATATTCGAGCAAGTAATAGTAATTTAGCTTGGGGGTATAAGAGCAAGTAATAGTAATTTAGCTTGGGGGTATTAGAGCAAATAATAGTAATTTAGCTTGGGAGTATTAGAGCAAGTAATAGTAATTTAGCTTGGGGAGTATTAGAGCAAGTAATAGTAATTTAGCTTGGGGGTATTAAAGCAAGTAATAGTAATTTAGCTTGGGGTGTATTAGAGCAAGTAATAGTAATTTAGCTTGGGGGTATTAGAGCAAGTAATAGTAATTTAGCTTGGGGGTATTAAAGCAAGTAATAGTAATTTAGCTTGGGGTGTATTAGAGCAAGTACTAGTAATTTAGCTTGGGGTATTAAAGCAAGTAATAGTAATTTAGATTGGGGGTATTAAAGCAAGTAATAGTAATTTAGCTTGGGGTGTATTAGAGCAAGTAATAGTAATTTAGCTTTGGGGTATTAAAGCAAGTAATAGTAATTTAGCTTTGGGGTATTAAAGCGAGTAATAGTAATTTAGCTTTGGGGTATTAAAGCAAGTAATAGTAATTTAGCTTTGGGGTATTAAAGCAAGTAATAGTAATTTAGCTTGGGGGTATTAAAGCAAGTAATAGTAATTTAGCTTGGGGGTATTAGAGCAAGTAATAGTAATTTAGCTTGGGGGTATTAAAGCAAGTAATAGTAATTTAGCTTTGGGGTATTAGAGCAAGTAATAGTAATTTAGCTTTGGGGTATTAGAGCAAGTAATAGTAATTTAGCTTTGGGGTATTAGAGCAAGTAATAGTAATTTAGCATTGGGGTATTAGAGCAAGTAATAGTAATTTAGCTTTGGGGTATTAGAGCAAGTAATAGTAATTTAGCTTGGGGGTATTAGAGCAAGTAAAAGTAATTTAGCTTGGGGGTATTAGAGCAAGTAATAGTTATTTAGCTTGGGGGTATTAGAGCAAGTAATAGTTATTTAGCTTGGGGGTATTAGAGCAAGTAATAGTAATTTAGCTTGGGGTGTATTAGAGCAAGTAATAGTAATTTAGCTTGGGGGTATTAGAGCAAGTAATAGTAATTTAGCTTGGGGGTATTAGAGCAAGTAATAGTAATTTAGCTTGGGGGTATTAGAGCAAGTAATAGTAATTTAGCTTGGGGGTATTAGAGCAAGTAATAGTAATTTAGCTTGGGGGTATGAGAGCAAGTAATAGTTATTTAGCTTGGGGGTATTAGAGCAAGTAATAGTAATTTAGCTTGGGGTGTATTAGAGCAAGTAATAGTAATTTAGCTTGGGGGTATTAGAGCAAGTAATAGTAATTTAGCTTGGGGTGTATTAGAGCGAGTAATAGTAATTTAGCTTGGGGGGTATTAGAGCAAGTAATAGTAATTTAGCTTTGGGAGTATTAAAGCAAGTAATAGTAATTTAGCTTGGGGGGTATTAGAGCAAGTAATAGTAATTTAGCTTGGGGTGTATTAGAGCAAGTAATAGTAATTTAGCTTGGGGTGTATTAGAGCAAGTAATAGTAATTTAGCTTGGGGGTATTAGAGCAAGTAATAGTAATTTAGCTTGGGGGTATTAGAGCAAGTAATAGTAATTTAGCTTGGGGTGTATTAGAGCAAGTAATAGTAATTTAGCTTGGGGGTATAAGAGCAAGTAATAGTAATTTAGCTTGGGGTTATTAGAGCAAGTAATAGTAATTTAGCTTGGGGGCATTAGAGCAAGTAATAGTAATTTAGCTTGGGGGTATTAGAGCAAGTAATAGTAATTTAGCTTGGGGATATTAGAGCAAGTAATAGTAATTTAGCTTGGGGGTATAAGAGCAAGTAATAGTAATTTAGCTTGGGGGTATTAGAGCAAGTAATAGTAATTTAGCTTTGGGCGTATCAGAGCAAGTAATAGTAATTTAGCTTAGGGGTTTTAGAGCAAGTAATAGTAATTTAGCTTGGGGATATTCGAGCAAGTAATAGTAATTTAGCTTGGGGGTATAAGAGCAAGTAATAGTAATTTAGCTTGGGGGTATTAGAGCAAATAATAGTAATTTAGCTTGGGAGTATTAGAGCAAGTAATAGTAATTTAGCTTGGGGAGTATTAGAGCAAGTAATAGTAATTTAGCTTGGGGGTATTAAAGCAAGTAATAGTAATTTAGCTTGGGGTGTATTAGAGCAAGTAATAGTAATTTAGCTTGGGGGTATTAGAGCAAGTAATAGTAATTTAGCTTGGGGGTATTAAAGCAAGTAATAGTAATTTAGCTTGGGGTGTATTAGAGCAAGTACTAGTAATTTAGCTTGGGGTATTAAAGCAAGTAATAGTAATTTAGATTCGGGGGTATTAAAGCAAGTAATAGTAATTTAGCTTGGGGTGTATTAGAGCAAGTAATAGTAATTTAGCTTTGGGGTATTAAAGCAAGTAATAGTAATTAAGCTTTGGGGTATTAAAGCGAGTAATAGTAATTTAGCTTTGGGGTATTAAAGCAAATAATAGTAATTTAGCTTGGGAGTATTAGAGCAAGTAATAGTAATTTAGCTTGGGGGTATGAGAGCAAGTAATAGTTATTTAGCTTGGGGGTATTAGAGCAAGTAATAGTAATTTAGCTTGGGGTGTATTAGAGCAAGTAATAGTAATTTAGCTTGGGGGTATTAGAGCAAGTAATAGTAATTTAGCTTGGGGTGTATTAGAGCGAGTAATAGTAATTTAGCTTGGGGGGTATTAGAGCAAGTAATAGTAATTTAGCTTGAGGAGTATTAAAGCAAGTAATAGTAATTTAGCTTGGGGGGTATTAGAGCAAGTAATAGTAATTTAGCTTGGGGTGTATTAGAGCAAGTAATAGTAATTTAGCTTGGGGTGTATTAGAGCAAGTAATAGTAATTTAGCTTGGGGGTATTAGAGCAAGTAATAGTAATTTAGCTTGGGGGTATTAGAGCAAGTAATAGTAATTTAGCTTGGGGTGTATTAGAGCAAGTAATAGTAATTTAGCTTGGGGGTATAAGAGCAAGTAATAGTAATTTAGCTTGGGGTTATTAGAGCAAGTAATAGTAATTTAGCTTGGGGGCATTAGAGCAAGTAATAGTAATTTAGCTTGGGGGTATTAGAGCAAGTAATAGTAATTTAGCTTGGGGATATTAGAGCAAGTAATAGTAATTTAGCTTGGGGGTATAAGAGCAAGTAATAGTAATTTAGCTTGGGGGTATTAGAGCAAGTAATAGTAATTTAGCTTTGGGCGTATCAGAGCAAGTAATAGTAATTTAGCTTAGGGGTTTTAGAGCAAGTAATAGTAATTTAGCTTGGGGATATTCGAGCAAGTAATAGTAATTTAGCTTGGGGGTATTAGAGCAAATAATAGTAATTTAGCTTGGGGGTATTAGAGCAAATAATAGTAATTTAGCTTGGGGGTATTAGAGCAAATAATAGTAATTTAGCTTGGGAGTATTAGAGCAAGTAATAGTAATTTAGCTTGGGGAGTATTAGAGCAAGTAATAGTAATTTAGCTTGGGGGTATTAAAGCAAGTAATAGTAATTTAGCTTGGGAGTATTAGAGCAAGTAATAGTAATTTAGCTTGGGGAGTATTAGAGCAAGTAATAGTAATTTAGCTTGGGGGTATTAAAGCAAGTAATAGTAATTTAGCTTGGGAGTATTAAAGCAAGTAATAGTAATTTAGCTTGGGGGTATTAAAGCAAGTAATAGTAATTTAGCTTGGGGGTATAAGAGCAAGTAATAGTAATTTAGCTTGGGGGTATTAGAGCAAATAATAGTAATTTAGCTTGGGAGTATTAGAGCAAGTAATAGTAATTTAGCTTGGGGAGTATTAGAGCAAGTAATAGTAATTTAGCTTGGGGGTATTAAAGCAAGTAATAGTAATTTAGCTTGGGGTGTATTAGAGCAAGTAATAGTAATTTAGCTTGGGGGTATTAGAGCAAGTAATAGTAATTTAGCTTGGGGGTATTAAAGCAAGTAATAGTAATTTAGCTTGGGGTGTATTAGAGCAAGTACTAGTTATTTAGCTTGGGGTATTAAAGCAAGTAATAGTAATTTAGATTGGGGGTATTAAAGCAAGTAATAGTAATTTAGCTTGGGGTGTATTAGAGCAAGTAATAGTAATTTAGCTTTGGGGTATTAAAGCAAGTAATAGTAATTTAGCTTTGGGGTATTAAAGCGAGTAATAGTAATTTAGCTTTGGGGTATTAAAGCAAGTAATAGTAATTTAGCTTTGGGGTATTAAAGCAAGTAATAGTAATTTAGCTTGGGGGTATTAAAGCAAGTAATAGTAATTTAGCTTGGGGGTATTAGAGCAAGTAATAGTAATTTAGCTTGGGGGTATTAAAGCAAGTAATAGTAATTTAGCTTGGGGTGTATTAGAGCAAGTAATAGTAATTTAGCTTGGGGTGTATTAGAGCAAGTAATAGTAATTTAGCTTGGGGTGTATTAGAGCAAGTAATAGTAATTTAGCTTGGGGGTATTAGAGCAAGTAATAGTAATTTAGCTTGGGGGTATTAGAGCAAGTAATAGTAATTTAGCTTGGGGGTATTAGAGCAAGTAATAGTAATTTAGCTTGGGGGTATTAGAGCAAGTAATAGTAATTTAGCTTTGGGGTATTAGAGCAAGTAATAGTAATTTAGCTTGGGGGTATTAGAGCAAGTAATAGTAATTTAGCTTGGGGGTATTAAAGCAAGTAATAGTAATTTAGCTTGGGGTGTATTAGAGCAAGTAATAGTAATTTAGCTTTGGGGTATTAAAGCAAGTAATAGTAATTTAGCTTGGGGTGTATTAGAGCAAGTAATAGTAATTTAGCTTGGGGGTATTAGAGCAAGTAATAGTAATTTAGCTTGGGGGTATTAGAGTAAAAAATAGTAATTTAGCTTGGGAGTATTAGAGCAAGTAATAGTAATTTAGCTTGGGGAGTATTAGAGCAAGTAATAGTAATTTAGCTTTGGGGTATTAAAGCGAGTAATAGTAATTTAGCTTTGGGGTATTAAAGCAAGTAATAGTAATTTAGCTTTGGGGTATTAAAGCAAGTAATAGTAATTTAGCTTGGGGGTATTAAAGCAAGTAATAGTAATTTAGCTTGGGGGTATTAGAGCAAGTAATAGTAATTTAGCTTGGGGGTATTAAAGCAAGTAATAGTAATTTAGCTTGGGGTGTATTAGAGCAAGTAATAGTAATTTAGCTTGGGGTGTATTAGAGCAAGTAATAGTAATTTAGCTTGGGGTGTATTAGAGCAAGTAATAGTAATTTAGCTTGGGGGTATTAGAGCAAGTAATAGTAATTTAGCTTGGGGTATTAGAGCAAGTAATAGTAATTTAGCTTGGGGGTATTAGAGCAAGTAATAGTAATTTAGCTTGGGGGTATTAGAGCAAGTAATAGTAATTTAGCTTTGGGGTATTAGAGCAAGTAATAGTAATTTAGCTTGGGGGTATTAGAGCAAGTAATAGTAATTTAGCTTGGGGTGTATTAGAGCAAGTAATAGTAATTTAGCTTTGGGGTATTAAAGCAAGTAATAGTAATTTAGCTTGGGGGTATTAGAGCAAGTAATAGTAATTTAGCTTGGGGTATTAGAGCAAGTAATAGTAATTTAGCTTGGGGGTATTAGAGCAAGTAATAGTAATTTAGCTTGGGGGTATTAAAGCAAGTAATAGTAATTTAGCTTGGGGTGTATTAGAGCAAGTAATAGTAATTTAGCTTGGGGGTATTAGAGCAAGTAATAGTAATTTAGCTTGGGGGTATTAGAGCAAGTAATAGTAATTTAGCTTGGGGGGTATTAGAGCAAGTAATAGTAATTTAGCTTGGGGGTATTAGAGCAAGTAATAGTAATTTAGCTTGGGGGTATTAGAGCAAGTAATAGTAATTTAGCTTGGGGGTATTAGAGCAAGTAATAGTAATTTAGCTTGGGGGTATTAGAGCAAGTAATAGTAATTTAGCTTTGGGGTATTAGAGCAAGTATTAGTAATTTAGCTTTGGGGTATTAGAGCAAGTAATAGTAATTTAGCTTGGGGGTATTAGAGCAAGTAATAGTAATTTAGCTTGGGGGTATTAGAGCAAGTAATAGTAATTTAGCTTGGGGGTATTAGAGCAAGTAATAGTAATTTAGCTTGGGGTGTATTAGAGCAAGTAATAGTAATTTAGCTTTGGGGTATTAGAGCAAGTAATAGTAATTTAGCTTTGGGGTATTAGAGCAAGTAATAGTAATTTAGCTTGGGGGTATTAAAGCAAGTAATAGTAATTTAGCTTGGGGTGTATTAGAGCAAGTAATAGTAATTTAGCTTTGGGGTATTAGAGCAAGTAATAGTAATTTAGCTTGGGGGTATTAGAGCAAGTGATAGTAATTTAGCTTGGGGGTATTAGAGCAAGTAATAGTAATTTAGCTTTGGGGTATTAGAGCAAGTAATAGTAATTTAGCTTGGGGGTATTAGAGCAAGTAATAGTAATTTAGCTTGGAAGTATTAAAGCGAGTAATAGTAATTTAGCTTGGAGTGTATTAGAGCAAGTAATAGTAATTAAGCTTGGGGGTATTAGAGCAAGTAATAGTAATTTAGCTTTGGGGTATTAGAACAAGTAATAGTAATTTAGCTTTGGGGTATTAGAGCAAGTAATAGTAATTTAGCTTTGAGGTATTAGAGCAAGTAATAGTAATTTAGCTTGGGGGTATTAGAGCAAGTAATAGTAATTTAGCTTTGGGGTATTAGAGCAAGTAATAGTAATTTAGCTTTGGGGTATTAGAGCAAGTAATAGTAATTTAGCTTGGGGGTATTAGAGCAAGTAATAGTAATTTAGCTTGGGGGTATTAGAGCAAGTAATAGTTATTTAGCTTGGGGGTATTAGAGCAAGTAATAGTAATTTAGCTTGGGGTGTATTAGAGCAAGTAATAGTAATTTAGCTTGGGGGTATTAGAGCAAGTAATAGTAATTTAGCTTGGGGGTATTAGAGCAAGTAATAGTAATTTAGCTTGGGGGTATTAGAGCAAGTAATAGTAATTTAGCTTGGGGGTATTAGAGCAAGTAATAGTAATTTAGCTTGGGGGTATTAGAGCAAGTAATAGTAATTTAGCTTGGGGGTATGAGAGCAAGTAATAGTTATTTAGCTTGGGGGTATTAGAGCAAGTAATAGTAATTTAGCTTGGGGTGTATTAGAGTAAGTAATAGTAATTTAGCTTGGGGGTATTAGAGCAAGTAATAGTAATTTAGCTTGGGTGTATTAGAGCGAGTAATAGTAATTTAGCTTGGGGGGTATTAGAGCAAGTAATAGTAATTTAGCTTTGGGAGTATTAAAGCAAGTAATAGTAATTTAGCTTGGGGTGTATTAGAGCAAGTAATAGTAATTTAGCTTGGGGGTATTAGAGCAAGTAATAGTAATTTAGCTTGGGGGTATTAGAGCAAGTAATAGTAATTTAGCTTGGGGGTATTAGAGCAAGTAATAGTAATTTAGCTTGGGGGTATTAGAGCAAGTAATAGTAATTTAGCTTTGGGGTATTAGAGCAAGTAATAGTAATTTAGCTTGGGGGTATTAGAGCAAGTAATAGTAATTTAGCTTGGGGGTATTAAAGCAAGTAATAGTAATTTAGCTTGGGGTGTATTAGAGCAAGTAATAGTAATTTAGCTTTGGGAGTATTAAAGCAAGTAATAGTAATTTAGCTTGGGGTGTATTAGAGCAAGTAATAGTAATTTAGCTTGGGGGTATTAGAGCAAGTAATAGTAATTTAGCTTGGGGGTATTAAAGCAAGTAATAGTAATTTAGCTTGGGGTGTATTAGAGCAAGTAATAGTAATTTAGCTTTGGGAGTATTAAAGCAAGTAATAGTAATTTAGCTTGGGGTGTATTAGAGCAAGTAATAGTAATTTAGCTTGGGGGTATTAGAGCAAGTAATAGTAATTTAGCTTGGGGGTATTAGAGCAAGTAATAGTAATTTAGCTTGGGGGTATTAGAGCAAGTAATAGTAATTTAGCTTGGGGGTATTAGAGCAAGTAATAGTAATTTAGCTTTGGGGTATTAGAGCAAGTAATAGTAATTTAGCTTGGGGGTATTAGAGCAAGTAATAGTAATTTAGCTTGGGGGTATTAAAGCAAGTAATAGTAATTTAGCTTGGGGTGTATTAGAGCAAGTAATAGTAATTTAGCTTTGGGGTATTAAAGCAAGTAATAGTAATTTAGCTTTGGGGTATTAGAGCAAGTAATAGTAATTTAGCTTGGGGGTATTAGAGCAAGTAATAGTAATTTAGCTTGGGGGTATTAAAGCAAGTAATAGTAATTTAGCTTGGGGTGTATTAGAGCAAGTAATAGTAATTTAGCTTGGGGGTATTAGAGCAAGTAATAGTAATTTAGCTTGGGGGTATTAGAGCAAGTAATAGTAATTTAGCTTGGGGGTATTAGAGCAAGTAATAGTAATTTAGCTTGGGGTGTATTAGAGCAAGTAATAGTAATTTAGCTTTGGGGTATTAGAGCAAGTAATAGTAATTTAGCTTTGGGGTATTAGAGCAAGTAATAGTAATTTAGCTTGGGGGTATTAAAGCAAGTAATAGTAATTTAGCTTGGGGTGTATTAGAGCAAGTAATAGTAATTTAGCTTTGGGGTATTAGAGCAAGTAATAGTAATTTAGCTTGGGGGTATTAGAGCAAGTAATAGTAATTTAGCTTGGGGGTATTAGAGCAAGTAATAGTAATTTAGCTTGGGGGTATTAGAGCAAGTAATAGTAATTTAGCTTGGGGATATTAGAGCAAGTAATAGTAATTTAGCTTGGGGGTATAAGAGCAAGTAATAGTAATTTAGCTTGGGGTTATTAGAGCAAGTAATAGTAATTTAGCTTGGGGGTATTAGAGCAAGTAATAGTAATTTAGCTTGGGGGTATTAGAGCAAGTAATAGTAATTTAGCTTGGGGGTATTAGAGCAAGTAATAGTAATTTAGCTTGGGGATATTAGAGCAAGTAATAGTAATTTAGCTTGGGGGTATAAGAGCAAGTAATAGTAATTTAGCTTGGGGGTATTAGAGCAAGTAATAGTAATTTAGCTTTGGGCGTATCAGAGCAAGTAATAGTAATTTAGCTTAGGGGTTTTAGAGCAAGTAATAGTAATTTAGCTTGGGGATATTCGAGCAAGTAATAGTAATTTAGCTTGGGGGTATAAGAGCAAGTAATAGTAATTTAGCTTGAGGGATATTCGAGCAAGTAATAGTAATTTAGCTTGGGGGTATTAGAGCAAGTAATAGTAATTTAGCTTGGGGATATTCGAGCAAGTAATAGTAATTTAGCTTGGGGGTATTAGAGCAAGTAATAGTAATTTAGCTTGGGGGTATTAGAGCAAGTAATAGTAATTTAGCTTGGGGGTATTAGAGCAAGTAATAGTAATTTAGCTTGGGGGTATTAGAGAAAGTAATAGTAATTTAGCTTGGGGGTATTAGAGCAAGTGATAGTAATTTAGCTTGGGGGTATTAGAGCAAGTAATAGTAATTTAGCTTTGGGGTATTAGAGCAAGTAATAGTAATTTAGCTTGGGGGTATTAGAGCAAGTAATAGTAATTTAGCTTGGGGGTATTAAAGCAAGTAATAGTAATTTAGCTTGGGGTGTATTAGAGCAAGTAATAGTAATTTAGCTTGGGGGTATTAGCGCAAGTAATAGTAATTTAGCTTTGGGGTATTAGAGCAAGTAATAGTAATTTAGCTTGGGGGTATTAGAGCAAGTAATAGTAATTTAGCTTGGGGGTATTAGAGCAAGTAATAGTAATTTAGCTTGGGGGTATTAGAGCAAGTAATAGTAATTTAGCTTGGGGGTATGAGAGCAAGTAATAGTTATTTAGCTTGGGGGTATTAGAGCAAGTAATAGTAATTTAGCTTGGGGTGTATTAGAGCAAGTAATAGTAATTTAGCTTTAGGAGTATTAAAGCAAGTAATAGTAATTTAGCTTGGGGGGTATTAGAGCAAGTAATAGTAATTTAGCTTGGGGTGTATTAGAGCAAGTAATAGTAATTTAGCTTGGGGTGTATTAGAGCAAGTAATAGTAATTTAGCTTGGGGGTATTAGAGCAAGTAATAGTAATTTAGCTTGGGGGTATTAGAGCAAGTAATAGTAATTTAGCTTGGGGATATTAGAGCAAGTAATAGTAATTTAGCTTGGGGGTATAAGAGCAAGTAATAGTAATTTAGCTTGGGGTTATTAGAGCAAGTAATAGTAATTTAGCTTGGGGGTATTAGAGCAAGTAATAGTAATTTAGCTTGGGGGTATTAGAGCAAGTAATAGTAATTTAGCTTGGGGATATTCGAGTAAGTAATAGTAATTTAGCTTGGGGGTATTAGAGCAAGTAATAGTAATGTAGCTTGGGGGTATTAGAGCAAGTAATAGTAATTTAGCTTGGGGGTATTAGAGCAAGTAATAGTAATTTAGCTTGGGGGTATTAGAGAAAGTAATAGTAATTTAGCTTGGGGATATTCGAGCAAGTAATAGTAATTTAGCTTGGGGATATTCGAGCAAGTAATAGTAATTTAGCTTGGGGATATTCGAGCAAGTAATAGTAATTTAGCTTGGGGATATTCGAGCAAGTAATAGTAATTTAGCTTGGGGATATTCGAGCAAGTAATAGTAATTTAGCTTGGGGATATTCGAGCAAGTAATAGTAATTTAGCTTGGGGATATTCGAGCAAGTAATAGTAATTTAGCTTGGGGATATTCGAGCAAGGAATAGTAATTTAGCTTGGGGATATTCGAGCAAGTAATAGTAATTTAGCTTGGGGATATTCGAGCAAGTAATAGTAATTTAGCTTGGGGGTATAAGAGCAAGTAATAGTAATTTAGCTTGGGGATATTAGAGCAAGTAATAGTAATTTAGCTTGGGGGTATTAGAGCAAGTAATAGTAATTTAGCTTTGGGCGTATTAGAGCAAGTAATAGTAATTTAGCTTGGGGGTATTAGAGCAAGTAATAGTAATTTAGCTTAGGGGTATAAGAGCAAGTAATAGTAATTTAGCTTGGGGGTATTAGAGCAAGTAATAGTAATTTAGCTTGGGCGTATTAGAGCAAGTAATAGTAATTTAGCTAGGGGGTATTAGAGCAAGTAATAGTAATTTAGCTTTGGGCGTATTAGAGCAAGTAATAGTAATTTAGCTTGGGGATATTAGAGCAAGTAATAGTAATTTAGCTTGGGGATATTCGAGCATGCGATAGTAATTTAGCTTGGGGGTATTAGAGCAAGTAATAGTAATTTAGCTTTGGGCGTATTAGAGCAAGTAATAGTAATTTAGCTTGGGGATATTAGAGCAAGTAATAGTAATTTAGCTTGGGGGTATTAGAGCTAGTAATAGTAATTAAGTATGGGGTGTATTAGAGCAAGTAATAGTAATTTAGCTTTTGGCGTATTAGAGCAAGTAATAGTAATTTAGCTTGGGGGTATTAGAGCAAGTAATAGTAATTTAGCTTGGGGATATTAGAGCAAGTAATAGTAATTTAGCTTGGGGGTATAAGAGCAAGTAATAGTAATTTAGCTTGGGGATATTAGAGCAAGTAATAGTAATTTAGCTAGGGGGTATTAGAGCAAGTAATAGTAATTTAGCTAGGGGGTATTAGAGCAAGTAATAGTAATTTAGCTTTGGGCGTATTAGAGCAAGTAATAGTAATTTGGCTTGGGGGATATTAGAGCAAGTAATAGTAATTTAGCTTGGGGATATTAGAGCAAGTAATAGTAATTTAGCTTGGGGGTATAAGAGCAAGTAATAGTAATTTAGCTTGGGGATATTAGAGCAAGTAATAGTAATTTAGCTTGGGGGTATTAGAGCAAGTAATAGTAATTTAGCTTGGGGGTATTAGAGCAAGTAATAGTAATTAAGCTTGGGGTGTATTAGAGCAAGTAATAGTAATTTAGCTTGGGGATATTAGAGCAAGTAATAGTAATTTAGCTTGGGGGTATTAGAGCAAGTAATAGTAATTTAGCTTGGGGGTATTAGAGCAAGTAATAGTAATTAAGCTTGGGGTGTATTAGAGCAAGTAATAGTAATTTAGCTTGGGGGTATTAGAGCAAGTAATAGTAATTTAGCTTGGGGATATTAGAGCAAGTAATAGTAATTTAGCTTGGGGGTATAAGTGCAAGTAATAGTAATTAAGCTTGGGGTGTATTAGAGCAAGTAATAGTAATTTAGCTTGGGGATATTAGAGCAAGTAATAGTAATTTAGCTTGGGGATATTAGAGCAAGTAATAGTAATTTAGCTTGGGGATATTAGAGCAAGTAATAGTAATTTAGCTTGGGGGTATAAGAGCAAGTAATAGTAATTTAGCTTGGGGATATTAGAGCAAGTAATAGTAATTTAGCTTGGGGATATTAGAGCAAGTAATAGTAATTTAGCTTGGGGATATTAGAGCAAGTAATAGTAATTTAGCTTGGGGATATTAGAGCAAGTAATAGTAATTTAGCTTGGGGATATTAGAGCAAGTAATAGTAATTTAGCTTGGGGGGTATAAGAGCAAGTAATAGTAATTTAGCTTGGGGATATTAGAGCAAGTAATAGTAATTTAGCTTGGGGATATTAGAGCAAGTAATAGTAATTTAGCTTGGGGGTATTAGAGCAAGTAATAGTAATTAAGCTTGGGGTGTATTAGAGCAAGTAATAGTAATTTAGCTTGGGGTGTATTAGAGCAAGTAATAGTAATTTAGCTTGGGGATATTAGAGCAAGTAATAGTAATTTAGCTTGGGGATATTAGAGCAAGTAATAGTAATTTAGCTTGGGGATATTAGAGCAAGTAATAGTAATTTAGCTTGGGGATATTAGAGCAAGTAATAGTAATTTAGCTTGGGGATATTAGAGCAAGTAATAGTAATTTAGCTTGGGGATATTAGAGCAAGTAATAGTAATTTAGCTTGGGGATATTAGAGCAAGTAATAGTAATTTAGCTTGGGGGTATAAGAGCAAGTAATAGTAATTTAGCTTGGGGATATTAGAGCAAGTAATAGTAATTTAGCTTGGGGATATTAGAGCAAGTAATAGTAATTTAGCTTGGGGATATTAGAGCAAGTAATAGTAATTTAGCTTGGGGATATTAGAGCAAGTAATAGTAATTTAGCTTGGGGATATTAGAGCAAGTAATAGTAATTTAGCTTGGGGATATTAGAGCAAGTAATAGTAATTTAGCTTGGGGGTATAAGAGCAAGTAATAGTAATTTAGCTTGGGGATATTAGAGCAAGTAATAGTAATTTAGCTTGGGGGTATTAGAGCAAGTAATAGTAATTTAGCTTGGGGGTATTAGAGCAAGTAATAGTAATTAAGCTTGGGGTGTATTAGAGCAAGTAATAGTATATTAGCTTGGGGGTATTAGAGCAAGTAATAGTAATTAAGCTTGGGGATATTAGAGCAAGTAATAGTAATTTAGCTTGGGGGTATAAGTGCAAGTAATAGTAATTAAGCTTGGGGTGTATTAGAGCAAGTAATAGTAATTTAGCTTGGGGGTATTAGAGCAAGTAATAGTAATTTAGCTTGGGGGTATTAGAGCAAGTAATAGTAATTTAGCTTTGGGCGTATTAGAGCAAGTAATAGTAATTTAGCTTGGGGGTATTAGAGCAAGTAATAGTAATTTAGCTTGGGGATATTCGAGCAAGTGATAGTAATTTAGCTTGGGGGTATTAGAGCAAGTAATAGTAATTTAGCTTTGGGCGTATTAGAGCAAGTAATAGTAATTTAGCTTGGGGATATTAGAGCAAGTAATAGTAATTTAGCTTGGGGGTATTAGAGCAAGTAATAGTAATTTAGCTTTGGGCGTATTAGAGCAAGTAATAGTAATTTAGCTTGGGGGATATTAGAGCAAGTAATAGTAATTTAGCTTGGGGGTATAAGAGCAAGTAATAGTAATTTAGCTTGGGGTGTATTAGAGCAAGTAATAGTAATTTAGCTTGGGGGTATTAGAGCAAGTAATAGTAATTTAGCTTGGGGGTATTAGAGCAAGTAATAGTAATTTAGCTTGGGGGTATTAGAGCAAGTAATAGTAATTTAGCTTGGGGGGTATTAGAGCAACTGATAGTAATTTAGCGTGGGGGTATTAGAGCAAGTAATAGTAATTTAGCTTGGGGGTATTAGAGCAAGTAATAGTAATTTAGCTTGGGGGTATTAGAGCAAGTAATAGTAATTTAGCTTGGGGGTATGAGAGCAAGTAATAGTTATTTAGCTTGGGGGTATGAGAGCAAGTAATAGTAATTTAGCTTGGGGTGTATTAGAGCAAGTAATAGTAATTTAGCTTGGGGGTATTAGAGCAAGTAATAGTAATTTTGCTTGGGGTGTATTAGAGCGAGTAATAGTAATTTAGCTTGGGGGGTATTAGAGCAAGTAATAGTAATTTAGCTTTAGGAGTATTAAAGCAAGTAATAGTAATTTAGCTTGGGGGGTATTAGAGCAAGTAATAGTAATTTAGCTTGGGGTGTATTAGAGCAAGTAATAGTAATTTAGCTTGGGGTGTATTAGAGCAAGTAATAGTAATTTAGCTTGGGGGTATTAGAGCAAGTAATAGTAATTTAGCTTGGGGGTATTAGAGCAAGTAATAGTAATTTAGCTTGGGGATATTAGAGCAAGTAATAGTAATTTAGCTTGGGGGTATAAGAGCAAGTAATAGTAATTTAGCTTGGGGGTATTAGAGCAAGTAATAGTAATTTAGCTTGGGGGTATTAGAGCAAGTAATAGTAATTTAGCTTGGGGGTATTAGAGCAAGTAATAGTAATTTAGCTTGGAGATATTAGAGCAAGTAATAGTAATTTAGCTTGGGGTATAAGAGCAAGTAATAGTAATTTAGCTTGGGGGTATTAGAGCAAGTAATAGTAATTTAGCTTTGGGCGTATCAGAGCAAGTAATAGTAATTTAGCTTAGGGGTTTTAGAGCAAGTAATAGTAATTTAGCTTGGGGATATTCGAGCAAGTGATAGTAATTTAGCTTGGGGGTATAAGAGCAAGTAATAGTAATTTAGCTTGAGGGATATTCGAGCAAGTAATAGTAATTTAGCTTGGGGGTATTAGAGCAAGTAATAGTAATTTAGCTTGGGGATATTCGAGTAAGTAATAGTAATTTAGCTTGGGGGTATTAGAGCAAGTAATAGTAATTTAGCTTGGGGGTATTAGAGCAAGTAATAGTAATTTAGCTTGGGGGTATTAGAGCAAGTAATAGTAATTTAGCTTGGGGGTATTAGAGCAAGTAATAGTAATTTAGCTTGGGGGTATTAGAGCAAGTAATAGTAATTTAGCTTGGGGGTATTAGAGAAAGTAATAGTAATTTAGCTTGGGGATATTCGAGCAAGTAATAGTAATTTAGCTTGGGGATATTCGAGCAAGTAATAGTAATTTAGCTTGGGGATATTCGAGCAAGTAATAGTAATTTAGCTTGGGGATATTCGAGCAAGTAATAGTAATTTAGCTTGGGGATATTCGAGCAAGTAATAGTAATTTAGCTTGGGGATATTCGAGCAAGTAATAGTAATTTAGCTTGGGGATATTCGAGCAAGGAATAGTAATTTAGCTTGGGGATATTCGAGCAAGTAATAGTAATTTAGCTTGGGGATATTCGAGCAAGTAATAGTAATTTAGCTTGGGGGTATTAGAGCAAGTAATAGTAATTTAGCTTGGGGATATTAGAGCAAGTAATAGTAATTTAGCTTGGGGATATTAGAGCAAGTAATAGTAATTTAGCTTGGGGGTATAAGAGCAAGTAATAGTAATTTAGCTTGGGTGAATTAGAGCAAGTAATAGTAATTTAGCTTGGGGGTATTAGAGCAAGTAATAGTAATTTAGCTTGGGGGTATTAGAGCAAGTAATAGTAATTTAGCTTGGAGATATTAGAGCAAGTAATAGTAATTTAGCTTGGGGTATAAGAGCAAGTAATAGTAATTTAGCTTGGGGGTATTAGAGCAAGTAATAGTCATTTAGCTTTGGGCGTATCAGAGCAAGTAATAGTAATTTAGCTTAGGGGTTTTAGAGCAAGTAATAGTAATTTAACTTGGGGATATTCGAGCAAGTGATAGTAATTTAGCTTGGGGGTATAAGAGCAAGTAATAGTAATTTAGCTTGAGGGATATTCGAGCAAGTAATAGTAATTTAGCTTGGGGATATTCGAGTAAGTAATAGTAATTTAGCTTGGGGATATTCGAGTAAGTAATAGTAATTTAGCTTGGGGATATTAGAGCAAGTAATAGTAATTTAGCTTGGGGATATTAGAGCAAGTAATAGTAATTTAGCTTGGGGATATTAGAGCAAGTAATAGTAATTTAGCTTGGGGGTATAAGAGCAAGTAATAGTAATTTAGCTTGGGGATATTAGAGCAAGTAATAGTAATTTAGCTTGGGGGTATTAGAGCAAGTAATAGTAATTTAGCTTGGGGGTATTAGAGCAAGTAATAGTAATTAAGCTTGGGGTGTATTAGAGCAAGTAATAGTAATTTAGCTTGGGGGTATTAGAGCAAGTAATAGTAATTTAGCTTGGGGATATTAGAGCAAGTAATAGTAATTTAGCTTGGGGGTATAAGTGCAAGTAGTAGTAATTAAGCTTGGGGTGTATTAGAGCAAGTAATAGTAATTTAGCTTGGGGGTATTAGAGCAAGTAATAGTAATTTAGCTTGGGGGTATTAGAGCAAGTAATAGTAATTTAGCTTTGGGCGTATTAGAGCAAGTAATAGTAATTTAGCTTGGGGGTATTAGAGCAAGTAATAGTAATTTAGCTTGGGGATATTCGAGCAAGTGATAGTAATTTAGCTTGGGGGTATTAGAGCAAGTAATAGTAATTTAGCTTTGGGCGTATTAGAGCAAGTAATAGTAATTTAGCTTGGGGATATTAGAGCAAGTAATAGTAATTTAGCTTGGGGGTATTAGAGCAAGTAATAGTAATTTAGCTTTGGGCGTATTAGAGCAAGTAATAGTAATTTAGCTTGGGGGATATTAGAGCAAGTAATAGTAATTTAGCTTGGGGGTATAAGAGCAAGTAATAGTAATTTAGCTTGGGGTGTATTAGAGCAAGTAATAGTAATTTAGCTTGGGGGTATTAGAGCAAGTAATAGTAATTTAGCTTGGGGGTATTAGAGCAAGTAATAGTAATTTAGCTTGGGGGTATTAGAGCAAGTAATAGTAATTTAGCTTGGGGGGTATTAGAGCAACTGATAGTAATTTAGCGTGGGGGTATTAGAGCAAGTAATAGTAATTTAGCTTGGGGGTATTAGAGCAAGTAATAGTAATTTAGCTTGGGGGTATTAGAGCAAGTAATAGTAATTTAGCTTGGGGGTATGAGAGCAAGTAATAGTAATTTAGCTTGGGGGTATTAGAGCAAGTAATAGTAATTTAGCTTGGGGTGTATTAGAGCAAGTAATAGTAATTTAGCTTGGGGGTATTAGAGCAAGTAATAGTAATTTTGCTTGGGGTGTATTAGAGCGAGTAATAGTAATTTAGCTTGGGGGGTATTAGAGCAAGTAATAGTAATTTAGCTTTAGGAGTATTAAAGCAAGTAATAGTAATTTAGCTTGGGGGGTATTAGAGCAAGTAATAGTAATTTAGCTTGGGGTGTATTAGAGCAAGTAATAGTAATTTAGCTTGGGGTGTATTAGAGCAAGTAATAGTAATTTAGCTTGGGGATATTAGAGCAAGTAATAGTAATTTAGCTTGGGGGTATAAGAGCAAGTAATAGTAATTTAGCTTGGGTGAATTAGAGCAAGTAATAGTAATTTAGCTTGGGGGTATTAGAGCAAGTAATAGTAATTTAGCTTGGGGGTATTAGAGCAAGTAATAGTAATTTAGCTTGGAGATATTAGAGCAAGTAATAGTAATTTAGCTTGGGGTATAAGAGCAAGTAATAGTAATTTAGCTTGGGGGTATTAGAGCAAGTAATAGTCATTTAGCTTTGGGCGTATCAGAGCAAGTAATAGTAATTTAGCTTAGGGGTTTTAGAGCAAGTAATAGTAATTTAACTTGGGGATATTCGAGCAAGTGATAGTAATTTAGCTTGGGGGTATAAGAGCAAGTAATAGTAATTTAGCTTGAGGGATATTCGAGCAAGTAATAGTAATTTAGCTTGGGGATATTCGAGTAAGTAATAGTAATTTAGCTTGGGGATATTCGAGTAAGTAATAGTAATTTAGCTTGGGGATATTAGAGCAAGTAATAGTAATTTAGCTTGGGGATATTAGAGCAAGTAATAGTAATTTAGCTTGGGGATATTAGAGCAAGTAATAGTAATTTAGCTTGGGGGTATAAGAGCAAGTAATAGTAATTTAGCTTGGGGATATTAGAGCAAGTAATAGTAATTTAGCTTGGGGGTATTAGAGCAAGTAATAGTAATTTAGCTTGGGGGTATTAGAGCAAGTAATAGTAATTAAGCTTGGGGTGTATTAGAGCAAGTAATAGTAATTTAGCTTGGGGGTATTAGAGCAAGTAATAGTAATTTAGCTTGGGGATATTAGAGCAAGTAATAGTAATTTAGCTTGGGGGTATAAGTGCAAGTAGTAGTAATTAAGCTTGGGGTGTATTAGAGCAAGTAATAGTAATTTAGCTTGGGGGTATTAGAGCAAGTAATAGTAATTTAGCTTGGGGGTATTAGAGCAAGTAATAGTAATTTAGCTTTGGGCGTATTAGAGCAAGTAATAGTAATTTAGCTTGGGGGTATTAGAGCAAGTAATAGTAATTTAGCTTGGGGATATTCGAGCAAGTGATAGTAATTTAGCTTGGGGGTATTAGAGCAAGTAATAGTAATTTAGCTTTGGGCGTATTAGAGCAAGTAATAGTAATTTAGCTTGGGGATATTAGAGCAAGTAATAGTAATTTAGCTTGGGGGTATTAGAGCAAGTAATAGTAATTTAGCTTTGGGCGTATTAGAGCAAGTAATAGTAATTTAGCTTGGGGGATATTAGAGCAAGTAATAGTAATTTAGCTTGGGGGTATAAGAGCAAGTAATAGTAATTTAGCTTGGGGTGTATTAGAGCAAGTAATAGTAATTTAGCTTGGGGGTATTAGAGCAAGTAATAGTAATTTAGCTTGGGGGTATTAGAGCAAGTAATAGTAATTTAGCTTGGGGGTATTAGAGCAAGTAATAGTAATTTAGCTTGGGGGGTATTAGAGCAACTGATAGTAATTTAGCGTGGGGGTATTAGAGCAAGTAATAGTAATTTAGCTTGGGGGTATTAGAGCAAGTAATAGTAATTTAGCTTGGGGGTATTAGAGCAAGTAATAGTAATTTAGCTTGGGGGTATGAGAGCAAGTAATAGTAATTTAGCTTGGGGGTATTAGAGCAAGTAATAGTAATTTAGCTTGGGGTGTATTAGAGCAAGTAATAGTAATTTAGCTTGGGGGTATTAGAGCAAGTAATAGTAATTTTGCTTGGGGTGTATTAGAGCGAGTAATAGTAATTTAGCTTGGGGGGTATTAGAGCAAGTAATAGTAATTTAGCTTTAGGAGTATTAAAGCAAGTAATAGTAATTTAGCTTGGGGGGTATTAGAGCAAGTAATAGTAATTTAGCTTGGGGTGTATTAGAGCAAGTAATAGTAATTTAGCTTGGGGTGTATTAGAGCAAGTAATAGTAATTTAGCTTGGGGGTATTAGAGCAAGTAATAGTAATTTAGCTTGGGGGTATTAGAGCAAGTAATAGTAATTTAGCTTGGGGATATTAGAGCAAGTAATAGTAATTTAGCTTGGGGGTATAAGAGCAAGTAATAGTAATTTAGCTTGGGGGTATTAGAGCAAGTAATAGTAATTTAGCTTGGGGGTATTAGAGCAAGTAATAGTAATTTAGCTTGGGGGTATTAGAGCAAGTAATAGTAATTTAGCTTGGAGATATTAGAGCAAGTAATAGTAATTTAGCTTGGGGTATAAGAGCAAGTAATAGTAATTTAGCTTGGGGGTATTAGAGCAAGTAATAGTAATTTAGCTTTGGGCGTATCAGAGCAAGTAATAGTAATTTAGCTTAGGGGTTTTAGAGCAAGTAATAGTAATTTAGCTTGGGGATATTCGAGCAAGTGATAGTAATTTAGCTTGGGGGTATAAGAGCAAGTAATAGTAATTTAGCTTGAGGGATATTCGAGCAAGTAATAGTAATTTAGCTTGGGGGTATTAGAGCAAGTAATAGTAATTTAGCTTGGGGATATTCGAGTAAGTAATAGTAATTTAGCTTGGGGGTATTAGAGCAAGTAATAGTAATTTAGCTTGGGGGTATTAGAGCAAGTAATAGTAATTTAGCTTGGGGGTATTAGAGCAAGTAATAGTAATTTAGCTTGGGGGTATTAGAGAAAGTAATAGTAATTTAGCTTGGGGATATTCGAGCAAGTAATAGTAATTTAGCTTGGGGATATTCGAGCAAGTAATAGTAATTTAGCTTGGGGATATTCGAGCAAGTAATAGTAATTTAGCTTGGGGATATTCGAGCAAGTAATAGTAATTTAGCTTGGGGATATTCGAGCAAGTAATAGTAATTTAGCTTGGGGATATTCGAGCAAGTAATAGTAATTTAGCTTGGGGATATTCGAGCAAGGAATAGTAATTTAGCTTGGGGATATTCGAGCAAGTAATAGTAATTTAGCTTGGGGATATTCGAGCAAGTAATAGTAATTTAGCTTGGGGGTATTAGAGCAAGTAATAGTAATTTAGCTTGGGGATATTAGAGCAAGTAATAGTAATTTAGCTTGGGGGTATTAGAGCAAGTAATAGTAATTTAGCTTTGGGCGTATTAGAGCAAGTAATAGTAATTTAGCTTGGGGGTATAAGAGCAAGTAATAGTAATTTAGCTTGGGGGTATAAGAGCAAGTAATAGTAATTTAGCTTGGGGGTATTAGAGCAAGTAATAGTAATTTAGCTTGGGCGTATTAGAGCAAGTAATAGTAATTTAGCTAGGGGGTATTAGAGCAAGTAATAGTAATTTAGCTTTGGGCGTATTAGAGCAAGTAATAGTAATTTAGCTTGGGGATATTAGAGCAAGTAATAGTAATTTAGCTTGGGGATATTCGAGCAAGTGATAGTAATTTAGCTTGGGGGTATTAGAGCAAGTAATAGTAATTTAGCTTTGGGCGTATTAGAGCAAGTAATAGTAATTTAGCTTGGGGATATTAGAGCAAGTAATAGTAATTTAGCTTGGGGGTATTAGAGCTAGTAATAGTAATTAAGTATGGGGTGTATTAGAGCAAGTAATAGTAATTTAGCTTTTGGCGTATTAGAGCAAGTAATAGTAATTTAGCTTGGGGATATTAGAGCAAGTAATAGTAATTTAGCTTGGGGATATTAGAGCAAGTAATAGTAATTTTGCTTGGGGGTATAAGAGCAAGTAATAGTAATTTAGCTTGGGGATATTAGAGCAAGTAATAGTAATTTAGCTAGGGGGTATTAGAGCAAGTAATAGTAATTTAGCTAGGGGGTATTAGAGCAAGTAATAGTAATTTAGCTTTGGGCGTATTAGAGCAAGTAATAGTAATTTAGCTTGGGGATATTAGAGCAAGTAATAGTAATTTAGCTTGGGGATATTAGAGCAAGTAATAGTAATTTAGCTTGGGGGTATAAGAGCAAGTAATAGTAATTTAGCTTGGGGATATTAGAGCAAGTAATAGTAATTTAGCTTGGGGATATTAGAGCAAGTAATAGTAATTTAGCTTGGGGGTATTAGAGCAAGTAATAGTAATTTAGCTTGGGGGTATTAGAGCAAGTAATAGTAATTAAGCTTGGGGTGTATTAGAGCAAGTAATAGTAATTTAGCTTGGGGGTATTAGAGCAAGTAATAGTAATTTAGCTTGGGGATATTAGAGCAAGTAATAGTAATTTAGCTTGGGGGTATAAGTGCAAGTAATAGTAATTAAGCTTGGGGTGTATTAGAGCAAGTAATAGTAATTTAGCTTGGGGATATTAGAGCAAGTAATAGTAATTTAGCTTGGGGATATTAGAGCAAGTAATAGTAATTTAGCTTGGGGATATTAGAGCAAGTAATAGTAATTTAGCTTGGGGGTATAAGAGCAAGTAATAGTAATTTAGCTTGGGGATATTAGAGCAAGTAATAGTAATTTAGCTTGGGGATATTAGAGCAAGTAATAGTAATTTAGCTTGGGGATATTAGAGCAAGTAATAGTAATTTAGCTTGGGGATATTAGAGCAAGTAATAGTAATTTAGCTTGGGGATATTAGAGCAAGTAATAGTAATTTAGCTTGGGGGTATAAGAGCAAGTAATAGTAATTTAGCTTGGGGATATTAGAGCAAGTAATAGTAATTTAGCTTGGGGGTATTAGAGCAAGTAATAGTAATTTAGCTTGGGGGTATTAGAGCAAGTAATAGTAATTAAGCTTGGGGTGTATTAGAGCAAGTAATAGTAATTTAGCTTGGGGTGTATTAGAGCAAGTAATAGTAATTTAGCTTGGGGATATTAGAGCAAGTAATAGTAATTTAGCTTGGGGATATTAGAGCAAGTAATAGTAATTTAGCTTGGGGATATTAGAGCAAGTAATAGTAATTTAGCTTGGGGATATTAGAGCAAGTAATAGTAATTTAGCTTGGGGATATTAGAGCAAGTAATAGTAATTTAGCTTGGGGGTATAAGAGCAAGTAATAGTAATTTAGCTTGGGGATATTAGAGCAAGTAATAGTAATTTAGCTTGGGGATATTAGAGCAAGTAATAGTAATTTAGCTTGGGGATATTAGAGCAAGTAATAGTAATTTAGCTTGGGGATATTAGAGCAAGTAATAGTAATTTAGCTTGGGGATATTAGAGCAAGTAATAGTAATTTAGCTTGGGGGTATAAGAGCAAGTAATAGTAATTTAGCTTGGGGATATTAGAGCAAGTAATAGTAATTTAGCTTGGGGGTATTAGAGCAAGTAATAGTAATTTAGCTTGGGGGTATTAGAGCAAGTAATAGTAATTAAGCTTGGGGTGTATTAGAGCAAGTAATAGTAATTTAGCTTGGGGGTATTAGAGCAAGTAATAGTAATTTAGCTTGGGGATATTAGAGCAAGTAATAGTAATTTAGCTTGGGGGTATAAGTGCAAGTAATAGTAATTAAGCTTGGGGTGTATTAGAGCAAGTAATAGTAATTTAGCTTGGGGGTATTAGAGCAAGTAATAGTAATTTAGCTTGGGGGTATTAGAGCAAGTAATAGTAATTTAGCTTTGGGCGTATTAGAGCAAGTAATAGTAATTTAGCTTGGGGGTATTAGAGCAAGTAATAGTAATTTAGCTTGGGGATATTCGAGCAAGTGATAGTAATTTAGCTTGGGGGTATTAGAGCAAGTAATAGTAATTTAGCTTTGGGCGTATTAGAGCAAGTAATAGTAATTTAGCTTGGGGATATTAGAGCAAGTAATAGTAATTTAGCTTGGGGGTATTAGAGCAAGTAATAGTAATTTAGCTTTGGGCGTATTAGAGCAAGTAATAGTAATTTAGCTTGGGGGATATTAGAGCAAGTAATAGTAATTTAGCTTGGGGGTATAAGAGCAAGTAATAGTAATTTAGCTTGGGGTGTATTAGAGCAAGTAATAGTAATTTAGCTTGGGGGTATTAGAGCAAGTAATAGTAATTTAGCTTGGGGTGTATTAGAGCAAGTAATAGTAATTTAGCTTGGGGGTATTAGAGCAAGTAATAGTAATTTAGCTTGGGGGGTATTAGAGCAACTGATAGTAATTTAGCTTGGGGGTATTAGAGCAAGTAATAGTAATTTAGCTTGGGGGTATTAGAGCAAGTAATAGTAATTTAGCTTGGGGGTATTAGAGCAAGTAATAGTAATTTAGCTTGGGGGTATTAGAGCAAGTAATAGTAATTTAGCTTGGGGGTATTAGAGCAAGTAATAGTAATTTAGCTTGGGGGTATTAGAGCAAGTAATAGTAATTTTGCTTGGAGTGTATTAGCGCAAGTAATAGTAATTTAGCTTTGGGGGTATTAGAGCAAGTAAAAGTAATTTAGCTTGGGGGTATTAGAGCAAGTAATAGTAATTTTGCTTGGGGAGTATTAGAGCAAGTAATAGTAATTTAACTTGGGGGGTATTAGAGCAAGTAATAGTAAGTTAGCTTGGGGGTATTAGAGCAAGTAATAGTAATTTAGCTTGGGGTGTATTAGAGCGAGTAATAGTAATTTAGCTTGGGGTGTATTAGAGCAAGTAATAGTAATTCAGCTTGGGGAGTATTAGAGCAAGTAATAGTAATTTAGCTTGGGGGTATTATTGCAAGTTATAGTAATTCATCTTGGGGAGTATTAGAGCAAGTAATAGTAATTCATCTTGGGGAGCATTAGAGCAAGTAATAGTAATTTTGCATGGGGAGTATTAGAGCAAGTAATAGTAATTTAACTTGGGGGATATTAGAGTAAGTAATAGTAACTTTACTCGAGGATAAGGGTCAATGAGTTTGCCAGGTGAGCGGTGAAATACCACTGATGATGATTGGCACTCGGATATAAAGAAAAGAAATCTTTTTAAGGATGTATTTTTTGTTTTATTTAATATTTTTACTGCAAAGCTTTCAGCTATCAGTTTTGATTGGCACTGACAATTTTAGTTCGGTGAAGTGGTTTTTGGTTTGATATATTTCACTCCGAAAAACTTTAAAGCTATCAAAAAAAAAGTGAGAGCCTGTGAAAAATGGCGGATAGCATCGAACTTTGAAAACATTGTAATATATTGGTTATACGAGGAGATCTCTCGCCATACTAGAGGATTTTGTAATTGCGTAAGATTAATAAAAAATGGAGATAAAATAAAAGAAACAGAAACAAATTGGATTATTTGGATTATTCAGACTACTATCCTCGTCTTGACTGTTGACCAACGCTCGTGCCTGTTAGGCCACATGGACGGGTAAACGCATAGTGACAGTGTTCTGAATATTGATGGTTTAATCCTTACTACAGCCGATAATAGCTAAAAATAACATAAAAATTAGCACTTCTACTAGGTCATGGCTGACGGGATGAGAACAATCCACCCCCATGGATTAAATAAACGGTTCAGTTCAAAATTCTGTTCAGGTTTCTGAGTTTGACATAAAGATTACCAAGTTCGACTTGAAGGGTTACAAGTACTTCAATGGAATGTGCTCCGATGAACTTGCTGCTCTGGTGCCCTCCTTCACCGTAAATACACTCGATTAACCTGACAATTAGTTAAATCTCATCCATTCACTGTGGAGGTCCGCAGATGCCCCGGAGAGCCTTCTAGTCTAATAGCTTCTTTCCTCGAGCTGCCGGCCTTTGGAACTCCCTCCCTTCTCTTTGTTTCCCCGACTGTAACGACATGCAGAAATTTAAAACTAAAGTGAACAAGCATCTCGGTGCACAGTTCCCAATTTAGGATGACCCCCCCCACCTCCGACCTAAACTTTCACCCTAATTCTCAGTAGCCCCTTATGTGTACAGTGGCGACTTGCTTTGTTTGGGGTGAACTAGGTTAAAAAAAAAAATATTTTTTGAAATACAAGGAATTATTTCAACTCAATGATTCAGTACTACCGAAGATATATGTAGATACTCTGAAACACTTAGCAAACAACAAAGGCATCATCATATAACGGGTGGATAAAGGTAGTGGTATAGTATATATATATACACACATATATATATATTTTTATTAATTTGATACGTACATAAAAGTAATCTATGGACACATGTTTCTGGCTCACAGCCGTCAGCAGCACGGCTAACTTAGACAAGGATCGAACCTTCGATATTGATGTGAATAGTCCAGCGTCTTTACCACTGGACCAAGGCGCTTGTCTAGAAATATGTACGATTTTTATCACCTAAATATTTAATGTATTTTTATGTAATTATTTTTATTGGTGATTGTAGCGTTCATTGTTATTTTGCTTACTATTATTTCGATTGTCTCACTTTCCTAAGTGATTAAGATGCAGAAAATTGCATTATTAGTCGCCCTTAACTTTATAGGACGTATTTTTTCGTTAATATATATTTTTTATTAATTAACGAAAAAATACGTCCTATAAAGTTAAGGGCGACTAATAATGCAATTTTCTGCATCTTAATCACTTAGGAAAGGGAGACAATCGAAATAATAGTAAGCAAAAAAACAACGAACGCTGCAATCACCAATAAAAATAATTACATAAAAACACACACACACACATATATATATATATATGTATGTATGTATAAAAAATTAATGTGAAAATATATATTTTAATATATCTTGTATTTATTTTCCGTAACTAAAAATTATTAGGGCCTTCCGTAACTAAAAAGCTCTGATTCTCATAAATAAATGCATGTCAAGAATACATTAAAAAACATCTTTTTAACGCTTCTAGGAAAAAACTTACTTTTTTTTTCTATTTTGAATCAGCGTAGTTTCAAAATGCATCCGTATCAACAACAAACAATGAGTATTTAAGACATTATTATTATGTCCAGCTGACGGTAACCCATAGCAACAATCTGTTTGCTTGACAAAGTAACCATTATCCATGTTGAATATAAGAAAGATAAATACACAATAAGGAGTATTCAGATCAGATAACACAAAAATACCGCATCAAAAGTATCACATGCAGAAAAACTTTTCTTTTTTTTTTCTTTCTTTTTTTTTTTAAAACCTTGGTTCACCCCAAACAAGGCAAGTTGCCACTGTAGACGTAAGGGGCTACTGAAAATTAGGGTGGAAATTTAGGAGGGGGTGGGGGTGGGGGGCATCCTAAATTTGGAGCTGTGCAGCGAGATGCTTGTTCACTTTAGTTTTAAACTTCTGCATGTCGGTACAGTCGGGAAAACAGGGAGCAGGGAGGGAGTTCCAAAGCCCGGCAGCTCGAGGTAAAGAAGCTATTGGAGTAGAAGGCTCTCCAGCATCTGGGGACCTCCACAGTGAATGGATGGGATTTAGCTGATTGTCGGGTTGGTCTAGTGTATTTATGCTTGGGGGGGGGGGGGGCACCAGAGCAGCAAGTTCATCGGAGCACATTCCATTGAATTACTTGTAAAACAAGCACAAGGATACACCATTGTGGTGATGGGACAGGGGCTGGAGCTTGGTGGATAGTGAGGGACCTATTAGATTAGAGACTCTTTTAGAAACTAGTGGTTGGTGCACCAGCCCAGATGTGACAACAATACTCCATGCATGGGCGGATGGTGGCTTTGTAGAGATATAGGATAATGTCATGTGTGAGAAGTTTTCTAGCACAGTAGAGGGAGCCCACTTTCTTTGCAGCAGCCTTGACAATGTCTTCTATGTATTTGTTCCAATTCATGTTACCTGTGATTGCTGAAAATTTCCTAGTAAGAACAAACTTTTCTGAATCCAATAATGTTAAATGATCAGGTTATCTAAATCAATATAACTGCACATCTTCCGGTATCTATAAATGTCTGTACAGGGATGCAATTGAAAACAAAGCTCTATATCAAGATTATATAAATCATTTGAGTAAAATTTAATGATGAATCTAATGATGGCATTAATCTAACATACAAAGTTATCTTGTCCAATTTTCAAAGTCAGGCCCAAATAGCAATCCGTCTGGCATATCGATGCTTGATTCTCACTTGCCTATTTTTTCGGGTTTTTTTCCTTCCACTATATTATTGGCACAAATATATTTTATTTTACTTCAGTTTTTTTTTTTCAGAAAATGAAAAACATTTTTTACTTCATTATTGTTGACACTCAGATGCTCCATTATCGTTATAACAGATTTTATTGCAAATTCCCCAAAAAATCAGATTGAATAATAATCATCATCATCATTTGATTCGTCATAAAATCTTATCCTTGAAAAATTGCGTCTAACCTTGTTATAGAGTTACGAATAAAATAAAGCGTCTTTACCGTTCACGGATGTCTAGTGGGACTGCAGACCCCACAATATCATTACAAAAACAGCTAATACAGAATTAATACCATCATAGGATTCCTCATAAATGTTTACTTTGCTCTTGATATAGGACTTTGTTTTTAAAGAGAGAGACTACATTTCTAGTATAAATAGATTCTTGTATATCAATTGTTATAAACACTAATAAAGATGTCTAATTAAAAAATACAGTTACAAAATAAGTTAAAAATAGTTACAAAATAATTTTAAAATACAGTTACAAAATAATTTAAAAATACAGTTACAAAATAATTTTAAAAATACAGTTACAAAATAATTTAAAAATATTAAATTACCTGGCCAGAGATAGGTTAGTTTGGAAGTTAATTTCTAAAAGTTGTCCAACATATGCCAGCATATAAAACGGACATTAAACCGATGATGATGATGATGATTATTGGGTTAGTAGATGTAGAACAGTTGAGGTAGCAAGTTCAGTTGACAGTGAAAGGCCAAGAAAAACACGGGAGGAAGTGATAAGGATGGATTTGAGAAAAAGAAGAATGAATAAAGACCCGGCCAGAGATAGGTAAGTTTGGACGTCAATTTTTAAAAGCCGTCCAACACATGCCAGCATGTAAAACGGACGTTAAACCGAATATAATTATGATGATAATGATGAAGGCCATGGCACAAATAACGTTTTGTTACTATCAAAATAGTATGCGTCTAGTTAGAAAGTTGACTGAAAAATCTGATTAAAATAAAATACAATAAATATAGTAAATTAAGCCTGATACATAGTAATAGTAGTATTTATTTTCATTGAGAAAATTAATTGCATTCATTCAAGCAACAAAACAAATTAATTTCATTCATTAAAGCAAAAAAAAAATAATAATTTAATTCATTAAAGCAACAAAACAAATCCATTTCATTCATTGAATATAAAATAAATGTCTGCCTTATTTTTTTGTGACAAAACTCTGTAAATAAAAATAAATTTCTTAAGTCTCCAAGATTATTTAAAAATCTTATTTTAATCACATAATCGTTTTTAATTATTATTATTTTTTTGTGAGGGTGCAAACAACTATTTTGTGAGAGTGCAAAAAAACTATTTTTGTGAGGGTGCAACAAACTATTTTTTATGAGGGTGCAAAAAAACTATTTTTATGAGGGTGCAAAAAACTAGTTTTTTGAGGGTGCAAAAAACTATTTTCTTTTATAGTTACTATTTAATTCATCATCATCATCATCGTAATATTCGGTTTAACGTCCCTTTGACATGTTAGCATGTGTTGGACGGCTTTAATTACTAGAAAAATTAATTTCCAACAACTAAAACAAAATAAGTCAACCTTTTCTAAATCTAATCGTACTCGTTCGTAAGTAAAAACAAAAACAAGCAAAGCGGGGTCAGATTAAGGGAAACGTCAAGTGGGACAGACGGACGGGCATAGCCAGTTATAGAGATGATGCGATGTATTTATCAAAAAAGTTGGTAAAAGTGAAACCGTGCACTTAGTGGCAGCTATTCCGAATTCATTACCGCAAGCCGTTTATTTTACCGACTGTTTCTCTTTTACCATTTTATTATTTGTATTGGTGCTTCTGTATTATTGGGGACAGATGAAATTTTCATTCTTATTTTAGAAGAGTAGTTTAAAGGGGAGATAATTCAAACTGTTTTTTTTGTTGTTGTTGTAACCATAACCCATAAGGAAAATCCAGAGAATTAGTAAGAAAATAAATTTAAAAAAGGGGTACTTATGCAGTTTATGGACCGGGCTTAAATAATAACGTTATAATTTAGAAAACCATTTTTAACTCTTCACTGTTTATCATTTGCTGTAGTTTTCTTTTGTAATTCTAACCTTTACCAAAGGTATTCTGGTCTTTTATTATTCTGTTTTCCAAAATTCATAATGATCGGTTAATTAGTTTAGGAGTGAATCCTGTATATAGAAATATATAAACATATACACATACCTAACTTTATTTATATAGAGATATATAATTAGAGCATATATTAAGTGAATTCATGATGATTTGTTAATTAGTTTAGAAGTGAATCCTATACATAGAAATATATAAACATATACACATACCTAACTTTATATGAATATCGATATATAATTAGAGCATATATTAAGTGAATTCATGATGATTTGTTAATTAGTTTAGGAGTGAATCCTGTACATAGAAATATATAAACATATACACATACCGTACTTTATATGAATAGACATATATAATTAGAGCATATATTAAGTGAATTCATTATGATCGGTTAATTAGTTTAGGAGTGAATCCTGTGCATAGAAATATATAAACATATACATGTACCTTACTTTATATGAATAGAGATATATAATTAGAGCATATATTAAATGAATTCATTATGATCGGTTAATTAGTTTAGGAGTGAATCCTGTACATACAAGTATATGAATGTATACACATACCTGACTTTATATAAATAGAGATATAGATATATAAGGTTTTAATAATTAACATACATTCAAGTATTTGTCTCTGCAGGAGACTGGCCACACTGACTATGCGGAGTATAAATCTATGTCAGTTCATCATAATTAATTCATAAATGTCAGAAAAATTCTGGAAAATGTCAGACTATCCAAACAAACAAAGTGTGAATAAAACATACCTGATATTTGAATAGCATTTGTAGAAAGAAAATGAAAAGATTTTTGTACATGAGCTTGTTGAAGTCTTTTAAACCGAGAGAAAAACGATTTTAGTTACTAATATCGTAGCGAGATTCGAGGGAGTTAACCCTCGCACAGTCCCAAGTACTAATAATATTACTCAAGTTGATAAATTAATGAGGTGTCTCTTTCTCTCTGTCCGAGGATGCAATTGAAAACGTAGCTCTATAACAAGGTCAAGCACAACTTTTTTTTCAGTAACATTTTATAGTCATATTCATTTTGTATTAGGGGTTTGACAATAATATGACGGGGGCCATGCTTGACATCCATAAACAACAAAGGCAATCTTAAACATTGGTGACCCCGAATGTGGCCTCTTCAACACTGGTGACCCCAAATGCGGTCTCTTCAACACTGGTGACACAAAGTGCAGCCTCTTCAACACTGGTGACCCAGAGTGCAGCCTCTTCAACACTGGTGACCCAGAGTGCAGCCTCTTCAACATTGGTGACCCCGAGTACAGCCTCTTCAACACTGGTGACCCCGAGTGTGGCTTTTATAATACTGGTGACCCCAGAGTGTGGCCTCTTCAATATTGGTGACCCCGAGTGTGGCTTTTATAATACTGGTGACCCCAGAGTGTGGCCTCTTCAATATTGGTGACTCCGAGCACAACCTCTTCAACATTGGTGACCTAGAGTGTGGTCTCTTCAACACTGGTGACCCCGAACTAAAGAAACACAGCTATGAATCGATTTAGTTCTTCTAAACACTCCACATTCTTATTCACACCACAGCAACAACGTTTTACTTTATTTTCAAATTAAAAAAATAATAAAAATGGTAGTATGGGGTTAAGGACTGGGAACAGGAGTACACAGGGATCCTCATTCATTCCCAAGAAACGCTGAAGGTTCCAGTAATAATCTATAGTTTTTTTATACGTTTCTACAACTCACCACGACTAATAATACTTAATTCGGTAGCACCAATATCTACGGATAAATCATGTTGACACACCGTGTAATGTTATTTAGCAGGATACAGGTTTTGAAGACAGATTTGAGGTCAAAATAAAAAGAACAAAGAGTTATTTTGGAAAGAAATGAACAAATCGAAAAACATTCTTTGTCCATGACGTCAGTAAGTCGAAAAGCAAGATCGATAAAAGAATGGCATTGTCTATGGAATCTCTAATCGAGGATAAGGTCATAGCAATTTATAATATGGTGACGTAAACAAAAGATTATTGAACATATTTATTGTTGATGCATACAGAAAGTACGACAGAGAGAGTGACTCTTGGAGAAAGTCGGTGTATCAAAACCCTGATGGTCCATTTGTAAATGAATTTAACTAAGAAATAAAAAAGCATTCTTTTATTACAAAAAAAAAACAAAAAACTGTTTTGCTCATTTTAATACCAAGGGAAGAAACTCCGGCGTTGAGTTGTCCCCCTTTACATTCGACACTTGTATCAAACGGTTAACAGGTTGGATTCGGCTAAAGTTAAGTGACCTAGAGCCTGGTTAGCGCTTAGTATTGGCGCCCATCTCGGTGCTGTAAGCAAACACTCCACCTAGAGGTATAAATGAGTACCAGCGTTGCCTGGAGTTTAACCGGCAACCAACTAACATCTTCTGAAAACTAGTGCAATCTATATCATTTGGATTATCCGGACTACTTTTCTGGAGGTGAAGTGGTGGTTATTGTGAGATATGAGCCGAATATAAACAAAAAATTGAATTGAAACTCTTCTGTATAGATCAACAATTAACATTTATTATCGATTTACAACCGGAGAATTACTTATTAGTTTAGACATATAAATTGAAGAGCACTGTGTGACACGTCCAATCCAAAATGTAGGCTGTGTGGACTGACGCAAGGAATAAAACTTACCCTCACAATCTCTTTCAGGCAAGGGAGATAACTCTTGGGCAAAGAGTTACTTCCCCTTTAAATAGAAAAATGTTCTTCATATTTATTTTCTAGATGAAATCTCTTTCATCTAACAGTTCTCATCTTGGATGATATGCTCACAACGTTTTAGCCGATGTAACCTCAGACCTTCTTCAGGTGCATCTTGTCGAACTCGGGAATCTGCATGGAATTTCGAAGTTAACTCGTTATTTACGGGGATAGACTGCTCTCGTTTCGTCAGCCACGACTGGGTAGAAGTCTTAAGTAATTCGTAATTGTATTCTTAGTATCGCTTGTACTGAGGATTGAACCTACAACCTCCAGAAGACTGTCACTTAGAACTAATTACATGGAACCGTTATTGGATAATGGCCCTATGGGAATGGACGTATCTGTTGGAAATCGTTGGTTTGACTTGCGCGAATTAGCACGGGTGGACCCGTGCAGTCGAGTGCAGAATAAGGGCTGTTCTCACAGTCGGAGCTAACAGATGTGACAGGGTCACTGCATGACGAGACCTCAGATCAAGGGTCAATGCGAGAGGCTCTGTGACGTCGCAGACCTTTGCGTGGGAAACAGAGGGATCCGTGACGTCACTCGTTCTTCGTGATAAGCGAGTTTTAGCAGTCTGGGTTTTGGAGGCGAACCTCAGACGTGATTTTTACCATGTAGCTGCAACATAGTTACGGGAAATATTTCCCTAAGAAAATACAGGCGAAAGATTTCTTCCCCCCCCCCCCGCTCCACGAATGGTTAAGACTTAATTGATAAGTAATTACGAAAGCAGTAATTTGCTCTCTCTCTCTCTCTCTCTCTCTCTCTCTCTCTCTCTCTCTCTTTCAATGTGCACATGCGCTTAGAGATTCTGTGACGTCACAGGCTTTTGCGTGGGAAGCAGAGTTTTTGCAAGTCTGGGTTTTGGAGGCGAACCTATCAGACGTGATTTTTATGATGCAACATACATTAGGGGAATTATTTCCCTAAGAAAATACAGGCGAAAGATCTCTTTTCCCCCTCCTCCACGAATGGTTAAGACTTAATTGATAAGTAATTACGAAAGTAGTAATTTGCTCTCTCTCTCTCGACGTTAGTGAATATCTCCCAACTGACGGATAACTAACGCTTGAAATAAAAAGAATTGAAAGTTAAAAGAATTGTTTGTCTTCGGAGTCCGTCATGAAGTTTTGTTGTAGCGGCGATGTTCACGGCAGTACAGAAGAGAAGAAGGAAGACAACCACTGGACGACACGCACCCTCTACGCGGCGAGGGAGAAATTTAAAGGTGTGCAAACTATATGATTTTTGGTGTTAAAAAAAATGACGAGTGTTTAAACGGGAACTGCCACGGGCCGTTCCGGGACGAGTATACAAAACAAGAAAAGCCGCGGCCCAAGAGAAGGGGCTATGCAACACTGTGGCGCAATGGATAAAAGTGCTAAGCAATAATCAGGGGAATAAGTTAGAGGAAGACTGATACTATGTAATATTACTAACATAATTAATTAATTAACACTTCTACCCGGTCATGGCTGATGGAACAAGAAAAATCTACCTCGTGGATTAAATAAAGGGTTCGGTTTAAAATTCCGTATAAGTTTCCGAGTTCGACAAGATGCATCTGAAGAAAGTCGGAAGTTACATTGGCTGAAACGTTGTGAAAATTAGCACCAAGATGGAAATAGTATCCCGAATATCCCGAATAATCCAAATTTCTTTGCTGTTTATGTATGCTCTCGCACAAACCTTGACCCACACGTTAGTTTCGTAAGGTTTGGTTGTTTTGATTTACGCCATATCAACCCTTTTTCGGGTTATTTAATGCCGAATCCAGTCATTTTGGTAAAAGTTTCATGCTTCAAGTTCTTTATATCTTCAAATATTTATTCATGGTGTTTTGTTTGGTTGTTTTGTTTTACGCGATATCAACCCTTTTCGGGTTATTTAATGCCGAATCCAGTCATTTTGGTAAAAGTTTTATGCTTTAAGTTCTTTATATCTTCAAATATTTATTCATGGTGTTTGATTTGGTTTGGTCGTTTTGTAGAGGAAAAATGTTGTTTTTGTTTTTGGCTTTGCAGAACATGATTGAGTTTTGCAAAGGGAAAGGGAAAAATAATAACATTAATGTAGCCTGTTTCTTCAGACAGCCTGATCTGGTAGCACCAGTATTATTTAAAAAAAAAAACACTAAAAAACTGATGCAAAATTAATACCAGTGTTGAATTCTTTAAAAAATTTTACCAGAGAAAATCTTTGAAATCTTGGTATAAGGCTTTGTTTTCAATTGCATCCCCAAAGAGAGAGAGAGAGAGTGGGGTATTTACCTCCCCATCCTCACGGTGGAAAAATGTTACAAGGTCAGAAGGTGAGAATAGAAAGTGCTGTTCTTTTTTTACAAATACTTTAATGGAATGTGCTCCGACGAACTTGCTGCACTGGTGCTCCCCTCAACGTAAATACCTCCCGACAGACCCGACAATCAGCAAAATCCCACCCCTTCACTGTAAAGGTCCGCAGATTCCGGAAAGATTTCTCCTCTAATAGCTTTTTTCCTCATACTGCTCGCCTTTGGAATTCCATCCCTGCCCACTGTTTCCCAGACTGTACCAACATGCAGAAATTAAAAGTAACGTAAATATAGCCCTTTATGTCTACAGTGGCGTCCTGCCTTGTTTGGGGTGAAATATCATAAAAAAAACATCTCGGTGCACAACTCTCCACTTAGGATGCCCCTGTAGGTATGGCCCCTAATTCCCAGTAGCCCCTTACGTCACAGTGGCAATGTGCCTTGTTTGGGTTTGGAGTGAAACGAAGTAAAAAAAAAAAAAAAAAAAAAGAGGCAGTGCATTTTAGCCTCACAAAAAATGCCTGAGCAGGCCCGTCAACATTGCTCATGCGATTAGTAATAAACTAACCCCTTTTCAAAACGAGAATGTAAAGCCTGGGAGGGTGGGTCTCTTAGGACTGCACAGAACAATATCTCAGCTTGATAGAACAGGGCAGCTCTTGCTGTAGCAGCCCATCCCTATCGGACTGATTGCCGAGGACGTATCCTCGGCTAACATAAAGTGCCAAAAAGATTTTTGTCAAGTAGTGAGAAAGAACACATTAATATTATCGATACCAGTTTCTTGAATTAAGAAAAGTGCCACCCTCCCCCTTTGCAAGGTGAAAAGGCAAATTGTTTGTGTCAAATGCCAGAGAATGGAATGCCATGTAATTTGATTTGATATTTAAGATACGTAAACTTTGCACAAGGTTTCCATTTTTGGAAGACAGGAAGTAGAGACCGAACTTATTAGCAATAGATTAGAATGATTTAACTACAGACAAGCATTTGATGATGACCTTTAGGGAGAGAAAATTGACGAATAAAAAAAAAAAAGGTGAAAAATCTGACTTATGAAGTGTGAACAGCATTTGTCAAGACAAAATCTGAGAAGCAAACATCAAGACATGGAATTTAAAAAATTTTTTTTTTTTTATTAATGAAAATCGCTCCAGACAAAGCATGAAGTCACTTGATGTAAGGAGCTAACAAGAACGAAATATGATTATCGCAAAGACAGGAGATGCCTATTGGCCTTAGTCTTGAAAAAAAAACAAAGCTATAGGTAGAAGGAAAACAGTCAGCAGGAAGAGAGTTCCACAAGCCTGCAGTTCTTGGAAAGAAGCTACTGGAATAGGAAGCTGTATTACAATGAGGTATCAAAATAGCGAATTGATGGAGACCACTAGACCAACGAGTCAAACGAGCTGAAACAAAAGAAGCAAGGAATAGATCACACAATTCCAAACACATGCCACAATAGTAGTTATAGAAAAGACTGAGACTAGCAACATCACGTATATAGTAAGAGATCATTGAATGAAAATCAGGAAGAGACATCAGAGCGTTTCTACTGTCAACCAAGGGAAGAGTCTATCAGGCATGTATATGCGGTGTGATGATGTATGGAAGTGAAATCTGACCAGTAGCGAAGGTTGATTTTTCACAGAGATACTTTTTTATTTAACATCAGTTCTTCTCTGCTTACCCCGCCTTTGTTTTTAGTTGTCCTAAAGTTCTTCTCGTCATTGGACTTGAGCAATGTCGGTTCAGGAGAGGTGAGGTTTGGGATTGTGCAACCCCTGCTTCACTGTAGACTCCACGTGCAGGCACCCTTATAGGGAGTATCCATCATGTCTTAAGACTGAAAGGAAGCCTCTATTGGTTCTAAAGGTATGTGTACGGAATGGGAGCCAAGAGGATTTCAGTTCTTATGCAGTCAGTTCTGAGTATTGACAGAGAATCTAGAGCCAGTCGTGGAAATTGTCAAAACTGTTTACAATTTGAAAGCAAACTTTTTTTCTTTTTTTTTTTTTTTTTGAGTAATTTTTTTAAAACCTTTTTTTTTTTCTGAGGGGTTAAAAAAAATTTTAAACTCTAACCTAACCCTTCGCATGTTTAGTGTCGTCTGCCTTTTTGTACATTTTTTTTCGCGCCTTTCAAATCATAAACTGCTTCAGTCATTTTGGAGACTGACTGTTAATACTCGGAACTGACTCCATAAAAACTGAAATCCTCTGGGTGCCCATTCCTTATCAGTGCCGGTTTTTAAATATAGGATTTTACGGCTCTACATTTGGCATTTAAGTGTATGAAGCATCGAAAATCAAGTTTTACAGAGCAAAGATGACGCTACAATAGTGAGCGTTCTTATGCTGTAGTAGTGTACACATGGCAACACGCGTAAATAAAATAAAAACTACTGCATTGAGAATCTAAAAGTTTCTGGAGATGGTGCAGAGACACCGAGGGATAAGCGGCCACGATTGGCATGCACCCGCTGCAAGGAAACAGTGGCTGCATGCGGGAGCGAACCTGGAACCGCCTGACTGCAAGGCAACAATTGAACATGCGTGATTATGCAAAGTAGGCGCTTTTGGCAGTCCAAAAGAGCTCAATGAAGGGAGTGACATTTTTTCTCAAGAGAGATCGTTTTTGAACGCCATACAGCTATCATCGTTCGCGTGTGTTTGGATTGTCGTCAGTAACATTAGTCAAGCATTTTTTTGTGGTTTCGAAGTTTCGGCATTTGTTTTGGGCTGTCGCTCTATTTGTCTGAGGGCTCACACCATCAGTTAATTGAATTGAAACGAATACTGCTGCTGCTGCTACTACAACGTAACAATTTTTGCTGATGAAGAAAAAAAAAACAATGATAATCCGGCACCAGCAGAAGTTTGATTTACTTAAATAACTTTCGTGATTGCATTCCCTTGACGCTAATTATAAAATTATCTACCCCTGTCGCGAATGTAACTCTTCGAAAATGAAAACAAATAAATTCGCTCGAATCTCTAAAAACTGAACAAGTGCCGACTTTTTTTCGTTTTAAAGACGGGTGAATTTGTAGGCTAACACCCTTAGCTGAATCTCTTTTTTTTGGGGGGGGGGAGGGGGCAAAAAAAAGAGATTCTATTTTTTAGGCGAAAAACAAAACAAAAATTTTAGAATTTAGACTCGGGGATCAGTTTTGTACATAAATTTAATATAAAGCAATGTCCGAATTCTGAGCCATGCTAACTTTTTAGAACATTAACCAATTTTTTTACCACTAACCCTAAGTCTGAATGGCAAGGTCGTAAAATCACACGCAATCTCCTAAAAAGTTTAACCTCCCCCCCTCCCCACAGAATGTATCTCCAATAGCAAAAAAATAAATAAAGGATAATAATAATTTTGTTTAATCCATCTAAACGCTAGAAGAGCCGAAAAATGGGGGATCATTTTACGTTAAATTTATATGCGAAACTAATCCCCCTTCTCTAAATTCTAAAATAATTGTTGGTTTTTTGTTTTCTTTTTCTTTCCGCCAGGTTTTTCAGGGTGTAACTGTTCACACGTAATCGCCTAAAAAAGTAGAACTTAAGTCTTTTAGGGGGGGGGGATATAGTGGAGGGTGTTAATCTACAATACAAAAAAATGTGGGTTTTTTTTTTTTTTTTTAGTTTTCTATTTTTCGTTCCAGGAACCCGAATCTAATTTTGTGCAGTCGCTTTTCAGCTGTAGTTGTAATTCATTACCGGAGTTTACTAAGCCATGGGGGTTGATCTATATTAGCACCATATATATATTTTTTTTTATGAATTCGACATGTCCTTAGTTACCATAAAAATAAGAGATTCGCAAAAAAAAAAAAACAACAACGAAAAAACCGTAAAAATAAATAAAAATAATAATCAGTATTTATATGTATTATTTATTATTCTACGGTTTTATTTTTTTTTATTTAATAATGACAAAAAAAGTGTGCTTAATGTGATAACTAAGTTTAGTATTTAAACAGCAATGAATTATAAATAATTAATTAATTAAAGTCTTTATTTTGTAATACTGAGTGATAATAATTAAAAACAAAACTAGCTTACCTGAGTCTGTTAATTTACCCCAAGCATTAAGTAGAGAAAAGTTTAAACATTGTTTTTGTTTATATGGCCGGCAACTCTAGCAACAGAAACAGTCGAAACTGATGACGTCATGACTTTTGTTCCTGTATGTTTAGTGACGTCATATTAAGAAGTGAAAAAGAAAAGAAAAAAGAATGTGAAGAAAAGTGAGGGAGGGAGAGAGTAAAAAGGTTAGAGAGGGAGGGAGAGGGAGTGAAAATGTGAGAGAGGGAGGGAGAGGAGTTAAAAAAGCGGAGTGCGTATGCCAGAAAAATCGCGCGCTCAAAAAGAATATGTTAAGAAAATGAAGAGAAAAAATACAGGAAAACGAAAAAACATAAAAAAGTAGATAATTAAAACGTCAAATGGGAAGGAAGCCAATACGCTTTGAGTTTTAGAAAAATAGTTAAAATAAAAAAAGAGGTAAATTTATAGATTAACACTATCCGGTAAATCACTCTCCCAACCCACATCACTCCAAAAAGTAAGTTTCTACTTTTTTAGGCGATTCCGTATGAACACGCTGAAAAAACATGGCGGAAATAAGAAAAAAAATATATTTTAGAGTGGGGAATCAATTTGGTATATAAATTTAACGTAAAATAATCCCCTATTTCCGGGCCGTTCTAATTTTTAAGGCATTAAACCAAATTATTTTTATCACTAACCCTAAGACATAGTGGCAAAGTAAAACTACACATAATCGCCTAAAAAAGAACCCTCCACAAAAAGACGCCGCACAGAATTTATCTCCCATAGCAAAAAAAAAAGAAAACACAAAAAAATGGTCATCTGACCTAAAACGCTAAAATGTCCCAAAAATGGGGGATCATTGGACAGGGCTCAAATGTCACGTCGTATTGATGAGGAGACAGAAGAAGAAGAAGAAGAAGAAGAAGAAGAAGATAACTTCCAGAAATCTCATAAACTGCCCCCCCCCTCCAAAAAAAACACACACGCACACACATGTGGTGCATCAAATCTTGCTAACACCACACAAAATGTTTTTTTTTTACTAATGAGTCACCACTTATCAAAGCTCAACACCGCTCAAGAATAAGTGTTAATGATGTTGAATGATGAAGAACCTTATGAGAGGATTGAGAATCATTAGTGAAATGAACTAAGTTTGATTACTTATGGGGCCCATTTATGACAAGAATCTGTTTACATTGGATTTGAAGACGACCATCTTGTAATCTGCAGGGAAGCAGTCCTATGGTAATGTTCATAACAGGAATCTGTTGACATTGGATTTTAATACGACCATCTTGTAATCTGCAGGGAAGCAGTCCTATGGTAATGTTCATAACAGGAATCTGTTGACATTGGATTTTAATACGACCATCTTGTAATCTGCAGGGAAGCAGTCCTATGGTAATGTTCATAACAGGAATCTGTTGACATTGGATTTTAATACGACCATATTGTAATCTGCAGGGAAGCAGTCCTATGGTAATGTTCATAACAGGAATCTGTTGACATTGGATTTTAATACGACCATCTTGTAATCTGCAGGGAAGCAGTCCTATGGTAATGTTCATAACAGGAATCTGTTGACATTGGATTTTAATACGACCATCTTGTAATCTGCAGGGAAGCAGTCCTATGGTAATGTTCATAACAGGAATCTGTTGACATTGGATTTTAATACGACCATATTGTAATCTGCAGGGAAGCAGTCCTGTGGTAAAGTGTTCTATAGACGGAAAGCCCTTGCAAGAAGCTCTGTTTGTGAAAATTCTGCCCGATGCTAGGCACATGGGGGGACAAAGGACAGTTTTTTGGAGGATTATGGAAGAAAACAAGTTCTTGACGTGAATGTCCTACAAGAAGGAACCATAGATTGGAGCTGAGTCGAGCAGCTTTCATGGAAATAACGATAAAGTAGAAAGTGTAGCAGCGTCTCTTTTGGAAAGACCGAGGGAGAGCACTAACCAGACCTCCACTGAATGGATGCGCGGAGTACTGGAACCGTGGCGAGGCTTGTTGCCACTCAAATTTCAGAGAAAGCCAACAGTTGTTGTCAGCGAGAAATCAATGGTAAACAGCTGCTGGAGAATAGAACTGAATTATCGCCCCATCAGTCTCTTCCGTCTCTTCGCTAAAATCTTTGAATCCTTAATTAATCTAGCGATAGTCCGTCACCTCGCTGGAAAATTGCCTCTGTGGTACCAGTCTTCAAGAATTCTGTAGATAAAACTGACCCTCAGAATTATTGCATTTTCAGTCTACCCCGTTCTTCGCTAAATTTGGGATTGCATTATTTGAAAGACGACCTTACGGGAGTGAAAGGTGAGAACATTTTAAACACTTCATTTTTAACTTAAACTTGGAATAATCACACAAACAAGAAGTCTACATAACACTGAAAATATTTACGTTGTAACAGTGATTACCAGTTCAGGAAGCGCTGCATTTTCAACTGAAGCATGGTTTACTGCGGATATCCTAACAGTCATCTCTGAATGTATATACACTTTGAATCCTTAATCAATCTAGCGATAGTCCATCACCTCGTTAATGCTAAACTTCTTTCTGACCATCAGTATGGATTTAGGCAAGCACGGTCTACTGCGGATATCCTAACGGTCATCTCTGAATGCATATACCATACACTGGACAAGGCAAGTGAAGCTAGGGCGGTAGCGCTTGATATGTTCAAAGCCTTTGAAGGTCTTCTCATAAAAAGTACTTCATATGGTATTACTGGACGAATATTTAATATAATTAGGGGTGGGACGTAATGGGTGAAAATTTCAGATTCATGCGAGTAGTATTTTTTTGTGTTCATTTATACAGTATGGGTTGCAGTATCCATCGGAACAGATACTACACTTTGATCCCGGCCAAAAGGCCAGAAACTTTTAAAATCTCTAAATATTTAGCTATAGAGTTGTTGTTGATGCTTTTAATTTTCGGATTACGGGCACCTCGTTAATGCTAAACTTCTTTTCTGACCATCAGTATGGATTTAGGCAAGCACGGTCTACTGCGGATATCCTAACGGTCATCTCTGAACGCATATACCATACACTGGACAAGGCAGGTGAAGCTAGGGCGGTAGCGCTTGATATATCCAAAGCCTTTGACAAGGTCTGGCATAAATGTCTTCTCATAAAAATTCACTAATATGGTATTAATGGACGAATATTTAATATGATTAGATCCTTCCTATCCAAAAGAAAGATCCAGGTTGTCCTCGATGGCCGTTCATCCAAACAACATGACATAAATGCAGGTGTATCCCAGGGATCGATTCTTGGACCTTTATTGTTCATGATTTTCATAAACGACCTCTCTGATGACATTGTGTCTGAAATGGGTATATTTGCTGACGACACCACGATCTACTCTCATCATGTGGGTAAAACGGATGTGCACATATCCGAGGCAATGGCTGAATCCTTAGAAAGTGATCTCCAGTCTGTAGTAGAATGTGGTCATAAATGGATGGTAATATTTAATGCTGCTAAGACAAAGCTCCTTTCCTTCAACAACTACAAGAAACCTCTTCAATCACCGATTGTCATGGCAAATAACACTCTACATGAGAGTCCAACGTTCAAACTCCTCGGCCTTACATTCACAGGCAACATGAATTGGAACAAATACATAGAAGACATTGTCAAGGCTGCTGCAAAGAAAAATGGCTCCCTCTAACGTGCTAGAAAACTTCTCACACCTAACAGTATCCTATATCTCTACAAAGCCACCATCTGCCCATGCATGGAGTATTGTTGTCACATCTGGGATGGTGTACCATCCACTAGTCTCTCCCTCTTAGACAAGGTCCAAAAAAGAGTATCTAATCTAATAGGTCCCTCACTATCCATTAAATCTCAGCCCCTGTCTCATCGCCACAATGTTGCATCTTTGTGCTTCAATAGAATGTGCTCCGATGAACTTGCTGCTCTGATGCCCCCTCGATGTAAATACACTCGATCAACCCGACAATCAGCTAAACCCCATCCATTCACTGTGGAGGTCCCCAGATGCCAGACAGCCTTCTACCCCAATAGCTTCTTTCCTTGAGCTGCCAGCCTTTGGAACTCCCTCCCTGTTTCCCTGACTGTACTAACATGCAGAAATTTAAAACTATTGTGAACAAGCATCTCTCTGCATAGCTCCCAATTTAGGATGACCCCTTAAACTGTAACCTTAATTCTCAATAGCCCCTTACGTCTACAGTGGCAAGTTGCCTTGTTTGGGGTAAACTAAGTTAAAAAAAATATATATATAAAAATAACGCAAAATGACTTGCAATAGTTATCGAAAATGCTAAAAATCTGAGGAAACTTGTTGTCACTCAGACTCCAGGGAACACCACTGGTTATTGTTAGTAAGCAATCACTGAGTTAGACTTGTGTGAAAACACCTTGTGGGTAAAAACAAATAAATAATAATAATAGTAATAGTAATAATAATATTATAAAAATTATATATATATAAAAATGTGGTTTAACTGTAGAATATGGAGCGTTAGAATATCTTTCCTATTTTACCTAATTTTTAGATAACATTAATTGTTGGTTTTAAATTGTCTTTCTCGTCTTGTTCCAAAATAAAATTCTAATTTACTTTTTAAAATGTTGAAAATTTAACTTTAATTAAATGTTTTAATTGCTGGCAACTATGTTGCTTTTTTTTTTCTTGCACAAAAAATATTTTTCCTCTTTTAAAATTTTATTACACACAAAAACAGCATTTTGGTGCATTTTGAATCATTCTTTGGTGTGATTTCACTTATAATGAATTTATGGATAATGTAAAGTTATAATTAAAGTTTGGTTGTGATAAAGAGTCAATTTGACTCGATGGATGAAATAAGTAGATGACATCAGAAAATGTTAAATTAGGAAATAACTTACAATACAAAATGATGAGGAAGTAAGATAACTCAGCGACAATAAAAAAGCCGGCAAATCCATTTAAATTCCTCAGACAGAATGGCACCCTGACAATTAGTTGTTAGCTTCTGTGTGACTGGATGACGATAAGATGAGAAAAAAGCAGAAGTAGCCAATTCCGACGACCAGCTGAGAGTAACTGAGAAAAAGACCGGACATTTAAGATTGATGTTAATTTTTGTTTTATTTCTGCCCTGCCACCAGATTTTTATTATTCTAGATGTTATCCTACTTAATACTTGATCATGTCGAGTTTCCACAGCCATTCTATCTAAAGATAAAACATCAGCATTTCTAAAATAGATTGGAAGCATTTTCAAAATAAATTGGAAGTATTTCTAAAAAAAAATCTAAAGCATTTCTTAAATAAGTTGGAACTATTTTTAAAATGAGCTGGGAGCATTTCTAAAATGGATTCGAATCATTTCTAAAATAGGTTGAAGCAACTTGTAAAATAAATTTGAAGCATTTCTAAAATGGATTCGAATAATTTCTAAAATAGGTTGGAGCAACTTGTAAAAAAGTTTGAAACAGTTCTAAAATGGATTCGAACCATTTCTAAAATAGGTTGGAGCAACTTGTAAAATCAGTTTGAAGCATTTCTAAAATGGATTCGAACCATTTCTAAAATAGGTTGGAGCAACTTGTAAAATAAGTTTGAAACATTTCTAAAATGGATTCGAACCATTTCTAAAATAAGTTGGAGCAACTTGTAAAATAAGTTTGAAGCATTTCTAAAATGGATTCGAATCATTTCTAAAATAGGTTAGAGCAACTTGTAAAATAAATTTGAAGCATTTCTGAAATGGATTCGAACCATTTCTAAAATAGGTTGGAGCAACTTGTAAAATAAGTTTGAAGCATTTCTGAAATAGATTCGAATCATTTCTAAAATAGGTTGGAGTAACTTGTAAAGTAAATTTAGAGGCATTTCTAAAATGGATTCGAACCATTTCTAAAATAGGTTAGAGCAACTTGTAAAAAAAGTTTGAAGCATTTCTAAAATAGATTCGAACCATTTCTAAAATAGGTTAGAGTAACTTGTAAAATAAGTTTGAAGCATTTCTAAAATGGATTCGAACCATTTATAAAATAGGTTGGAGCAACTTGTAAACTAAGTTTGAAGCATTTCTGAAATCGATTCGAACCATTTATAAAATAGGTTGGAGCAACTGGTAAAATAAATTTGAAGCATTTCTAAAATAGATTCGAACCATTTCTAAAATAGGTTGGAGACACTTTTAAAATAAATTTGAAGCATTTCTGAAATGGATTCGAATCATTTCTAAAATAGATTGGAGTAACTTGTAAAATAAGTTTGAAGCATTTCTAAAATGGATTCGAATAATTTCTAAAATAGGTTGGAGCAACTTGTAAAATAAGTTTGAAGCATTTCTAAAATGGATTCGAACCATTTCTAAAATAAGTTGGAGCAACTTGTAAAATAAGTTTGAACCATTTCTAAAATCGATTCGAATCATTTCTAAAATAGGTTGGAGAAACTTGTAAAATTAGTTTGAAGCATTTCTAAAATCGATTCGAATCATTTCTAAAATAGGTTGAAGCAACTGGTAAAATAAGTTTGAAGCATTTCTAAAATGGATTCGAACCATTTATAAAATAGGTTGAAGCAACTTGTAAAATAAGTTTGAAGCATTTCCAAAATGGATTCGAACCTTTCTTAAATAGGTTGGAGCAACTTGTAAAATAAGTTTGAAGCATTTCTAAAATGGATTCGAACCATTTCTCAATAGGTTGGAACAACTTGTAAAATAAGTTTGAAGCATTTCTAAAATGGATTCGAACCATTTCTAAAATAGGTTGGAGCAACTTATAAAATAAGTTTGAAGCATTTCTAAAATGGATTCGAATCATTTCTAAAATAGGTTGGAGCAACTTGTAAAATAAGTTTGAAGCATTTCTAAAATGGATTCGAATCATTTCTAAAATAGGTTAGAGCAACTTGTAAAATAAGTTTGAACCATTTCTAAAATGGATTCGAACCATTTCTAAAATAAGTTGGAGCAACTTGTAAAATAAGTTTGAAGCATTTCTGAAATGCATTCGAATCATTTCTAAAATAGGTTGGAGCAACTTGTAAAATAAGTTT
>OY744542.1:49917530-49937530 GCA_963556195.1 Sepiola atlantica
CGGATACTTGACGTGGCCCATAACAATGTAATTTTAGTCAGAAATCATTTTTCAAATTGACAGTTTAAAGGCTTCAAAATCACTTTCGAATTTCTCACCGTCACGAAGAAATTATTATTTTCTAGAATAATGCCCCCCCCCCTCCTTCGAGAAATACTTTTCTTTTTCTTTTGATTTAAGAAAGCACAAACGAATTGTCCGTTAGTCCTCACATTTCATGGGCGAGGTTTCCGACAAAGTGGGAAGAATTGCTGTTTTCTCGATCAACTGTTTTGAGTGTGTGGAGAGTTTCAATCCTCTCATAATATCCATCATCATTCAACTGTTAATACAAAAAAATCTAGCTAGAAATTACTTTCGATCTGTTAATTTAAAAGCTTCAAAATCACTTTCGAATGTCGATTGTTTACGACGTAAACAGCGTGTCGAAGGTCGTAGTTGGCGGACGACACGGTGACACTTTTGGGGAACGTCAATCGATGTCAGGCGTTGCCGTTCTGCTAATATATTTCATTTTTTTTTTAAATAACTGTAATTAAAAATGAATTTAATCTCTTTCAAGATTTAATTGTTTACATGCAATTTCAAAATAATATACCAGGTATAGTATTTGATTATATTATATATTTTTATGATAATGAAAAAAATAAATAAATAAATGTCCGACAACTAATAATTTTAAAACTAATTAAGGTATATTAAGAAATCGAATTAATTTTAAGTAGTTTTAAAATTATTAGTCGTCGGACATTTATTTTATTTTTTTCATTATCATAAAAATATGGTGACCACGGTGATTTCTTTGCGGTCGTGAGTAATTCGAAAGCGATGTTGAAGCCTTTAAACTGTCAATTTGAAAGTGATTTCTGACTAAAAGTAAAAAAAAAACGTAAGCCAAAGTCGAGTATTATGGTTTATTTGTGCTCGTAAATCGAAGAAAAACAGTATTTTTCAATCGCAACACTCTGTTTTCATAAATAAAATATATATTAATGTAATTTATTGTTATTGGAGAAGTAAGAAAATTCGGTGCATATACAGATCAGGGCACACATGAAAAAAAAAACAGTTACACAGGTGAATATCACAGTTTCAAATAAATTAACTTATATATCAGACAAAAAATAGGTATATATACCAAAATTAGCAAAAATTATTGAGTAGAATTTTAATTAAAAATAAAAATCGGTTTTATTGTATTTTACCGATCGCCATTAATACGAGCGGAATTATGGGGACATAACTCGGTCTGCCATATAAGCACGTAATAAATGAATGGCGGTGGGCAAAATACGATAAAATTGATTTTTATTTTTAATTAAAATTCTACTCGATAATTTGTCCTAATTTTTGGTAAGGATACTTATCTCTGCCTGATACGTAAGTATATCAAAGAGATTTTATTTGGAAATGCGTTTTTCATATGCGCCCTGATCTGTATATGCACCGAAAATTCTTTTTAGGGAAAATGTCGGCAACAATGAGCACTGAATGATAATGTTTTGTTATCTCAATATTAATGAAATTGTGTGACCACTTGTCATGTGTGTGTGTGTATTTCTATCTCTCTATCTCTCACATTATATATATATATATATATATATATATATATATATATATATATATATACTATTAATCGAATATTTATTGAAATAAAATGCAATAGCATAAAATAAAAGTAATTTGAAAAAGTTCTATTTAAAAAAAAATGAAATTACGGACTTAAATCCACCACAATGCATTTCGGTTTCTTCGTAAACAAGTCAGCCGTTTTAATATTTTAATAGTTGGAAAAATTACTATATGAACCATAAAAATGTGTATAGGAATTGAATAAAGAATTAATGGTTTTCATTTTTCGTGGGGAAAACCTTAATTTTTACAACTCTTTCTAAAATCAAACAAAATAAAAATTTTATTTAAAAAAATGTTTTTTTTTTTAAATAATGAATCCATGTTTTCTGAAAATTAAATCTATGGATCACGATATCCGACATAATTTTTGCTTGTTTTTTGCTTGTTTCAATGTAAAATGTTTATTTCAGTCAGTTTGTTCTTTTTTGCGGTTGTTTTTTTTTTTTTTTTACGACTCACGTTCCAAATATCCCCCCCCCTTTTTTTTTTTTAACAAATTGATCTAAATTTAGGAAATTTCGTGTACCCATAACTATTCCACTTTTTCACCGCCATTTTATTGAATATACTTTCGCGTTTTGTTTATTTATATTTCATGAGATTATTTTTCTCTTAATAATCAGCCATGTGCTATTTTATTGATTGCTAAACAATTCAAAATAAACAACTTCTGACTGCAGACAACATCTCAAATTTAATTCAGTCGTAGTTTGCATACAACAGGGATTTAATTTCCTGGAAAAAAAAAGACAAGAACATTCTAAGAATTTTTGGTACTGATATAGATCAGCCCCCATGGCTGCCCATTATTTTGGCTCGATAAAATCCGATAACGAATTACAACAACCGAAAGGCGACCGCCCTTTGGCTGGGAGCAAAGTGTAGTATCCGTTCTTAGTCAATGGAGAAATCCTTATCGACTGAGGCAATTTTAATTTTTTGTACCAATCCAGAAGGTTCCTTTTTGAAGAGCTGAATTTTCCCCACATTAAAAACCGACCATGTGTCTAAATCTGCCGTCATAGGGAGACAAGTAAATATGGACTACACAAAATGAAACCCCGGTCCCTGAAACAGAAAATGAACAAAAAATATTTGTGGCACCGTATTTTTCGTACCTCGAGAAAATTCTTCCATTACAAATATTGACTATCACCATTTTAGGTATTTAAATAACTTTCTGTTCTCAATAAAATTTAATATTTTATTTCTGCTTTTTCTATTTTTTTCTATCGAGTTTTTAAAAACGAATTTTAAGAGTGAATGTTTTGCTTTTATTATGGAAACAACTGTATGATCACTTTTTGTTTTAGTTCAATTGAACTTAATTCCTATTTTAATCACGTAAATTATTTAGAGGGAAATGGTGTTTCGTCATTACTTCCAAAAGATTTTTTTTACTTAAACAATGTTTTTAGTAATACAAAAAATAACATTAAAACAGTAGGTTATAGCGAGTTTCATCGTACATGTGAAACACCGAAATTAAAATTCGTCCTAAAAAATATAGTCGCCATTTTATAAACAAATATTTTACCCTCATATTGGTGGGATATTTCGACGGTCTCTTTAGGGGAGTTCTGAAATCTGCCACTCGGCTCTATTTCAAAACACTTTATTGTATAAAACCATTCTTTTTGACAAAAATGTGTAATATAATTTTTAATAATAATAAAAATACTCTTTGACTGACCGTGCGAGACCATTTATCAAGATGGCCTTACATGGTTACCGACGCATTATGGTCGAATATTGGTGAAGTGACTTTGTCTGGAAATGGGCCTATTTCGCACATAGTTTGGATAAAATAAAATGCTGGCTTTAAATTGTATTTTTAGTCCGGAAATACAATTGTAATTTTTAAAAAATTCCATTTTATTTATCCCTCCACGAAAAAAAAATCGACCATAATGCATCAGTAACTATGTAAAAAAGACGCAGCCATCCTAAAAATGGCCTCTCACGGTTAGTCAATCGGCGATAGTAATGTTTTTTATTTATTATCACATCAGCAATAGCTCCCATCTAGAATTTATCAATTACAAAATATACGCCTACAAAAATGTATCTACACTTAAGTATTTGTCAAACATTTGAAGATATTAAGAACTTGACGCATAAAAACTATTACCAAAACGATTGGATTCGATGTTAAATACCCCGAAAGAGGTTGATATGCCGTAAAGTAAAGCACACCAAGTTATTAGCTTGATTGACATTACATCTCACATTAGCTTCTTACATCAAGTGGCTTTATGCCTTGTCTAGACCGATTTCTATGAAAAAAAAAAAAACAAATTTAAAAAAAATATTCGGAATACTTCTATTCCAATGATATTAAAAAAATTGAAGCATAAAACTTTTACCAAAATAACTGAATTCAGTATTAACTACGCCCCCCGCTCCAACGTGTTGATATGCCGTAAAACAAAATATTCTAAGTTTCGTTAAAAAAATCTGCTATTCTAAATGTAAACAATATTTCGATTAAAAAAGAAAGAAAAGAAAGTAATTTCACCCCTTTTTCTTGAAAGAGATATCGAGTTATGAAACGTGCTAAAAATAAGTGGTTCTCTCAACGCACCTGCCATGTCTGTGTTTGGAAATAGCGTACACAGTTACACCATTGCAACCCTATACTGATACGTGCTGCTTCCAGATGATGATGATGATGATCATAGTGGTATTTATTTTGGGGCAGTTTGCTGAACAACAACAACAACAACAGTAGCTACGCTACTACGCTTTTGCCATATCTTTTTATTATTTCAAGTTTTTGTAGTATCTATAGAAGTTCTCTTGATTCCCTTTTTTTGTTGTTACTTAAAGAAATAAAACTTGATGATATAAAAAAAATGTTGCACTAGTAACAGGAGTACCTGGCGTTGCCCGTGTATTTGTGAAAAAATAAAACATACCAGTGATATACAGGGTGGGCCAAAATAAGGGTCCTATCTTTAAATTTGAATAACTTGAATTTGAATAACTTCCACAAAATAAAAGTTAAACTCACCAAACTTTATGTGTGTGTAGACTGACCCTTCCGAGATTTTTTGAAATAAACAAAACAAATTTTAGCCGAAAAACACTTCTTAAAACTTACAAAAACTAAAGTATTGTTTTTTACACTGTTTTGAGTTTTTTAAGCAAAAATAATGTTTTCTAAATGAGGGTACGTTCCTTAGGGCTAATACGGCTCATGCTTGCTTCGGAAGGGGTCCTTTACTTATTCTAAAAAAAAAAAAAAAAAAAATCAATAAATAAAAAAGTTATGAATTTTTAAAAATAGGACCCTTATTTTTGCCCACCCTGTATATATATATATATATATATATATATATATATCCCGGTAAAACATTCACAGGGTAGTAATCCGAAGAATTTCAACCGGGTTTATAAAAAAGTGCTCAATATCAAATAGAGCTTTTGATATATGATTATTTTTATTTACACAGACATGTACAAAATCTGCGACACTGGTATGTCGATGTTATCGATCAACAGCTATTATAAACTGAGATCTCATCAGGCAGAGTTAGAATCCGATTTAATCTATTTTTAATGAGGGTGGATAGTGTAGTATCAGTTCTGTTGTCATGAGACCATTCTCCCAGCAATGACCTCCTCCTTTTTAAGGAGGGGGGGGGTAATCCTCTCAGGGATTACATCCTCATTTGGTGGAGAGGGTAATGTAATATCTGTTCCGGTGTCATGAGATCATCTTCTACTTTTTTATGGGGGTAGTGTAGTATCTGTTCTGTTTCCATGGTACCATACTCACAGGCATTAACTTCTCCTTTTATGTTGGCGATCCTCCCAGGTATTACCTCCTTTTATTGGGGGTAGTATAGTATAGGTTCGTTCCTCATGATACCATCCTTCCATGGTTATCTTCTCCATTGGGGGGGGGGGTATCTGTTCTGTTGTCATGATATCATGCTTCCAAGCATTACTATGCTCTCAGTCATTACCTCCTCCTTTAGGGGTAAGTGTAGAATATGTGCGTTTAGCAATAATATCATCCTCCCAGGCTAGTCTATTATATAAAGGGAAATTGTGTGTGTGTGTGTGTGTGTGCATGCGTTTGTTCGCCCAGAAGTCAGAAACTACACAAGATACACTTACAAACGTTACATCATCAGATTCAGTGTGAACCAGAGTTCGTTATGGTGAAAATTTAATATTCATATTGTGTGGGCGGTGGGGTGGGTGGGAGTTTCAGCCAGACAGGCAGGACACAACCTGTTTTTTTTGTCCTCGTGGGGAGTCAAATAAAACTTAAAATTTGATTTGCTTTTCTTTATATTAAGACTAGCAGGGCACCCGGCGTTGCCCGGGGGCATAGATGACAAAATAAGAGATTAAAAATAAAAAAGAAAAGAAAAGTGTGTAACATTTCTCTATACCTTTCTCTATCCCCCTTTTCCCCCCCCTCTCCAATCCAGAAGGATTTTCCCTCCTCCGACTGAGAACAGACACTAAACTTTGATCCTAGCCCGAAGGACAAGAAATTCAAGTCTGAAACTCTAACTAAAATATAAATACTAAAATATAAAAGGTTGATGAAAAAATAATTGCTCTAAATGTTATCCCCCCGACTACTTTTGTTCCTGTTGATCCCCCAAAAGAATGAATATCAAAATAGAAACGTGCCTATATTCTGTTCGATGCAATGGTGAAAACGAATATATCATCTTTGTGGGTGTGTCTTATGTAGTTTTTTACTTTTAGCTGGACACACACACAGATATGACACAGTGATCGAGGCCGACGGGGATCGGTTACCCCAGGGGTGCACTAGTATGCATCTTGGTGATGATGCTAGACCCTATGTAGAAACAAGGTAGAGATATAAGACTAGTACATATATTCAACGTGAGATCGATTATCTAAACAAGGAGAGGAGGTAGCATCACGTTGTCTGGCAAAATGGTGTTGGGAGTCCATTGCGATTACCCACACATAAAGCCATTATAAACCAGATGGAAGATTGGAATTTGGTCAACACCTCTTAATCACCAGTGGGCTGGTGGGGTGTCAACGCTTGGGAGACAAAGAAAGCGAATAATTATTTTATCATAATAGCAATAAAATCTAAAAAGGAAATGTCATTTTATCTGAATTGTTGAAAGGGGTCTATGCGTGCCAACGCGCTTCTCCCCCCCCCCCCCTCCCTCAAACTTCTGAGAGAGGAGGAGAGACAGAGAAGGGGTTGAGAGAAGGAAAGGGTGTAGCAATGAAAGAACCTTTTCAATAAGTGTGGACGCATGAAAACGCTGTGAGAGTCAGTTCATCAGAGACAGGTGAGAAAGCAAGTCAGAACGAACTGGGATTGCGGCCCGGACGGGCGCGATTCTCACGACTCTGTGTTAGCCGGAGCCCAGACTCAGCCATCGTTTTCTTAACATAGATTAATGTCTTAATTAGTCCAACTTGTGAAAATAATCGTTGTAAATGAATTCACGCACAGAGAGACAACCTAGAGAGGAAAGCTAATGTAAAATCAATTCTTTCCTTTTAATTGTTTAATAATTATTTCATACAAAAAGAATTCGCCAAGTTGTTTGCATTATTATTGTTGATTTGTTCTGTTTGAATAACCTTGCCTTCACATACTCAACGAAGCTATCATCGTCATCATCCGACCGGAGGAAATTCGACATATCCTTTTTTTATGCCACTACGACGATCATCGGCCAAAGAGTGTTCACGGTCTGACAAGATTTCTGTGTAGAGAATCAGAGGTGTGAGCACCGATACACAGACAACAAGCGGGGTACATGTTTATAACTGGCTCCGTGACGCGGAATGGAGTGGGGTACCTTTACACAGACAATTGCCCTTTATATTAAGATACAATCTAATGTATTGAATACATGAACTTTGAAGACGCAACATTTGATTGTGGATATTTGAAAATACGGGATGTTTTGAAAATCGATAGCATAACTTTGGGATTATGTTCTTTATGTGTAAATAATAAAAAAATAATCCCATAAACTTGTCTTGAAATGCTTGGCGTCTGTGTCATTGGTCATTGGTCATTGAAATAAATACTAATTAACATCCTTTATTGTAATCATCTAACACGTACAAGGTGTGTGATAGTGAAATGCTATTTCTGTATATGAGATAGATAATCACAGGAAAAATAAGCCTGGGTCTGGTGTTGCCACAGACGACTACAAAACCATGAAAAAATGGCACGAAAAGACAAAAAAAACCCATGTGGATCAGGAGAAAGATCTGAGCATCATGATCGACAGGATGCTTCTTTTGATAGCCGATATGAGACCGGGTCGATATCCTGCGAATGTTGGCTCTTCTTATTTCATGTAACAGAATACAACCGACCAAATACAGGTAAGTAAATATGATCAGCAGAGATCAAAGGCCACGCAGAGGAAGAAATGAACCGCAAAGGAAATTAGTTATGGGGGAGTGCTATTACAAAAACAACCCACACACAAGGAGGATTATGTTCTATACGTGTGAAGACACATGTAGAACATAATCCCAAAGTTATGCCATCGATTTTCAAAACACTCTAAATTAAGGAAAATAGAGACACTGTTGAAGAAACCGCACTCGGGTCACCAGTGTTGACGATAGGAAATTATCAAAAGGAGGAATGACAAAGTTTATCCATACAAAATGATTTTTATTGACAACTGTAAGACGCTGTAAAATAAAGTGGTGGTAAAAAAATGACAGTTCAAAGAGTCCAAGAGTTGCTTTGCGTGTAAGAAGAAATTGAGTACACATGTTTGTTTCGGCTGGTGCCGTGTGTGATGGAATACGCGTGGCAGTATTAGCATGCTTCTGTTGTGTTAGCAAAAGAGTGTGTCTGTTTATGAACTTGTGTACATGTGCAATGTGTATGTATGTTCTTCGCTGGGTGTACGGTATTTCATGAATATCGCGTGTGTGCGATTTGCATTTGGGGCCTCAAAGGGTGCCCAGGCCGTCTTGTGACGGACGCAGATGTGTTGTCTGTGAAAGAAGAACAGGAAAGAGAGGAAGGGTTTTTTATAGTACGCGCTGGATTTGAAACTGAATATTTTTTGCATTTTGATTGGTTGAAAGAAACTGCTGATTTTTAACTTTCGTCCAATCGAGAGTCTATGCGTAAAAATAACATTTGCTGCCGCTGCTACTACTACTAACAAAACTATTTAAATTGTAGAGCTGTGTTCTATTATTGCTTTTATACATTTTTCTTCTTCAAACTTTGGTTAATTACTTCGTAGCTATAGTTTTCTTCATTAAATTAACTTGGAAAAAAATCAGTTGTCGTCTGCATTTTGTTTACATATATGAAGAAAGCTATATTAATATGACTACTGTAATTTGTGCACAGTAGCTAACAGTTCCGCAATCGGATCCAGTACCACGATCATCAGGTGGAACCACTTTGCAGTTTTGGCCTCTACTTCATCTCTGAAGTGGCGGGACCCCTCTATCAGAAGGTCATATTGGTACTGGTGTAAGTTACTTTTCTGTCCAACACTCATCGTTTCTTTTTACCCAGATCCAGTATGATGCCTTCTTGTATGTCTCCTACAAAGTTTTTTGGTCCCCCGATTTATAAAATCGGGGGACCTATGTTTTGAGGCATTTCCGTCTGTCCGGATTTTTCTCCGCAACCATCCATTGAATTTCTCTGAAATTTTGCATGAAGTTGTAACTTTGGTCAGGTTAGAAAATGACATTCTCTGTTTTTTGAAGAAAAATCTGGTTAGCTCCCCAGGGGGTCAAAAGGCCCCGAAATGGCAAAAAATGACATTTTTTGCCCCATAACTTTTCATCCATCCATTCAATTTCTCTGAAACTTGACCAAAATGTGGAGGCAATTGTTCCTAATAGAAAATAAGTATCGCTGACCTTGGAAAAAATCTGGTTCGCACCCCCAGGGGGTCAAAAGCTCTCAAAATTTCAAAAAATGACCCTTTTCTCCCATAACATTTGATTCATCCATTCAATTTTTTTTTAAACTTAGTCAAAATTAGAGGCAACTGTTCTGGATATAAAATGAGCATCCTTGACCTCAGAAAAATTCTGGTTCGCGCCCCCAGGGGGTCAAAGGGGGTTCAAAAATGCCCCAAATTGCTCAAATTTATTGCATTTTACACTCGCCACATCGAGTCACATACAGAGGGTGACCACGCATGCGCGGCTTGTTACTTCTGTGTTCGTACAACAGAAACGCTTTTGCAGTATATTCATTAGCTTTCGCTCAACATATCCTCAGGCTCCCACAGCCAAATCATAGTATTCCGCATTCTATCCTTTTTCCTGGTATTCGGTCAGTAGGTCACCATATCTCTTATCCTTCCTATCTTCTGCAATTACAAAATTATCCTCCCAGGGTACAGTCAGCTCCAACATAATTCCAATCTTTTCCTCGCTCCACACTACAAGGTCTTGTTTAGATGAATTACTTCCCTTTGTTTTAACGCACGTACATTAGCAGTGTTACGATCGTGCTAACTAAGAGAGGAACAAATAGAATTATTGTATAGATTTTATGTTATTTATAACTTCAAGGTTACAGAAATTAAATGATAAAAACTAAAAATGATAATATGCAGTTCGATACTATTGACTTCCAAACTAACCTATCTCCGACCAGGTCTTTATCTATCCCTCTTTCTCTCAAATTCATCCTTATCATTTCCATGTTTTACCTTGACCTTCTCCTGCTAACTCACCTACATCTACTAACTCAAGAACTCTCATCCATTCTTTCAATGTAACCGTGCCAACGTAATCTCCGTTTCTGCACACATCTCTCTCTACCGTTCAGATTTAAAAATCTTCCTCTGAGGTCATCAGATCTAAGTTTTTTAGGAGAGTAGAAAATGAACCGTGGGTTTAGTTTCGGCAGCCTCGTAACTCTCGCATCCCTTATTTTGTCCTTTAGTCCTCACATTCATGAGCACTGTTTCTGACAAAAGGGGAAGTGTTGCTGTTTTCTGGGTTGGAATCTATTCATCTAACACTTATTGTTGGCTAGTTTTTTGACCTTCAAGTAGATTTTAAACATTTTTTAGCTTCTTACATCAAGTAGCTTCATGTCTTGTCTGGAGTGACTTTCATAAAAAAAAAGTCCGCCTTTAAGACTCCCATTGCACATCTATCGTATCATTCTCATAATTCCTGATAGTATTGTCACTTGACAACTTGAAGAAAACTTCACGATGTTGTGTTATCTTCGCACAAACCCAACTTCTTACCAAGTCTATAATTAAAGAGCAGAGCGTAAGGAGGCGGAGGTGGACTGGGTTGGTGGTTTTGTGCTTACTAAGCTGCTTTCAAACCGTTCGCCTGAAAGATGGCGTCGACTTAGCGCAGCATCCAGCAGAACATCTTGCTATTTAACCGGAGTGATTCTGTTGATATGCATCTATTTTTATACCCAACAACTTCAGAAAAAGAGAAGAAACTTGTAGCGTTCTTATTCACCAATATATACAATACTACAAACTCTTAGAAATATGGAAATAAAATCTCTTCACTTCTGCCGTATCAAGATTATATCCTCCTCTCTTTTTCTCTCCTCTTCTCTTCTCTCTTCTTCTCCTTTTTTTCTCTTCTCCTTTTTTTTATACTAATGCCAAAGCCAAAAAGCCACTCGAGCATAAGGGTTAATGAGTATCAGTTGGATTATGAACAATACTATGAAAGGATTGGAAAACGAGGGGTGTGATAGACAGAATTTAGTTACTTCTTCTTCTTCTTCTTCTTCTTCTTCTTCTTCTTCTCCTCCTTTTCTTTTTCTTTTCTTTTTAAGTTTCTCCTTTTCTTTTTCTTTTCTTTTTCAGTTTCTCCTTTTCTTTTTTCTTCTCCTTTGCTTTTTTCTTTTTCCTATCTCTTCTCTTTTCTTTTTTCCTCTATTTTATTTTCTTTTTCTCTTTTTCTCTCTTTCTTCCCTCTTTTTTTCCCTTTTCTCCTCTCTTCTTTTTCCCTCTCTTCTTTTTCCCTCTTCTTTTTCCCTCTCTTCTTTTTCCCTCTTCTTTTTCCCTCTCTTCTTTTTCCCTCTCTTCTTTTTCCCTCTCTTCTTTTTCCCTCTCTTCTTTTCTCCTCTCTTCTTTTCTTCTCTCTTCTTTTCTCCTCTCTTCTTTCTCCCTCTCTTCTTTCTCCCTCTCTTCTTTCTCCCTCTCTTCTTTCTCCCTCTCTTCTTTTTCCCTCTTTTATTCTTTTTCCCGTCTTTTATTCCTTTTCCGTCTTTTATTCCTTTTCCGCCTTTTATTCCTTTTCCGTCTTCTCTTGTTTTTTTTCTTTTTCCATCTTTTCTCAGAAATTGTAAACGGTCTGACTCAGACCTAAGAAATCTTCTACTCGGAATAATAAATTATATATAAGTACTAATATATCTACTTGGCATTGCCTGAGATGCAATGAAGTAATTTTTTTGTTTTTATCATTTATTTGCTTGCGCATTTTTTTAAACTTATAAGGAAAAAGAAATAAAATGTTAGTTGTAAGAGCGACAACACTTAAAAAGTAAATGAGTTATTCCCCTTTTTAAAATTTTATTTTTTAGTTCAAATTTATTAATCTCATGTTTCTGATTCTCCCTCTTCTGATCTGGAGCATGCGGTTCAATGGAAAGAAAAAGTGGCTTGTTATTTTTAACGTTTTTTTTTTTAACCAAGCTTCGCGCCTTTCACCACAAATGCCTGGACCCTTGTTTTACTCCTGTCGAAATGAATGTCTCTCTTTGATGAAGCCACTTGCTTCAATAAGCTGCTAGCACTGACTATGCGCATGCATTGCAAACATGCAAACCGCTAAACATGCAAATGCGTAGTGCATGTTTACATTACAACTAAAATTTTGTTTCTTTTTCTGTATAGGTTTAAAAGTGTGCAAACAAATAAAAATTAAGAACTAAAATGACTTCACTGCATCCCGGGCTACGCCGGATTAGGTACAACTTGTGTCTCTCTCTCTCTTTATCTATCATATATATATATATATATATATATATATATCCATATATATATATATCCAAGCAAGCGTTGTTGAACATCATGGAACTTTCTCGTTTGTAAATCTTCTTTGTGAGGTTCTCAAACTGTCGAGCTATCCTTCTGGTTTCGGGTGGCACTCTATAGAGTATTTCACCAATTGTTCTTAATTCGACCATTTTTTTCGAGCGCTTTCGACTTTCTTAGTCGTCTTCAGGATTAGATTTTTTTAAAATAAGAAGACTGGAGTTAATGTTTTATAGGTATCGTTAAGGGCGAATGAAAGAGAAGAGAGGGTGGGTGGTGTGTGGATAATGACTTGCTGCCTAAGTATATATATATATATTATATTTAAGTGGTGTTGAATGACAGAATTTTTGCATCTGTTGATTTTTTTAAATTTATTTTTTTATGATATTCTTGATGTGTTAGGCAAGCTTTCTGGTCTCCGGTGGTAGCCAGTATAATATGGTTCGGAGTGTTCTTGATTCGGCCATCACTCGAGTGCTTTCAACCTTCGTGGTCGTCGTCAGGAGTAGGTTTATATATATATATATATATATATATATATATGTAAATTATAACTAAAAGGTAAACTTCTAGAGAGTTGGACCTATTGTGAAATAAGGAAAGCTCAATATACTGGATAGAGCAAAAATATGGTACGTCAATGAAAATTAGTAAGACCTGCAAATGGAAGCAACTCGGTATTTTTAACTGAAAATACCGAGTTGCTTCCATTATTTATACAGAAAAACATATTACCTAAATATTAATTGGTAATAATTTTCCCTCATCAATGTGATGTCCCCAGATGGGGAGTGGCATATATATTTTTAAGATATAATTATCCATGGACACGTGTTTCGTCGTTTTACAACTCATCAGCATGGATGCATCTAGCGAGATTCGAAACCAGGACCCCAGAGTCTGAAGCTCTACGACTGAGCCAATCCCTGCTATATGTATGTATATATATATATGATTCAAAAGACCATGCAAAAAGTAATCAAACATCATAATTTTCATTAGTTCCTTCAATTCTTTATTTCCGCACTTTGGTGGACATTTACCATTTCAATTTTCATCTTACATACAAAAAAAAACAAAAAATCTCAATAGTCCATATTAATGGAAATGGTAAATGTCCACCGAAGTATGAAAATAAAGAATTCAAGGAACTAATGAAAATTATGATTTTTGATTTCTCTTTGCATGGTCTTTTGAATTGAATCAATATAATATATATGCTCTGAACTTTGTAACACAACTTCATTGAGCTTGAAATTTGATACTTTCGGATACTGTAAGGAGTATAAAATTGAAAATATACATTCCTTACAAGAACCCATTAATATATATATATATATATATATATATATATATTGTTTCTAGTGGAAGATTTCTTAGGTCTATGTCAGACCTTTTAATTATATCCAGAGTCTGAATGAGTTGGGCCTTTTGGCTACTGATTCCACAGCCCTGGGTTGACTGTATACTTTTAAACAATTTATATCTGCCTATTTTAATAAAAAAAAAGAAACAATCAAATAAATTTTGAATAGTTTAATTCAACCTTCAGGGTTCTTACTAATTGTTGATTTGAACTGCTGTGGTTGAAGGCGTGGCTAAAATGGTACTCTGCTGATTAGAAAGAAAGTAAACCCCACCCATCAAGAATTTGAAATTTGAGAAAGAAAAAAAATGTTAAAGGGAAATATGTTGTAGTGATATACTTGCAGGAAAGCAGTTAGGGTCAGGCGTTTACATTTTAGAGAATTTTGATTTGAATAATTTTTAGATATGTTCTCACATTTTTGAGAGACTTTGTTGGTCAGTGTGTCCCGTTTAAGTTAGAAATGGCATTTTCTTTTTTTGACACACTTCAGTATAAAATAGCATTCTTGCCGACCTGTCACGCCGAGGCATGAGACGGCGTCCTTGCCGACCTGTCACGCCGAGGCATGAGACGGCGTCCTTGCCGACCTGTCACGCCGAGGCATGAGACGGCGTCCTTGCCGACCTGTCACGCCGAGGCATGAGACGGCGTCCTTGCCGACCTGTCACGCCGAGGCATGAGACGGCGTCCTTGCCGACCTGTCACGCCGAGGCATGAGACGGCGTCCTTGCCGACCTGTCACGCCAAAATAGAAGAGTAAAAAAAAAAAAGAAAAGAAAAGTGTGTAACATTTCTCTGTACCTTTCTCTATCCCCCTTTCCTCCCCCCTCTCCAATCCAGAAGGATTTTCCCTCCTCCGACTGAGAACAGACACTAAACTTTGATCCTAGCCCGAAGGACAAGAAATTCAAGTCTGAAACTCTAACTAAAATATAAATACTAAAATATAAAAGGTTGATGAAAAAATAATTGCTCTAAATGTTATTCCCCCCCCCCCCCGACTACTTTTGTTCCTGTTGACCCCCCCAAAAGAATGAATATCAAAATAGAAACGTGCCCATATTCTGTTCGATGCAATGGTGAAAACGAATATATCATCTTTGTGGGTGTGTCTTATGTAGTTTTTTACTTTTAGCTGGACACACACAGATATGACACAGTGATCGAGGCCGACGGGGATCGGTTACCCCAGGGGCGCACTAGTATGCATCTTGGTGATGATGCTAGACCCTATGTAGAAACAAGGTAGAGATATAAGACTAATACATATATATATATGATTATTTTAATAATAAATATTTAAATATTAGGCACCGATTACTAATCGGTCCTCCGTGACAGTCCTCTGGATGTTAAAGTTTCAATTAACAATAACTAAGAACAACATAAAACTTAACACTTCTACTCTGTCATAACTGATGAAATGAGAAAAATCTAAACGTTTTTGGCTCTAAATTCTGTATAGGTTTCCAAGTTCGAAAAGAGTCATCGGCGGAAACATTGTGAAAATAACATTCAAGATGAGAATAGTAGTCCGAATAATCCGAACAATTCATATCATTAATCCTTATCTAAAAAAATTCTTAAACTTAAAACTTGTCCATATAACTTAGTGAAATTTCACTCTCAGCTTAACATTGTTGATATTTTCAAATAAATGTTTTACGAAATCAAGATAAAATGAGAATAATCTAATCAGTGGTTCTCAACCGGGGGGAGGGGGGGTCCTCACCTCCACCAGAAGAAAAATTTCAGGGTCTCAGGGGGACAACAGATTAGCAGACACAAACTGGATCGAGGGACGCAAAAAATAGTGTGCATCGACCATTGTTACTGAAAGGTCCTGTTAGATTTTCTCTCCGCTAGCATTTGTATTAAATGCTATTATTGTTAGTATTAGCTATTGTTAGTATTAGTTATTATTGTTAGTATCAGTTAGTATTAGCTATTATTGTTAGTATTAGTTAGTATTAGCTATTATTGTTAGTATTAGTTAGTATTAGCTATTATTGTTAGTATTAGCTATTATTGTTAGTATTAGTTAGTATTAGCTATTATTGTTAGTATTAGTTAGTATTAGCTATTATTGTTAGTATTAGTTAGTATTAGCTATTATTGTTAGTATTAGTTAGTATTAGCTATTATTGTTAGTATTAGTATTGTTAGTATTAGTTAGTATTAGCTATTATTGTTAGTATTAGCTATTGTTAGTATTAGCTATTATTGTTAGTATTAGTTAGTATTAGCTATTATTGTTAGTATTAGTTAGTATTAGCTATTATTGTTAGTATTAGTTAGTATTAGCTATTATTGTTAGTATTAGTTAGTATTAGCTATTATTGTTAGTATTAGTTAGTATTAGCTATTATTGTTAGTATTAGTATTGTTAGTATTAGTTAGTATTAGCTATTATTAGTATTAGCTATTGTTAGTATTAGCTATTATTGTTAGTATTAGCTATTGTTAGTATTAGCTATTATTGTTAGTATTAGCTATTGTTAGTATTAGCTATTATTGTTAGTATTAGTTAGTATTAGCTATTATTGTTAGTATTAGTTAGTATTAGCTATTATTGTTAGTATTAGTTAGTATTAGCTATTATTGTTAGTATTAGTATTGTTAGTATTAGTTAGTATTAGCTATTATTGTTAGTATTAGCTATTGTTAGTATTAGTTAGTATTAGCTATTATTGTTAGTATTAGCTATTGTTAGTATTAGTTAGTATTGTTAGTATTAGTTAGTATTAGTTAGTATTGTTAGTATTAGCTATTATTGTTAGTATTAGCTATTATTGTTAATATGAATGCAAATTTTGAGTCAGACATTTTTTTAAGTGGGGGGGGGGAATATCATTCTGCTACACGGACTAAAAAGTTTGAGAACCACTGTGCTAGAATCAGCATACCTTATTCCGACAAGGTAGGGTCTAGTACTACCTACCAAAGTAGCTTTGACTCTGCCGGCCTGAGTGCCGAGAATGGATCCTTGGCGAATATAAAAACAGCTGGACAGTTTAATGGCTTCAAACTAATTTTTAAGAGAGTGTCACAATACTAAACATATGTCAGCCATATTTTAATCTATTGATATTAGATTAAAAATGTCTGACATGTATTTACTGTTGTGACTTTATTATTTTGGGTCTGTTTTACGATAGGGGAAGAAAATTACTGTTGAACTATAATACTTGACTTTTGTCTTTAGACTTTAATGAAAGCCAGAAATTATTTTCTATTCGGCAATTTAAAGGTTTCGAAATTACTTTCGAATTTTAGAAGAACCAATAATAATGCGAAAGTTGAGCTCATTTCGCACATTACTGGGAAAAATCAAAACGCCCTATTTCAAGTTAATTCAACTTGACACAATAGACGCACCATCTTTTTTATATACTGCCTATGTATATGCAATATCGGTCGCACGGTTAAATAATTTGCATATTGGTTTTGAAAAAGGACATTTTATTAATTAACTATTTGTTATTGTTTTGATTTTAATGTTGTTACCCTAACCTGTTTTACAATATTGTTTTATTTCCTAGACAAATATTTAGTATTTTGTGTTAGAATGTTCCTTCGTTTAGAAGGACCGACTTGATTTTCAACAAGTTGTGATCTATTTATAAATTGTAAGTGAAAAGGCACACTGATTTCTTCTTTCTTTTCCTTTCTTTACAGTCATATTTAAAAGATGAATAAATTTGTTTCAAAATTACAAAAATGTTAATGTTGATCTATATGAATAAATGAGAAATATTTTATTTCGTGTTTACAACAAATTTATGAATAAAATGTTTATTATTTTAATTAATGTTTCAAGTATGGAACTTTGTGAAGTGATAGTAAAAATTATAAAATGCAAATGTAGATGTATCTTCCATTTTATCTATCTTGTTTTGCATAGGCCATTTTCTGTTTTATCACAACTGAAGCGTGATTGCTTCTCGCGTAACTAATTTTGAGAACTGAGACAAAAGTTTTTCTTGGTACCGTTGTTTGGTATATTTTGGTATGTGACCTATTGACTGAAGTGATTCAGTTGAATCTATCAGAGAATAAACATGTTTTTATCAGGAATGCATGGATTAAGTTTCTGTTTTATTCTCTAGATGTCTGGAAAAAAAATTTGTTTAAATTTTTTTTTTTTTTCTAGAATGTTTTTTATTTTGAAAATAAAACCTGATACATCTTTCAAGGTTTGGCATTTCTGTGATCTTTCTTCTTCTATATAATAAAGTGAAGCCGGTCTATTTCTCAAAATTTGTCATCGATAGCCTTGAATCTGACAAATTGGTATTTGATTTTGTCTAGCCAATTTTTCATTTTCTTACTTCCACCATTTTCTTTACAAGAAAATAATGTATTTTGATTTAGTTTCTTTCAAAATATACTTATTCCGGCTAGAAAGAGTGCTAAATGGGAACCTTTTTTAATAATGATCTAAACAGCAGCATCAGCTTAGGACATTAATAATAAAAAAAAAATATTTTCGTCATTGCTCTTTCAACTATCAGATGAACAATTACATGTGTTGAAAATAAATATTAAACTATTTTTTTTTTTTTTAGAATTCCTTGTAGTAATATGAGGTTCAAGCCTGGAAGCGGGTGTTTCTTCACTTTTCAATTATTAGTTACATGTTTCAGATTGTTTCTGTCAGTTTGGTTTCTGCTATTTTCACGTTTCACCTGTTGTACTTTCTGGCCTTTAAGTGCCATTTTTTTGTTGTAATCACCAGTCGCTAATGTCCAGGGAATTTAGCGATAAACCTTCTATTTAATCCGGTAGATTAAATAAAGTGTTAAGTTTGAAATTCACACAAGGTTACCACCATCGTCTATGACAAAAATGACATTTGCTGGTCGGAGTAAAATGAATGAAACAAGATGAAATATGTAAATATGTTTCCTCCAGTTTTCAGCAAGGAGGTATGCCAGGATCTTCTTCAGTGCAATATTGCACAGATGTCACTAACCAAAAAAAAATTAAATTAAATAAAGTCTGTAAATGGCATCATCATATTCTGTTTAACGCCTGCTTTACATGCTGGCATGTGTTGGACAGCTTTTAGAAATTGACTTCAAAACTTCCACTTCTTGTGTACCCAATGCTTGCAAGTACCACAAAACTTCAGTTGCATCCGACTTCCGTTCCACAAACTGAGCAAGGAAACTTTCCTCTTTCTTGGAGGCTTTCCAACACTACAACCACTAATCGTACCTTAGGTCTTGGTAACTGTCACTCTCAGACTTTTACTTTTTATAGCATTCCTTCAATTCTTTAAATAAAAAGTAAACCTTCCATTGTTTTACAGGCAAATGTAGTAATAAGAAATCGTTTATGAAAAAAAAAAGTTTGATAAATCACAACTTTGTACAATTGGGTTCGTTCACTGCACGTGATCCTCCACCGTTGTTTGAATTCGGCGATTGATTTCACCACTGGCCGTAGTATCAATCATGTGGTCTCGGTGACTGCTGTAACAAAATGATTTTCCTTCCAAATAAGATCGTAACTTCAGTTTAAAAGAAGCAACAATGTTTTACTTTGGGGTTACAATGACACTTGGTTTCTCTACCGAACAGCACGTTTGTCGATTTTTACACGTCTATCTTCCAACCGAACACAAACAATCAATCAGCGTAACACCTAAGGGCCCATCTGTCTCTGAGACCCACAGAAACCCAACTGACCTCGTCTTCCAATCTTGCTGGAATATATATAGATACCACTTTGACCACATCGTGAGATCACCCGAGACTTATCAGCTGTTAATTTATGGACATAAAAACTGACTAACCATAGGGGCCACTATCTGGTATGAACATAACTTTTTCAAAGTCTCAAGTGGCACAAAATCACAGCATGGAACTTCGTATCTAAGAAGACATTATTATTATTTCAAAGAGCCAGACAATTTCTTGGGTGGTCTAATCCAAGGTAGATATTTTGCCCATCACTGGTCTGTCGTCTGCAGCATGCATCCCACTAAA
>OY744542.1:49942530-49985030 GCA_963556195.1 Sepiola atlantica
TACTTAAAAGGCACATTTGCATACAAATGATTTGTAGATTAATTGGATGTGTAATGGGAGTCTTGAAGACAGGTTTAGATCTGATGACCTGAGAGGAAGATTAAATCTAGACAGTATAGAGAGATGTGTGCAGAAGAGTAGACTTCGATGGTATAGCCATGTTGAAAGAATGGATCAGAATTCTTGGTTTAGTAGATGTAGAACAGTTGAGATAGCAGGTTCAGTTCACAGAGGAAAGCCAAGGTAAACATGGACGGAAATGATAAAGATGGACCTGAGAGGGGATAAAAAAAAACCTGGGCAGAGATAGGTTACTTTGAAAGTCAATTTCTAGTACTTTCGCAGATTAGGACCCATGCTAACTTTGACCCTAAACCCTAACTCTTATGCTAACCCTAATCCCCACCCTAACTCTAACGATAGGGTCAAAGTTAGCATGGATCCAAATCTGTGAAAGCACCCAATTTCTTAAAGCCGTCCAACGCATGCCAGCATATAAAATGGACGTTAAACTGAATATGATGATGATGATGATGAGGTATATATATTTTTTAAATAAATAGTCTGTAAGCAGTAGATTCTACTGAACCTATAGAGTTCTGGCAAGTACTGTTACATGATAACCAGCCGCTCAAATTGTCTGGAACTACTGTGGGGTTGAACTGCTGAGAAAGCTGAAATATCAAAAACCATTTGAAAAAAGCTTTTTCTGGACAAATAAAACCTGACCGTACTTCGAAATGAATAAAACTAATTCTAAGATTTGTCGCTAGACAGTTGGTCCTTTATTTAGAGTTCCATATACAGTCAACAGCAAGGTGGGGGGAGAATAATCAGAGACACTTATTCTGGTTTAAGAGCCTGTCTCATCTCTCTTCTCTGATAACGTCCTTCTTCATCCAATTTTCTTCTGTTCTATGTTCCCATGTTTTGCCAGATCTGGCCGTTTATCCTTGCCAGACAGGGTGTCCTTGAACAATTATCAGTACAGCTGAACAGAAAATAACCCTTATTTAAAACTAATTGGCATACTCGACTTTCAAGAAATAAGTTACGGTAACAGGGTCAGTTGGTAGGTGGTGAGGTTCTTGACATTATTAGGTCTTTTCTTTCTGATCGAAGCTTGCGAGTAATTTTGGACGGTGGCTCTTCATTCTCTTTTCTTATCAATGCTGGTGTTCCCCAGGCCTCTATTCTACACCCAACACGGTTTCTTCTCTATATAAATGATCTTCCAGAGAATATTATTCAGAAAATTAACATCTATGCTGATGATATCACTCTCTATTCTGGTGTTGCTTCTCGCCCATCTCCCTTGGATCAGTTGAAATATATGGGTGATCTAGCAGTTGACCTGGGTTCAGTTGTTGATTGGGATACAAAATGGTTTGTGTCATTTAATCCTGTTAATACTCAGCTTGTGTCTTTCAATTGTAGGCGTTCCCCTTTTCTTCCTGAGATTCTCGTAGATGGCTCTGTTCTTGAGAACTGGACTTTGAAATTCTTGGTCTTTCTCTCTCATCAAATCTTTCTTGGAGTTCATACATTAGATCCATTGCTCTTTCTGCTTCTCGTAAAGTTGGTTCTCGCCCCAAACACTTTCTCACACCTGAGTCTATTCTCTATCTCTAAAAATCCACAATCAGACCATGTATGGAGTACCATTGTCATATTTGGGCTGATGAATCTCTGTCCAATTTGAAGGTTCTTGATAAGGTGCAAAAACGTATCTGTCATTTGATTGGCCCCATCCTTTCTTCTTCTTTGCACCCTCTCTCTCAGAGACATGTTGTTGCTAGTCTCAGCCTTTTCTATAAATACTATTATTACATGTGTGCTTCAGAATTGTATGATCTGTTTCCTGCTTCTTTTGTTCCAGCTTGTTTGACTCGTTAGTCTAGTTGTTTCCATCAATTCGCTGTTTTGATACCTCATTGTAATACAACTTCGTATTCCAGTAGCTTCTTTCCAAGAACTGAAGGCTTGTGGAACTCTCTTCCTGCTGACTGTTTTCCTCCTATCTATAGCCTTGATCTTTTCAAGACTAAGATCAATAGGCATCTCCTGTCTTTGCGATAATCATATTTCGTTCTTATCTCCTTACATCAAGTGGCTTCATGACTTGTCTGGAGCGATTTAAATAAAAAAAAAGAAAAAGTAACCTGAAAAAAAAAAACTAAACACACAGAAAACTATTAATGACAGAAGAAAAAGAATTGTACATTTATAAAGAGAAAAAGTTAAATTTTTTTTTTTACATCCAAAGTTTATCAAAATAACGCACAAAATAAATGAGATTGCAAGTTGAAATTGAAAGGAATTTTTACATCCAAAATTTATCAAAATAACGCACAAAATAAATGCGATTGCAAGTTGAAATTGAAGGGAATTTTTACATCCAAAGTTTATCAAAATAACGCACAAAATAAATGCGATTGCAAGTTGAAATTGAAGGGAATTTTTACATCCAAAGTTTATCAAAATAACGCACAAAATAAATGCGATTGCAAGTTGAAATTGAAGGGAATTTTTACATCCAAAGTTTATCAAAATAACGCACAAAATAAATGAGATTGCAAGTTGTAATTGAAGAGAATTTTTACATCCAAAGTTTATCAAAATAACGCACAAAATAAATGAGATTGTAAGTTGAAATTGAAGGGAATTTTTACATCCAAAGTTTATTAAAATAACTCACAAAATAAATGAGATTGCAAGTTGAAATTGAAGGGAATTTTTACATCCAAAGTTTATCAAAATAACGCACAAAATAAATGAGATTGCAAGTAGAAATTGAAGGGAATTTTTACATCCAAAGTTTATCAAAATAACGCACAAAATAAATGCGATTGCAAGTTGAAATTGATGGGAATTTCATTATATTTACCCGTTTTCACACTCAAAACAAGGCTGGTTTGTGATACCTACTTAAGAGTGAAAATCAAGCATTATTATCATGGAATGAGATGGACACATAACCTGACTATTGCTCTGCTTTGAACAGAACATCCTTGTATATTCAGTAAACTAGCCGCTATATCCTTTTCTAATTGAAAGTAATTTGAAACCTATTCAACTAAGATGGAGACCTTCAGAATGACCTGCTGGCAGAGGCGAGCCAAACTACAATTAAAACCGCATTCTTGGACTGCTCGGAAAAGCCCTCTTCTGTGGCTGCCAAGTATGTCAAGTGTGGAATAATATTCAGTGCTATAATTTAGTCACTAATTGTCACTTTTAGTGTACTAATCGTGATAACGAGTCTTTTCCAGAGAATAAAAGATATTTTCCTTATGTTAACTAGACAAACTGTTGCATTTAAATATAGCACTACATCTCTTAGAGGGGTTTTATGTCCTTTGTAGATTTGTTGTCATAGTTTTGTTTTTTTTTTAAAGTTTTTTTTTTAAAGTTTTTTTTTAAAGTTTTTTTTAAAGTTTTTTTTAAAAAGTTTTTTTTACTAATGATGTAATTTGTAGATTTGTTTTAATAGTTTTTGTTTTTTTAATTTTATTACATTTTTTACTAATGATTCACCACTGATCAAGGCCAAAAGCCACTCGAGGATAAAGGGTTAATGATTGTGATGGATTGTCAGTTGAAATGATGAACAATATTATGAGATGATGAACAGAATGAATTTTTTTTTATGTCAAGTATTTGTTGACATTGAATTTGAAGACGACCATTTTGTAGTCTGCAGGGAAGCAGTCTCATGGTAATGTGTTCCACAGATGGGGAGTTCTTAGAAAGAAACTGTTCATTGGAAATTTTCTTTGATGTTAGGCACACAGAGGAAGAAAGGAAAGTTCTTCGCAGTTGTGGTTGTAAAAAGAGCTCTTGCTGTGGATGTCTGACAAGAAGGAACTAGAGATTGAAGCTCAGTCGAGCACCTTCCATGAAAATAATGATAGAGTAGAGAAAGACTAGCAGTGTCTCTTCTGTGACAAAGGGACTGTAGAGAACGGAAGAGATTATCTCTCACTAGATTACGAAGTTCATTTTTTTGTACTCTGTCAAGCTGAGAAAGATTGCTCCGAGCGACACCTCCCCCGATGTGGTAGCACTACTCCATCTTAAGATGTATCTGACTCTTAGGGGATTGTATCAGGAGTCTGGTACTTTCTGGAGCGGTAGAATGATCCAACCAATATTCCAGCAACGGATTGGATATAATTCTTCTATTTTAGTAAAAGTCAGTTCTGAGATCTTGACATATTGCTTTCTCTGAGAGGTTTTTATCCTATGTGGGTCATCTTCATGCCTTGATTCTTCTTCCAAGGTTTCAGAATCATCTTGGCAATTTTGATCGCGCTTAATTTCGTCATCAGATGTTTTCGTTCTTAGTCTGCATAATCATAGCCGGAATCACTCATATTCGTCTCTGAGTATTTTTAGATCTGTATGAGCTTGTATACTGGTGCCATTTTCTCGTCTGGCTATTGTGGCCTCTTTGCATTAGAAAAGTAACCACTTTATAGTAGGTATCACAAACCAGCCAGTTCTGTGTGTGAAAATGGATAAATATAGTGAAATTCGCTTAACGTTCAACTTGTGATAACTTATTAATGTTTTGGGTTAGTTTGATAAAGTTTGGAAGTGAACAAAATTTAATATATTTCTCTTTATAAATGTCCAATTCTTTCTTTTATGTCTTAATATTCCCCCTCCCTCCCAGGTTACTACAAGTTAAGTTACTATTTTCAGTGACGGGTGATTTTTATTTTTTACTTTTTTAATAGATAATATAAAGCATTTTTAATAAAATTTAGCAAGGGGAATAACTCATTTTTACTTGAAGAATATAATAAGATTTCTCTCCCTTACAACGAAATTATTTCTTTTTCTGTATAAGTTTTTTAAAAAGTGTGCAAATAAATAAACATTAAAAAATGATTTCACTACATCCTAATTTTTTATGGAAGGTGCTCCAGACAAGGCATGACGCCACTTGATGTAAGGAGCTAAAAAAAAAATACTAGTTTTAAGGTAAAAAGCTAGCCAACGATAAGTGTTAGATGGATAGATTCCAACCCAGAAAACATCAATTTTCCCCCTTTGTCAGAAACATCGCTCATGAAATGTGATTACTAAAGGACAAAATAAGGGAAGCAAAAGTTACGAGGCTATGAAAGTAAACCCAAGATCCACTTTAATGTTTGTGTTTTTCAACTCAATGCACACATCTTAAAGGAAAAGAGCCATTTGTCAATATGGTGGGCTTAATATAGGGTTTTAAGTTGTCTTTCACAAAAGAAATCCAAATTGAAAAATCCAGTCAATTAAATTTTTACCCGATTATCAAATTGTGTTTCTGCCTGTTTTTACGTGGCTGAAATCTGAGTTTTGTTATTGATTTACTTTAAAAGAAAAATCGAGCTTGATTTCTACTGTGAATCATATTAAGAAGATTTAATGTGTTAGCTGTTGAAATGAAACTTATATGAACAGTCAAATTTGCACTTTCATGTAATTTTGTGTACATTTTTTAAATTAAAATTTTTTTTTTTTTTTTGCCTGGGCGAACTTGGTCTCAAAAGTTCTCTGAAGAGAACCTTACAAGGGTTGATCCTCAATTATGTAAATAACATAGAGTTACCCAAGTAGAGTTGGTGTCTGGCACTCATAGACTCAATGTTGGTGGTGTGTGTATACTGCAGCATAGTAGTAATTTTTTTGTTCTTTTTTTTGTTACTTTCGACTGTTAATAAAGACAGACAGATACTCAGGCAGACAGACAGAGACATACACTGATACACTGTATAAAATAAGAGCGGGGGGGGGGTGATGTCAAACGACATACAGTGACAGAGTGTGAGAATGATAGATAAAAATTGAATACGATATGGGTTACTTTATAAGTTAATTGCAAATTCCGGAGCTAATTAGAACAATTAAAATGGAAGTTTTTGCAGACATAACTCAATCCCAAGCATTTAATTTGTGTGATTAAAATAAATAAGAAAAAAAAAAGGCCTTAGGGAAACAAATGTTAATTAAACTTCAGTATAAAATTGGATTATGTCTCAACATAGTCATCGACTATAAGAATTGGTAGCTTTATCAAATTTTAAACTTTTATCTATCACTCTTAAATTTTTCTGGACCGTATTTCATCATCCAGATTCTTCAGACTAGGATCACAGTGTAGTATCGGTTGTGTCTTCGATCAGAAAAAGAGATCCTTCTAGACTGAGACAATTTAAATTTTTGTTCTAATCAAGAGTACCCGTTTTTTTTTTTTTTTTTTTTTTTTTTTGACAGCTAGATTTCTTCCACATTAAAAACCGATCTTGTGTCTAATTTTGCCCTCATGTGGGAAGGAAAGTAAATTGGTACTTCTAGACCAATTCAAAATAATAAAAAAAAAAAAATTTTTTTTCAGAAACAAAATGGATTCGATTTCAAATTCATGTTAAATCCATATCTTTGTCTTCTAACGATCATCAAGATATCATAAACCTTCATTTGTTTTTGGGATTCGAATGAAAAATTTTTTTTTTTTTAAATCTTACCCCTGAATTGGTTTTACAAAAAAAAAAACTGACCCCAACTCCTGTAAAAATTGCCAATCCCTACTCCATATGACTTAGGTATTTTTTTTTTTTTATAAATTTGATTTGTCTGTTTTTTTACTGCATATCAACCCTTTTTGAACACAAATTGCTATTTTACCCATATTTGTGGGTAGGGGGTGCAGATTCAGACTCCCCCCCCCCTCAACACTATTGGAGCATAAATTACTACACTAGATCCAATAGAATTTGAACTATAACTGATTCAATAGACAATAACATTGATAAACTTATAGATAAATCAATTTTCTTTCGTTTTATCTATTGTTTGACAGGATTTTATGGCTTTATAGCGGTCTTATGAGTCTTTTTTTTTTTTTTTGTCTTTTTCGATGCTGTTTTAGTAACGTTTTACAAGCAGTGAGCATTGCTATATTAAGGATTTGTATCCTTTAAAATCGTATTCTGCAAGAAATTATTTGAAATTTATTCAAGAATACACATCGATTATTAAGCAGGTAAAATCTAATATATAAAGTTTTCCTGTCGGATTTTCAAAGTCAAACCCAAATAGCATTTAAGCTGACATATCGAACTTTCTTCTGCCAATTTTCATTTGTTACTGTTGGTAATAGGGAAATATAATAACATAGTTTGCTACAATTTAGTTTTTTTTAAGTTACTGAGTTCAGCTCAAACGACTGATGATATAAAACGTTTTTCAATAATCACTGAAATAAAAAAAATAATATTAGCAAGGGGAATCACTTATATTTTAATTGAATAGTAATAGTTGTATACTTTACACCTAAAATTTTATTTTCTCTGTATAAGTTTAAAAAAAAAAAAAAAGTACAAACAAATAATAATTAAAAACTAAAATGACTCCACTGTATCCCGGACAACATCGGGTAGGTACAGTTTTGTATGAAACATTGCAAAGATAATAACCGTAATCAACTTTTTAAAAAGTCGGTCTAAAAATTGACGAATATTTATTTATTTATTTATTTATTTATTTATTTTTTTATTTTTTTTATTTTTTTATTTTTTTTATTTTTTTATTTTTTTTATTTATTTATTTTATTTATTTATTTTTTATTTTTTTTTATTTTTTTAAATTTTTTTATTTATTTTTTTTTATTTATTTTATTTTTTTAATTTATTTATTTTATTTATTTATTTATTTTTATTTTTTTATTTTTTTTTTTAATTTATTTATTTTATTTATTTTTTAAATTTATTTTATTTATTTTTTTATTTATTTATTTATTTATTTATTTTTTTTGACAACCTAAGATATTGCTGCATGTTGTCTTGCCTGTGGTTGTGTGTGTTGTGTTTGGCGATGTTGAAATTCAAGAAGCACTTAAAAGTTTGCGGATTTCATTGATAAGAGCTGACATATTTGTCAATAACAGCAGGTCGTACAAATATAATTGTGAATTGAGAAATGTTATGCGTCATGCTTGATGTTTATCTTTACTCCGAAATGTCTAAAAATGTGAACATGATGTAGATAAAACTATTGCAACTTGTTTTATCTCCGTTATTTTTATGGAGAAGGATCATTGCTGGCAGCTGATTGGGTGAGCTGCTGACTAAAGTAAGATATCCAAGTCAATTTTTGTCGGCCATTTTTTATTTTTCGTTTTGATGGCATGATTTCCTAGATTGCGTCTGGCTCACCAGTTGATATTTGATCAATGTCATTTGGATGACGATACCTAATGTTACAAGACCCAAAACCCTTAAAGTATGCATATATATATATATATGTATATATATATATCATCATCATCATCAACCGGTTTATTTGTTAAATCAGGCCACAATTAATCCTCTGATGAGGGTGGGACCTAATTGTCTAGTCTTGATCTAAGTCTTCCCCTCCATCCTTGTCTTTGGTGAGACCCGACGGAATTAGCAATCCAGCCATTGCTGCGCTCAACATGCCCCAACCAACGCAGTCTGCTCCTCTGCATGAAATTATATATATATATATATATATATATATATATATATAATATTTTTTTTGAAAAAACCATAACAATGTGTAGTGCTAAAATAAATAAAATTTATTTTAATCTGAGCTTTCGAGAAATAAAATTCTCCTTGTCAAAGAGTGTTTTTCTTTTTTTCTTCTTCATCCGATGGTAATGGACTTTTGGGTCAGAAAATCACGTTATGTCTGTAAGCGAGGCTACGCCAATTTGAATTAGAAATGGTATTTAGGCATATTTTTTAAATCATTGTTTTGTAATAGTATTTATTTAAAAAAAACAAAAACCCATAACAATGTGTAGTGTTAAAATAAATAAAATTTATTTATTTTAATCTATAATATATAAAGATAAAGCTATAATATATATATATATATATATTACACATACTTTTACCATTCTGCATTGCTATCAACCTTCATATATACTTACATATATATATATATATATATATATATATATATATATATTGTTACACCGGCCGTTCTTACACAGGAGAAACTACACCGGTTGTCACTATGAATAGTGCGAGTCACCAGAGACACAGAAGACAAAGCACAGACTTGTAACTGTCTAGCTAAGTGCTAGTCACTTTCTTACTTTGTTAATACACTTGTTAAACCAACCCTCAACTTGACTTCCTTTATTTATTATTTACTGTTGGACAACTTCACAACATATATATATAGTAGTAAGTTTTTGAAAGGCTGTGGGCAATGCAAATTTCGGGTAAGATGCAACTTGCATCTTACCCGGAATTTGCATTGCCCACAGCCTTTTAAAAACTTACTACTACTATACCCATAAATGCTTCAAGCAACTACCATTCTCTACTATATATATATATATATATATATATATATATATATATATATAAATTATTTAATGATAAATATTTCATTATCTACAGACGTATACGTTTCATCCTTTTGGGATCATCAGTGTAGAGATAATCATTCGAACCCTGGAACAAATCCCGACGCCCTAACTGAAGCGGCCATTCTGAATGACTATATGAATTGGTGAGGAATAAACCCTATTATGCCGAGCAGGCAACGATATTCAGCCGTCTTAACAGTGTTGAACAAGGAGAAACATACATTATAGCTATGATTTGACGGCTGTATTATTACTTCTCACTAGAGGGCCCAGCCGAAATGGGGGCTACAAATAATCTATCTATCTATCTATTTATATATATATATCTATATATGAAGCCACCATCCGCCCATGCATGGAGTATTGTTGCCACATCTGGGCTGGTACATCATCTACTAGTCTCTCCCTCCTTGACAAGGTCCAAAAAAGAGTCGCCAACCTAATAGGTCCCTCACTGTCAACCAAGCTCCAGTCCCTGTCCCATCGCTGCAATGTAGCATCCTTGTTCTTGTTTTACAAATACTTCAATGGATTGTGCTCCGATGAATTGGCTGCTCTGGTGCTCCCTCAACGTAAGTTCACTAGACCAACTCGACAATCGACTAAATCCCATCCATTCACTGTGGAGGTCCCTAGATGCCGGAGAGCTTTCTACTCAAATAGCTTCTTTCCTTGTGCTGCTGGCCTCTGGAACTCCCTTCCTGCCCCCTGTTTCCCCGACGGTACTGACATGCAGAAATTTAAAACTAATGTAAACAGACATCTCGCTGCACAGATCCCAATTTAGGTTGACCCCCCCCCCCCCCCAACCGTCTCCGGTTTTTTTTCTTCTCAGTAGCCCTTACGTCTACAGTGGCGGCCTGCCTTGTCTGGGGTGAACTATGTTAAAATATATATATATATATATATATATATATATATGATAGATTGCACCAAATTAAAAATATATTTATGTGCTATTTAATAATATGATATAAGTTTGGCTAATGTAATATGATGTTTGGTCTCAAAGTTATAAGCATTTTACTGCAGGGCGTATACTTCAAAACTCGAGTTGCGATTTTTTTTGGTCGTACTGCAAATCAGGCACCCGCTTTTTTGAATGTCGGCGAGAAACCTGCTGTGAGCATCTTCATTTTGAAACCTTTCGGGCATATTTGATGACCTTGTCGACATTATCGAAACTGTTTAACTGGTTTCTCATTCTTCTATTGATCTATTTGAAGATTCTTCAGACCATTTTAATGCATTCCGTCCCACTTTGCGATCGGAATTTATTTCAATCTTCTATCCTGTCGTGGGAAGGCATTCTATTTTTTCTCAGGAGTCAGTGAGACTAAATATTTTCCTTTTTATGAGTGAACTTGATAGTGAGAAATTTCCAGGCTTTAAAAAAAAAAATGTTTTTTCTTTCTATTAACGAGTCACCACTTATGAAGGCTAAAGCCACTCAAGGATAAAGGTTAGTGAGACTGAAAGATATGGATAGATTGTTATCATACTGCTTTTTTTTTTTTCAATTTCATTGTTTTTTGATTTCTTTGGTTCAGCTTTATCTACAACCCTAACGCATTAGGACTTTCACTCTGGGATAACATGCCTTTACACCAAGCAAGACATTTCTGTGAACCACCACAATTCCGATTCTCTGATGCACCGAGCAAAATGTTCAGTGGGTCGCATGATTGCAAATAACGGACTTGCTGCAAGTGAGTAATATTTAACAAAGAGAGACGAGACCACACAAGAGATTGGAAATATGTCTGATCTGGAGTTTGGGCCACCCGGAATTCTATTTGTCCACTTAAGAAAATAATGATTTTTTAGATAAGAGGTTCCCTGCTCTAGTTATGGACCACTTGAGTTTTTGCCAGGAATAATGGCCAGTACCACTGGGCATTGAGTTGTTCATGTTCATGGATTGGTAGGTTTCAGGAGATTGCTGGCTGTCCATTGTCTCAAGTGGTCAGTTTCTGGGTGGTCGAGTGAGGATGAACTGAAAAGAGAGACGGATGTAGTTAGTTTTGGTGAAAGTAGATGTATTCCAGCAAATGGGTAGGGGAAGTCTGGGAGAGCTGGCCCTCTGGGTGTGACACGGTCAGTTTGGTCTGTGTGTCTCTCCTAGCAAGATGGGCCCTTGGACTTATACTTTGATTTGGTCGGGTTAAGAATTCTTATTGGCAAGTCCGTTATTCAGTAGAGGAAAACTAGCGTCAAATAAAAATCTTTTAATTGCTTTAAACGGGATTTGCGATTTTATTTGGAGGAAGAATTCTTCTGTTTCGGCAGCGACCGAGACTAAATTGAAAGTGCGACAAGTGTCGGAATTTAGCAACAACTTTGGCACAAGCTGACGATCACGGCATGTGCAGTGAACGCATACACTCTTTTTGTTTTATTAATGAGTCACCACTTATCAAGGCTAAAGCCACTCGAGGATAAGGGTTAGTGAGACTTAAAAATATGAATAGATTGTTATCGTAGCGGTTTTTAAAATTTTTTAATTTCATTGTTTTTTGACTGATTTTTTTTTTTATGGAAATCGCTCCAGACAAGGCATGAAGCCATTAAATGTAAGGAGCTAACAAGAACGAAATATGATTATCACAAAGACAGGAGATGTCTATTTGCCTTAGTCTTGAAAAGACCAAGGCTATAGGTAGGAGGAAAACAGTCAGCAGGAAGACAGTTCCAGAAGCCTGCAGTTCTTAGAAAGAAGCTACTGGAATAGGAAGCTGTAATCAAAACAGTGAATTGATGGAGACCACTAGACCAACGAGTCGAACGAGCTGGAAAAAAAGAAGCAGGGAATAGATCACACAATTCTGAAGCACACATGTAATAATAGTACTTATAGAAAAGGCTGAGACTAGCAACATCACGTCTGTGAGAGAGAGGGTGCAAAGAAGAAGAAAGGGTGGAGCCAATCAAATGACAGATACATTTCTGCACCTTATCAAGAACCCTCAAATTGGACAGAGATTCATCAGCCCAAATATGACAACAGTACTCCATACTGATTATTACTTATCACTTTTACCCATTGTGCAAGAATATGCTGTGGTTAACACCAATCGCTCGCTCCAGAAAAAAAAAAGAAAGATTAGATCGGCTTACGTGACACAATATCCTGACATGGAGTCCTAATTCTAATCTTTAAACTTCTAATAGAATTTTCCTCTGTTCTTCTTACTCTAGCCTATGTGGAAAAATACCGTTTTTAACATTATTTTTGCACCCTACCCCATCTAATCTTGCTACATATCACGTTTTTTTTTGTTTACTTAGATGATTTCTCATTTTATTTTTCAGCAACGTAAAAACCAACACATGATCCTCAGCAAATTACAAGCAGAAAAAGTAGACTTTGAAAAAATCGACATCACTGATCCGAAACTGAATGATGAAAAATCACACATGCGAGAAAAGAGTAAGTCTCGGAAGGAAGGATCTTTCCCTCTACCGCCTCAAGTTTTTAATGACTCGGAATATTGTGGGGTAAGTTTTCAAAAAAATACCTTATTCAAAATTTTTCATTCAGATGAAAAAATGTATTTTAAATTTCTTTTCCTGAACGCGGATAATTTGTATAATCATTCGGACTACTATTCTCATCTTGGATGTTATTTTCACAACGTTTCGGTCGATGTAACCTCTGATCTTCTTCAGGCACATCTTTCCGAACGTGGGAACTTTCCTGTCAGATTCAGGACCCTATAAGAAAATTCTGTATACATCCCAGAGTCCAACAGAAAAAGTCCCAAGTTCGAAATGATGTACCGTTTAAAAAAGTGCAATCCGGTAATGAATTTGAAGCAACTTCTCAATATCAGAAAAGACTGAAACTAGCAACATCTTGTATGTGAGAGAGAGGGTGAAGAGAGAAGAAAGGATGAGGCCAATCAAATGACAGATACGTTTCTGCACCTTATCAAGAACCTTCAAATTGGACAGAGATTCATCAGCCCAAATATGACAACGGTACTCCATACATGGTCTGATTGTGGATTTTTAGAGATAGAGAATAGACTCAGGTGTGAGAAAGTGTTTGGGGCGAGAACCAACTTTACGAGAAGCAGAAAGAGCAATGGATCTAATGTATGAACTCCAAGAAAGATTTAATGAGAGAGAAAGACCAAGAATTTCAAAGTCGAGTTCTCAAGAACAGAGCCATCTACGAGAATCTCAGGAAGAAAAGGGGAACGCCTACAATTGAAAGACACAAGCTGAGTATTAACAGGATTAAATGACACAAACCATTTTGTACCCCAATCCACAACTGAACCCAGGTCAACTGCTAGATCAGCCGCATATTTCAACTGATCTGAGGAAGATAGGCAAGAAACAACACCAGAATAGAGAATGGTATCATCAGTATAGATGTTAATTTTCTGAATAATATTCTCTGGAAGATCATTTATATAGAGAAGAAACCGTGTTGGGCCTAGAATAGAGCCCTGAGGAACACCGGCATTGATAAGAAAAGAGAATGAAGAGACACCGTCCAAAATTACTTGCAGACTTCGATCAGAAAGAAAAGACCTAATAATGTCAAGAACCTCACCACCAATACCATTCCCTTACCAACTGATCCTGTTACCGTAACTGTTGTTTCTTGAAAGTCGAGTATGCCAATTAGTTTTAAATAAGGGTTATTTTCTGTTCAGCTGTACTGATAATTGTTCAAGAACACAGTCTGGCAGGGATAAATGGCCAAATCTGGCAAAACATGGGAACAAAGAACAGAAGAAAATTTGATGAAGAAGGACGTCATCAGAGAAGAGAGATGAGATTTTTTAATTTTCTGAATAATATTCTCTGGAAGATCATTTATATTGAGAAGAAACCGTGTTGGGTGTAGAATAGAGGCCTGGGGAACACCAGCATTGATAAGAAAAGAGAATGAAGAGACACCGTCCGAAATTACTTGCAAGCTTCGATAGTTAAAGGGCACAAAACTAAGCTATTTTCTTTACCAAAGAATAAATGAACATACTTTCTCTTGGAATATTTTTTCGATAAAAAATATTTATACACACTTTCTTGTTAAACTCCATTGCAATAAAAGTACAGTGACCTTCACCTCATGTGTGGTTATAGCAATTCCCTATTGTGTGATTTACAAAATGAATGTTTCAGATGGATAATTGGTTTTCAACACGGAGCTGGTAAATGACGGCAATGTGGTCCGCTCCATTTTGTATACTTTTGTCCCAAAGGGCATGTTAGTCTATAGATTATTCATGGAAATTGCTTGCGAGCGCTTCTGTGAGATGGTCAATTCTTCAATGGGAGGAAGAATTACACTTTAGCATAGTGGAGAAGAGAATGTTAATTGGAAATTTGATGTTTACTTTCTAAGTGAGTAGAAATGGTGATTTAACAATAAAATCTAGATTGTCCTTATAATTGCGTTATTTATGTTTCGGATTGTTTATTTGCATCTTGCTTGCTTGGTCATGTGTCCTATTGCACAGATGACCAAGTGAATATACGAGGCCTGTCTAAAAAGTATCCGACCGTAGGCCAGAAAAAATATTTCAAATACGTGACGGGGTTGGGACCCTAATCCCCTTCAAAGTAGGGTTAGATTCAACAGGTGTTTGGAGAAGATGCGATGGGTGTAACACAAATTAAGGAGTGGTTCAACCGATTCAAAAATGGCCGCACATCAGCAGAGAGTGACCAGCGTTCTGGCAGGCCCCAAACTGCTCGGAGTGCAGCTGTTGTTGAGATGGTGCGAAAAAAAAGAGATAATGCGGAACGCGACGGCGGAAATAAACACCATTCCAAAAGAAGATTTCCAGAGGTGTTTCCGGCAGTGGATGGATCGGTGGGCTAAGTGTGTGCAAGCACAAGGGGCCTACTTTGAAGGAGATTGGGGTCTCAACCCCGTCACGTATTTGAAATATTTTTTCTGGCCTAAAGTCAGATACTTTTTAGACAGGCCTTGTATCCCTTTTGAAATGATGTCTGTCAGGATCAATACTATTAAAAAAAAAAAAATTACTTTCTTCTTCCTTAAAAAAATTGTCAGCTAAATTTTTTTTGAATAAATAAAACATGTTTCTTTATTATGTTTCTAAATTTTTGAGATGAGGATTGATAATTTGTATTATTTTGATTGTTCTCATCTTAGGGTCCCAATTCCGTCACGTATTTGAAAAATTTTTTTCTGGCCTAAGGTCGGATAACTTTTAGACAGGCCTTGTATAGCGTTGTGGCAGCTCTAACAAGCCAGTTTGTTGCGTTCCTTATCTTGTAAGAACTGACACGTCTCAATAGCAGTGGCCATAGTGGAATTGACCTGTGTCTCTCCTTCTCTTGTGATGTTCATAGCAGCAGCAGCAGCCTGTTGCTCTTGCTGTAATAACAACAGTACACATTCTTGTGCTGATGTTCGGAGTCAAAAGTTGTATTTTGTAGAATAACAACAAATTCAATTTACGCTTCAATATTCTTCTTCGTTTTATTTTCTCTTTGAATTCTTCTTCAGAAGATTGTTACTAGATTACTAGAGATGTTCACGCGGGTTCGCTGGTCAGAAATAATTCCAAATATAGTCATGTTTACAATTTTTGCCCTGAAAGAAAAGTTAAAAATAACATTTGCAATATGAGGTCAAGTAATAACAAAAAAAAAATGCTAGCACGATAGTGTTAAAAAAAACAAAAAAACTTGTTGACACTGTGTTTCTTACTAGCTGCTCTAAAACGGCAAATAGTTTTTTTTACAAATTAAAACGAATTTAGTTTTATTTAATCATTTTAAATCTTAAAAATACCCTCCAAAATTATTATTTAAATGTTTAGGTCTTCTTTAAATACATTCTTCACTGAGATAGTCTTTATTTAATTTTATTGTTTTATGAAACAGAAAATCTGTTAAAAGAAAAAAAAAATGAATTTTGTTTCTTTACGTTAAAACATATTTCAGTTATTTTATGGACCTAACCGATAATTGCCCCTAGTGATCTCAAATGGAATCTAAAGAAAATTTCAATGGTGTTTTTTAGATTCTGTGAAAAATTTAACCAATAAAAAAAAACAACTTATATTTAACTAATCTGTTAGCAGTTAGAACAGTCAAATAAGAGTGTTCTAACTGTTAACATATTAGTTTTAAAATGTATTTTTCGCTGAGATTCTTTGTTTAATTTTATTTTTGTTTTATGAAACAAAGAAAATCTACTTAAAAAAATGATTTTCGTTTCTTTACGTTCTAACATATTTCAGTTATTTTATGGACCTAACTGATAATTGCCCATAGTAACCCTAGATTGAATTAAAGGAAAATTTCAATGGTGTTTTTAGATTCCTTGAAAAATGTAACCCTTATTGAAACTTATGAATGTTCTAACTGTTAACATATCGCTTTCTATAACACATATAATATATATATATAAAAATAATATGGGTCGTTCATTCAAAAGCATTGCTGGGTTTGTATTATAAAATTGAAAATATAAGCCATTATCAATGCAAGATTAATTTTTTTACTTTAATCTTATTAATTTCGGAATAAAATTTCATCATCAGAATTGACCAGTATTGCCATTTTTTTTTTTTTTTTTTTTTTTTTTTTCATCAAAAAACAAGAATAAACAAACTTATTTGTTTTGTTACTTGATAAATGTCCTTGGTGCGATGTTTCCACGCCGGTGTAATTGGCGGTTATGAATTCAAATTCTGGTTGTCGAACGAAGAAGAGCGTTGGCTCGCTCGTAATTGATAAAAATAATATGGGTCGTTCATTTAAAAGCATTGCTGGGTTTGTATTATAAAATTGAAAATATAAGCCATTATCAATGCAAGATTAATTTTTTTTTTTTACTTTAATCTTATTAATTTCGGAATAAGATTCCATCATCAGAGTTGAACAGTATTGTCATTAAAAAAAATTTTTTTTTGATCAAAAAACAAGAATAAACAAACTTATATCGAGAGAGAGAAGATTAATAACATGTCAGTCCTCGCTCACGCCAGAGAAGTGCTCCGACTCGTGACATCACTTCCTTTGAATATGTCAAATTAAATTACCTAACTTTAATTGCTAGTGAAAATTTCCTATTTTTATGTAATTTAATTTCTAGTAAAATTTCCATTTTCTTTATAATCTAACACATTTCACACCATATTACTACAAATGTAGATGTTAGTGAAACGATACTTTGGACTGAATTCTATATAGAGGTTGTGAGTTCAATCCCTGGCGAAAGAACTTAAAAAAAAAAACAAAAAAAACAAAAAACAATAACTGACACGAGATATCTAATCCATGTTGGAGCCATTGCATATTTTTGGTGTTCATTATTTTTATTATTACTATTATTATTTGTACTCACTAAGAGTTCTCACACAAGTCATCAGTGATTGCTCACCGACAACCGGTGGTATTCCCTGGAGTCTGAGTGGCAACAAGTCTCCCCATATTTCCAGTATTCTCCATCTCTTTTCGATAGCCACCGCAAATAACCTTGCAGTATCGCAACAGCCGTTTACCATTGATTTCTCGCTGGTAAGGACCATTGGTCTTCTCTGGGATTTGGGTGGCAATAAGCCTCCCCAAGGTCCCAGCACTCTCTGCACTTCCAGTGGAGGTCTGGTTTGTGCTGTCCCTCCTCGGTCTTCTCATCCTCCTTGACCCTATGCTAATATTTTGTGTGGTGTCAGCCTTCTTCTTCATAGCTTATTAGACAGAACCAAATTAACTTAACAGCTCAAAGTCATGATTTCATATTCTTTTGATATATTTGTAAAATAAATATCTTGACTGGAATACCAGATCTAACATATAAAGTTATCATGTCGGATTTTCCAAGTCTGACCCAAATAGCCTTTAAGCTAACAAAGCAAACTTTGTTTCTGACTAGCCAATTTTCATTTGTTATTGTTGTACAATGTTATTGACTATATAATAACATGCTTTGCTACAATTTATTTTTAAAATTACTTAGTTTTGCCCAGACAATCTGATAATATAAAGCATTTTTAATAAAATTTAGCAAGGGGGATAACTCATTTTTACTTGAAGAATATAATAAGATTTCTCTCCCTTACAACGAAATTGTTATTTATTTTTCTGTATAAGTTTTTAAAAAGTGTGCAAACAAATTGTTATGGTGCCGTACCTGTACGAAGACCAAATGGACTCGTCCATCCATAATAAAATGTGAGAAGCATTCCAACTCACAGACTTCTTCCAACCCAGTTCTATACTGGCAGTCCAGAATACCACTTCTTCTATATATATTCTTTTTCTTCAATAATATATCTTTGTTCCTGTAACTCTGTGTTTCCGTGTCTTTATTTCGGCCTCTAACAGGGTCACAACACAAATAAACATTAACAAATGATTTCACTACATCCTGTGCAACACTGGGTAGGTACATTGTTTATAAATTCGCTGTTTTTTTAAATTTTTTTTTTTTTATGGAAGACGCTCCAGACAAGGCATGAAGCCACTTGATGTAAGGAGCTAAAAAAAAATATATACTACTTTAAGGTCAAAAACTAGCTAACAATAAGATTCCAGCCCAGAAAACAGCAATTCTTCCCTCTTTGTCAGAAACATCGCTCATGGAATGTGAGGAGTAAAGGACAAAATAAGGGAAGCAAGAGTTACGAGGCTACCGAACTCACTTAAGATGAAACATTGACACAAAACTCCGGCAAACTATTTAATCTAATGCCATTTGTATGTTGATATAACTAATCTTAAATTCTCAATTAAGTCGGTCTAATCCGAAGATAAAGTTATTGCAAAAACAATTTCTGATCTAATCACGTTAATTGGACAAAGCACAACAATAAAATTTGCAGAAAATCAAATGTCATTAACATTTAAGATAATTGATGTTAATAAAGCGTGTATTTTGGTACTTAGCCGAATTACTCGCCCATGTTGGTTATACTTCCTCAAAGAGCTTTACGAAACCGGTTTTTAAGCATTGGAGTATCCATCCCATAATGGGTTTGTAGCAAATAGCCGAAAATAATCAGTTTGTTTAAACGTGGCAAAATCAAAGAGAAAAATATGGCCGTCTTAACAGCTCTTCCCGCGAGGCATCTTCGTTGGTTTGGTCACACTCTTCGTGTCGAATTCATAAAAAAAAGACGCCAATCTGGTTCCACTTCCGGGGTGTGACTTTTCCAGTGCCTCCGATCGACCGGTCTGATGCTACCAGATCAGGCTGTCTGAAGATACCGGCTTCCTGACCAAAAATGCTCCAAACATTGATGTTATTGTTTTTTTTTTCCTTTCCCTTTGCCAAACTCAATTATTTTCTGCAAAGCCAAAAACAAAAATAACATTTTTCTTCTCAAAAGTAACAAAACACAACATCATAAAACACAACAATCATAAAACACAACAATCATAAAACACAACAATCATAAAACACAACAATCATAAAACACAACAATCATAAAACACAACAATCAAACCAAATACCATCGAATAAATACTTGAACATATAAAGAACTTGAAGCATAAAAACTTTTACCAAAATGACTGTATTTAGCATTAAATAACCAGAGGAGGGTTGATATGCCGTAAAACAAAAGAACCGATTGACCGACATACCTCAAACTCATGTGCTGTGGTTTTTCTTCATTTGTGTCGAGATTCTAGCGTTGGCAGTTCATAATTTACATGCATAACATAAAAAAATAACGGACACAGGCATTTTATAGAGACGACTTGTTGGACACACGTGTGTGTGTGTGTGTGTGTCATTAGGGTCTTGTCACTAATCGTTACATCTGAACTGAATTCCCAGCTTTCAAATTCAGTCAATCAGCTAAGATTGACTGTGAAGTCGCTGATTGCAACCCTTCTCCCCCAGTCTCCGGTGTCGATCTGCCCATCGAGATCATTCGCTGTCGAGCTCCATCAACAATCTGCCCTCAACAGCCAGTGACCCCACCCAATATATCTACTTTCAATTGGAAATCGGATGCATGCGATTTTCTGCCTGTGGCTCAGTACGGTGAAGTAGGACGTAAAACTGATTATGGATTCAGCAACTACTGGACAGACTTTCATGAAATTTGGAACATAGTTAGTAGATGTGAAAGGGAGTGTAATGAGTGTAATGTAGTTTATTTTTAGTTTGTTTATATGTCATTTTGAGGTGAGCAAAGGGGACAGAACACACCCTTTTGAAAATAAATTGACCCATGAAAGTTACTCTTTCATCCTTAGCATACTGTTGCATGTGGTATTATCCCCCATCCCAACCCCAAAAAATGCACGGTAACCCTCCTCATATATATATATATCTTCCACTCTATAATAAAGACCAATGTATATTTATTTATTTATTTATATATATATATATATATATATATATATATATATATAATCATCATCATCATCATCATCATCAACCGGTTTATTTGTTGAATCAGGCCACAATTAATCCTCTGATGAGGGTGGGGCCTGATTGTCTAGTCTCGAAATCTAAGTCTTCCTCTCCACTCCTGTCTTTGGCAAGGCTTGATGGAATCCATACCCATGGCCTTCCTATCACGTTTGACTACGTCCTCTCAAGTCAACTTGGGTCTGCCAGTGGTGATGTTCTCTGCTGGCACATTCAACTGTCAGACTTTAGCAATCCAGCCATCGCTACGCTCAATGTTAACCAACCAACGCAGTCTGTTCTTTCGCATGATGTCCGCAAGGCTTTTCAAGTCGACCTGTGAGAGCAGGGATTCAAAAGAAACGTATTGTTCAGGCCTCACCAAACAGATCCATCTGACCATTGCCCTGTCATATATATATATATATATATATATATATATATATATAGTGTTTATTTAGGCAGCATATTTTCATTTAGTCAAACATTATTAAATAACACGGAGTGGTTTTGTTTGATGCAACTTTTTTTTTTTTTTTCAATTTTCCGAATTGTCCATCTAATGTTTCGGTCAAATTGATGTAAATATGATCCATGGGTTTCTTGTTCCATTCTTTTTTCTTTTTTGCAAGTACTTTCGATTTGAATCGTCAAATCATCTTCAGGCGGTATTAGTTTTAGTGTTTTTACAAATTATGACTTTATTGTTGTGCTCATTTTTGAATTATAACGGCAAGTAGTTTATAACTTGAAAAAGCGTCTGTAAAGTTGAAATGTACATGAGAGCGTGATGGCGTTCTACACATATGAGAGATTTAAAAGTTTGACTGTTTAAGCCGTTAAGAAATTGATGACGTTAAATAAAGTGCATACAATTCAAACGCATAACTACCTAATGGCTAAGAATTTGGTAATGTCAATTATTATGCTAGACACTTTAAAATGTTGCGACTAGTTTCATAATTGACATTATCAATTGTGGGATGTTTAGTTTTTATGTAGAGGGCTTCGAGTATTTTAAATTTTTTTATATTGGTATCGTGGTGTATTATTTTGGTATTGTTAACAAGGATGTTTCTATATTGGGAGGGGGTGCAGTTATGTTTTTTAGGTGTTGGCATATAGAGCTAGTGTCGGAGAGATGTAGGGTGAGTCGTCGGGATAGTGTTGTGGAAGTGAAACCTATGTAAGAATTAGTTTTTTTTATTGTTGTCGGAGATACATTCTCCCATAGGACATTGGAACTGATATATTACATTGGTTCTTCCTAATGTATTTTGGGTTTGAGAAGTGTTATTTTTAACAACATAGTTTGATGTTTTCATTTTTTTATAATAAATGATAAATCGTATTTTATCATCGGAATTGGTGGGGGATATATAGCGATATATTATATTTTTAAGAGCTTTTTCATCCAATTTAAAGTTTGGATGCATTTGGTTACAATAGAATAGATTTATGTAGTGGGAATTATTTAGCTTATTATTAGTAGGATTGTCTAAATTTCTAATCATTAATTTTATTTGTTCATCAACCATATAATTGGGAAATTGATTATTAATTAGGACTTGCTTTATGTTTTTTAATTCATTAAAAAATATTTTTTTGGATGAGATTAATTTTGCACGGTTTAATAGATTTTTGACCATAGCAATTTTATATCTATATGGGCATTCACTTTTAAAACTTAAAATACAGGTGTTAATAGATGTAGGTTTTTTTATAGGGAGAGGTGATGAATGCATCACTGTTGGAGTCAATGAGAACATCTAAAAACGGAATTTTATTGTTAACATTAAGCTCATGAGTGAATTTAAGAACTGAATTATTTTGAAAAGTATCTTGTAATTATATATATATATATATATATATATATATATATATATATATATATATACTTCTATCCAGTCACAAAAAAGTTACTGAGTAAAAATGTGCTGAATATGAAACCATTTTAAGTGTTTAGGGAAAGCGAGTCAGACAACCTCAGTCGTCTGAAATTAATTTTGAAAGAAATCTTCATTCTAAATAAAAAGTCAATGGTGGGTGTTGTTTTTTCTTTAGGTCATTAGAAATGATATTAATTATTAAAAATTGAATTACTAACGTAATTCTATGATTAGTGTGAACACTGGCAAAATAATTTTTCTTTTTTGTCATTTTTCTGTCTTAACTATATTAACATCAAAGCGGATTATGCTTATTTAATTCTTGATACAAAATAACATTTTGCAATACCGTATATATAGTAATCTGCAAACACTCACGACCAACTTTTTAGGTATTTCTAATTTGCATATTTATTTTTAATATTCTGTAATATACATTTGTAATTTGCATTATCATATTTTTTTATATATATATGTAATAGTTTTGGGCGATAGTAAAACGTCTAATGTTGCTGGGACGCTGAGAACAGATACTACACTTTAATTTTTGCCAAAAAGCCAAGGAACTCTAAACTGTTTTTATAATGAGGCATTTTTAAATGAATGAAAAAAAAAAAAGATACACTGATTTAATCTATTATTGTATCATATTTTTAATGGGAGTGAGTAGTGTAGTATTGGTTCTGTTGTCATAAGACTGTCCTCCCAGAAATTACCTCCTTCTTTTTAAGGGTGTGGGGGCAATCCTCCCAGGTATTACATCCTCCTTTGAGGGAGAAAGTAATGTAGTATCTGTTCTGTTGTCATGATACCGTTCTACCAGGCATTACTTTCTCCTTTGGAGGGTAGTGTAGTATGTTCATCATGATACCATCCTTCCAGGCGTTACCACCTCCTTTATGTGGGAGGGGAAGAATCCTCTCAGGCTTTATTTCCTCCTTTGGGGGGGATGGGGTAGTGTAGTATATTTTCATTCGTCAATATACATTCCTCCCAGGCATTACCTCTTTTTTAGGGGAGAGGGTACAGTATAGTATATGTTTGTTCATAACTATACCATCTTCCCAAGATTACCTTCTCATTTGGGGGGCTCAGTGTATGTAGTTCGTTCACAATTATATCATTCTCCCAGCCTAGCAAAAATATGTGACCGGAGAGAGCATATATTTGATAGTATATATATATATATATATATATTTTTTTTTTTTTCAGTGTACACTGTCACTCCCCATTTCTCCATTCCTGACCAATACTTTCTCTTTGAAAGCAAGTTTCTTTCGCATAGAAATCTCAAATATATACAAAATCAAAATGATGAATACGTGATTGAAATATTTCGTTCAGATAATTGAGTGTAATTTCATAGCAATTGTTATAAACTCCACCCATTTTTGTGCCTCCATCTATTGTTTGCATTTTACACCCAGGCTCAAATTTCTAGCAAATGCATTGTTAGTACGAGTATACATCCTCTGTTAAAAATGACGGCGAAAAAAATTATGCTTTGCTAATGTTCGCACTAATATTCATATTCAAATAAAATAATGTCTCAATTGGTGAAGTTTAAAAGTAGTGATGGGACGATTCCAATATTTTTCCCGATTCCAATACAATTACCGATTCCGATTCTTGTAAAATCTGTAAATATTTAGCTATAGAGTTTTTTTTTTTTTTTTTTTTTTTTTTTTTTTCTCGGATTACCGGGAAAATCCCATCTAATATGGGCATATATTTTTGCAAACGTAAAAATACACTGGGGGGGGGATGATCTATAGATTTTAGTTTTACTAATAGTTTAAAATCAATAAATATTTATCATTTTATCATTCGTACCAGAAATGGTAAATTAAGTATTAAACAAAAACAAACAAAAAAAACAATTAAAAGAATTATTCTCTGCATCAGAAAATAGGCACAATTTTTTTCTGATTCCGATTCCCGATTCCGATGGCGATTAATCGTCCCAACACTATTAAAAAGGAAATACGAATGAAAGAAAACGTCTCTAACTCGAAAGCTTAAAGAAAGAAGAAAAAAACGTATCAATCGGTATAGAAAGAACAAAAGAAAAAAATTAAAGAAGACGTCTCATTATAGAAATAGAGTAAAGAATTTCTTTCCGAATTCATTTTAGACAGACAGTGGGGTGTCTGACTTGCTATTTGCTTTCTCCTTGCCCTAAACACTTGAAATGGTTAAATCTGGTAGTTTTTTACTTGCTAAATTTTGTCATTGGCGGTTATATATTAATATATATATATATATATATATATATATATATATAAAAAAAAATACACATTGCCCTTTACTATAGAGTGGAGGATATTGTTTTCTTTTGAGAGCTTTTTTCTTTTTGTTCAATCTTATATTCAACAGTTTTGTTTCTTTAATGTTTTTACAGTTGGCTTTTGACATTTTCATTTTTTAGAAAAATAACAAAACATTAAATTCGTTACTATATATATATTCTTTAACTTTGAAAAATTTGAAAAATAAATAAACTATGAAAGGAAAAAGTCTTTTGTTGTGATGAATGATTTCTTGAACGAAATATTTTGGTAAACCTTTAAAAAAATACACACATAAATGCTCTGTACTCTGTAATCGAGTATCATCGAGCTTATTTGTATTGGACTAATCCCGTAATCCCGGTCTTTACTGAATAAACTATCTTCTAAGTGAAATCTCTCTCTCTCTCTCTCTCTAGATAGATAGATAGATAGATAACACTGGTTTATTACAGAATACACCTTGCATTGAACAATAGAAATTTGAAATAAATTTGGACATTTGAACATGTTTATCACTCTTATTTCTTCTATCTTTATAATTGCTCTATCTCGTATATTGAGCTTAACCATTTCACTATAAGTCCTATTTACTAAAAGTTTACTTTTGGTTTACTTTTGGTTTATATTTGATTATATTTTGATTATATATATATATATATATATATATATATATATATATATATATTAGATAGATATAGATATTCACACATTCCTGACATAGCCAGCTGGTAAAATACTCCTACTTTCCAAAAATTTCACACCTAACCACAACAAAATCTCCCCCCCTCACTCATCTCACCCTATCGACTACTTCTTTCACTCTTACCCACCCACTTTCAAATCCTCTTCATTTCTTCAAATCTTTTTTCAAAACTATGACACTACCTACACACCAAAAACACAAATCCATGCTACACCTCACCACAACAAAAACCTCAGCCCCCCCCCTCCCCTCTCTCCCACTCTAAGACAAATTCACTAACACTTCCACCCCTCCCCATTTTTCACTCACAGCCATCCACATTCATTTTACTCCCTGCCACCGATTTCTCTCAGCCCGGACCTCGGTCCTGCGCTCCCAGTAGTGGCTACTACTACTTCTCATTAACCCATCATATCAACCCAATATTTTCATGTACTTGCATGACATTTTTCTTAAAATTCTCATCCTGAGGAAGTCTTACAAATAAAGACGAAACGTTGATGAATATATAAAAAAAAAACGTCTTTTGGTTTTTCATTTTTCATTTCCCATATATATATATATATATATATATATATTTTAAATAAATTTGGCCAAAATGTTTTTAAAAGCTTGCTTCAGTTGCCATGTAGACGGTAGAAATTAAATTTACACAAAAGAGGATACAGTAGCCCAGCACCTGTCTGATTTTTTTCTTTGAATTGCTGCACTCTTGGTTCATTTACTACATTTCCTAGAAGTCCGTCCCAAAGTCTAGGGATTCTGATTGAGAAAGTGGTCCTGTTCTAGGGTAAAGTGTCACGCTCAGTCATCATCATCAGCGCGTCTGCATGCAGATACCGGCATACATGTAGAGAGAAGTGGATGAGCTGGGGTTGCGATGTAACGCATCCGAAATATAGGAATGTGTACAAACTGTGGGAAGAGAGTAATTCACACGTGTTGATATATAAGTGTTGTATTTAATTAATACTAATAAAAATTAATAAGTAGATAAAATTAAAACCTATTTTATTTAATTAATCACCGTGAAATTTCCACTTGCCTTGCTAGTTAAGGACAGCTTCACAAACCGTGCATTCTTTTATTGTAAACAATTGCGGGTTTATAGGAAATAATGACCAATTAAAGAAATGTGTGAAGATATAAACAATGGTGGGAGAATATGAAGGGTGCAAACCAAACGGGTTGGTCAGAAATCTTAGCATGGCTGGGTCACTATCCTCCCCCTCCCCTCATTTTTTTTTTTTTTTTTTTTTTTTTTTTTTTTTTTTGAGTCGGAGACAATAAGTTTTTGTTCTCCTTTTTTTATTCGAACTTATAAAACTGTTTCCACGGTTCTAATGTTACTTGTGAGAATATTTGAGAAAGTGAATTACTATTGTAATTTTTTTATGAACGTGATGCAGCTTTCAATTTGACATGATTTATTCATTCTTTTCTTGTATTGTTACGATACTGTGTGTGTGTGTGTGTGTGTATATATATATATATATATATATATATATATTATACATGTGTCATTGAAGACCACAGAGTTTTCTCTTTATTAATTTTTTATTTATTTTATTTTTTTTTTTTAATCTATTACAATCTATTATTAATCTATTAGTATTATTATTACACAATACTAATAATAATACTAATAATAATACTAATAGATTAAAAATAAATAAAAACAAATTAATAAATAAATAAATTAATAAGTAAGTAAATAAAAGAATAAAGATATATATATATATATGTATATACACATACGCAAGTTAATAGACATAACAAAAAATAAAACCATAAATACGGCTCTTTACTAACAATAACGTAGATCCTCCTGAAGACGGTCGCAAAGACCAAAAGCGCTAGAGAAATGGCCCAAGATACAACATTAGGCGCCATAATCCACCAATTGACACCAGAAACCCGACGAATCGCTCGCCGAGTTGAGAAGTTAACCAGAAAGATCGCAAAGAAAGAACACTCCGTGATCTTCAATGACACATGTATAATAAACGACTTGCTGCCGAAAAATACATATATATATATAGAGAGAGAGATATGAAACTAAAAGTATACTTTTATAGGATAGAACCTATAGTGAAATGGTTTAAGTTCAATATACGAGATAAAGAAATTATCAAGATAAATGAAGGAAGAAAAATAAAGATGTACGAATGACAAATCTATTTCAACTTCGATTGTTCAATGTAAGGTGTACTAGGTAAAAACATGTTTATTTTTCTTTCCTTAAGCCAAGGCTTTTCAAAGATTAAAATCTTATCATCAGAGGAATTACATAGATGGATAAGTTGGCAGTAGAAAAGCCAAAATTCAAAATTGATTTATATATATATATATATATATATATATATATATATATATTAGTAAGTTAGGAAAATATATTTATAGCAATTAAGCTACACAGAGGCTTCCGCGTTTCATCCCCTTAGGAAGCCTCTGTGTAGCTTAATTGCCATAAATATATTTTCATAACTTACTACCTAGCTCTACTCACATATTGAGCACTGTTGAAGTAAATACTGAAAATCGATACATAAAATATTATATCTTCTTATAACATTTTATGTGAATACATGAAATAATATTATATATATTTATGCAAACATTGTTAAAAATAACAGAATTCGTCTGTTTAATTATACCTTTTTTTTATTTTTTCAATTTTTCTGATGGTCTTTTTTGTATTAAAATCAAAAAGAATTAATAAATGTTCCAAAGGTTTCACGAACGTTTTCGATTCTTTGTCGAATCATCCTCAAGTTTTCTGTGATGCAATTCCAGCATCGCTGAATTTGAATCGCCAACGATTTTTCTGGAACAATGCGAAAAACGGAACAGAAACCTGTGAAAAATATGCCTTAAATGAAAGCGTTTACCGATAGAGACAGGTCCTCAATTTCATGGAAATAGACAGTCAAGATTTTCATTGCTAGGAGTTTAAAAAATTCATGTGTATTCTTCAAAGACACACGTCAGACTAATTTAAAATGATTTTATCTCTTTTAGAAGGGAATATCATGTAACCGAATCAATAACTTTACAATTGTAAGGGGGGGGGGGAATAAAAAAGAGGAAGGGGAGATAAGTAGGTGCGGGGAAAGATCGAACTTTGGGTGATCTCTTTGTGTTTTAAATTTAAAAGGATTTTCTTTTAACTACCTCAGAAATCTATTAGAAGGTTCGATTTTTAGTAGTCAAACCAGCCATTCTGGCACCACAGAACTTCTTTTGAGACCCCCTCCCCCAACAAAATAAATGTAAATATTGCATGAAAAATATGGGTGTTTCTTCGGATTAGAACCCGAGCTAACTTTGACCCTGTCGTTAAGGTGAGGGTTAGGGTTCGTGTCAAAGTTAGCTTGGGTCCTAATCTGAAGAAGTACCAAAATATGTGTCTGTTAATGTTAAGTATTGTTTTTAAGTTAATAATTTTTAGAAAATAATCTGTAACATCACAATAAATACATAAATCATGAATTTATTTTTAAAATCCCAACGCCAATAATATATCCGACCGGACAATTAGTAAATTAGGAAAGACACACTTTATTTCCTGACCTTCATGCTGGGATCAAAGTTGAGTACCTGTGTTAATAAAACTATCAGACAAGATTGCGTGTTTGTGTTGCATTACTCGTTTTTCTGGGGTACCTGGTAAGATCCAACAAGAATCACAAAGAACAGAACGTTTATGGAAAAACTTTGGTTTTCTTTATTTCTCATCACCGGATGATTTATGCTGGCTACGCACACACATATAAAAAAATCTTTTGACATGCTTTTGTCTCATGAAAGTTTTTTCTTGCTGAGGTCACAGACTTGGTTTTTGCTAGAAACTCGTTCACATATACATCCAATTGGAAAGCAATTTGCTCTGCATTGTCTATCCGAGCGTGAACTGAAGCAATTGTTGCACAAGCACTTCCAATTGTCTGTTTGATGAAATACAAGTCAGGAGATTCCTTTACAGTACCAACTTGCTTATCAGTCGCATTTTTAGTCAGCAGACACGAAAGCCTAACAGCAAGACGGGTTTGGCTACCATAGCCAATAAAGCTTCATCGGTGCCATAAACATTGGTAAACTCCCATTCTTCCGGTACTTCGATACTCCGATCACCAAGCACTCCGGCTTTTTGCGTTTCTGAAACCGCCGCCTTTCAAGTCTCGCTTGCACTGCAGAACCTTCTCCTTTTTAACAGTTATCAAGTCGCTTTCTTTCTCAACGTCCCACCCAAAATGGACTCGTCCACGATTCATTTTTGCCACTCTTCATTATCTTACATTTGTTTCTCACTTATCACTTTGCTAAATATTTATCGAATTTTTCTTTTGGCTAGGAAGAAAGGTAGTATCTGTTCCGATGGATACTGCACCCCATAGACTGGTATTGTCTTGGCCTTCGGGGCTTGATTTACGCCAGTCTATTGGTCAGTCCTGTGCAGTTCTAAGAGGTCCACCCTCCCAGGCTTTGCTTCCCCTCTTTGGGGAGGAGTAAGTTTATTGCTTACTGCCTGAGGTGCCCCTACCGGGGAATGCCGACGGGGCTGACCAGGCAATTTTTAAATGGCCAGAGTGCTCACCTCGCGAGCGCTGGCTTATCTAATCCCACTTTCCTGACCTTGTGTCACATCTTACCGCTGTGGAAGGTAGATAAATAACTATTTATCGAATTAATTTTTATTTACTATTGAAATAAAAAATAAGGGAAAACTAAAACGAATGTCTAAAAATTTTATTTAAAAAAAAAAAATTGTAAATCTGATTATTTTTTTCATTATTTGTCTCTACGCCTTCCACCCGGGCAACGCCGGGTAAATAGCGCTAGTTTATTGTAATACCCAAGTTGTCTGTTTGGTTTTCAAGTTTTCTCTGTACACGCTAAATCCTAAATCGTACGCCAATTATTAATTCTTCCATCCATAAATTGTTTTTGTAGCTCAAAATCTATTGAGATGAGCAGCTGTCAGAATAGATTTATTTACCATTCCTTCAAACATGAAATTCTTTGTTTAGACTTCCAGGTGGCTTTTTTTTTTAATCTTTTACAATGAAAATAATTATCCAATGGAAAAATGTTTTAAAAAAAGAAAATATCTTTTATTTCATCTACAAATGAATGTATCATTTAGTTACATTGTTTATCTATGGACCTCCTCCTCCTCCTTCTTATTCGTATTTTTCTATGCTGACATGTGTTGGACGGTTTGTTTCTTATTCTTATTCTACTGGTGCTACCAGATCAGGCTGTCTGAAAATGCCGGCTTCCTGACTTAAAATGCACCAAACATTGATGTTGTTGTTTTTTCCCCCTTTGCAAAACTCAATCATGTTCTAAAAAGCTAAAACAAAAACATTTTTCCTCTACAAAACAACTAAACCAAACAACATGAATAAATATTTAAAGATATAAAGTACTTGAAGCATAAAAACTTTCAGCAAAATGACCGGATTCGGCATTAAATGACCTGAAAAGGGTTGATATGCCGTAAAAAAAAAAACAACCCGATCAAACTCTTTTCTTATTCTTCTCATTCTCATTCTTCTTGTCATTCTTATTCTCATTCTCATTCTTATTATTCTCATTCTCATTATTATCATTCTTATTATCTTTATTTTCATTCTCATTCTTATTCTCATTCTCATTTTTATTCTCATTCTCATTTTTATTTTCATTCTCATTTTTATTCTCATTCTCATTTTTATTTTCGTTCTCATTTTTATTTTCGTTCTCATTTTTATTTTCGTTCTCATTTTTATTCTCGTTCTCATTTTTATTCTCATTCTTATTCTCATTCTCATTCTCATTCTTATATGCTGACATGTGATGGACAGTTTGTAGAAATTGATTTCAAAACTAACCTAACCAGGTCTTTATTTATTCCTCTTTCTCTCAAGTCCATCCTTATCATTTCTTCCCATGTCTTCACTGGCCTACCCATGCTCATTGATCCTGCTATCTCAACTGTTCTACATCTACTAATACAAGCACTCTCATCTATTCTTTCAATGTTACTATACTAACAAAGTCTCGTGTTCTGCACACATCTATCTATACTGTCCAGATTTAATCTTCCTCTGAGGTCATCAGATCTAAGCCCGTCTTTAAGGCTCACATTACACATCCATTGTATCATTCTCATATCATTTCTCCATGCAACACATATCCTCAACCCTTACTGGCCAGGTTTCAATCCCATGTATGATCACACTGTGCACACATGCTGGATAGACGCTTTCATTACTCAACAGTGATATTAATGCTCTGCTGGTTAGTAATGGCAGAAGTTCCCTCAACTTCATCTCCTCCTAACCTCTCCTCTTTATGCTCCAATGGTATCGCCAAGGTAACAACATTTCTGGACAGCCTCAATAGTTTCGCTATCCGGATATACTTTCTTCACATCTGAGTTCTCATTTTGTCTCCACTGTCTTTAAAAAAAAAATAATAATAAAATAAAACGGTATCTCATGGAAAATCTTGAAAAAGGTTAATAACTCTTGCATAGTTTCCTACAAATATTGTTTCTTTTTCTCAATTCAGATTATTGGTCCCCTGATTTATAAAATTGAGGGACTTATGTTTTGAGGCATGTCCATCCGTCTGTCCGTCCGTCCGGATTTTTCTCTGCAACCATCCATTGAATTTCTCTGAAATTTTGCATGAAGTTGTAACTTTGGTCAGGTTAGAGAGTGACATTCTCCGATTTTTAAAAAATAATCTGGTTAGCCCCCCAGGGCGTCAAAAGGCCCCGAAATGGCAAAAAAAATGACATTTTTTGCCCCATAACTTTTCATCCATCCATTCAATTTCTCTGAAACTTGGCCAAAATGTGGAGGCAATTGTTCCTAATAGAAAATAAGTATCGCTGACCTTGGAAAAATCTGGTTCGCGCTCCCAGAGGGTCAAAAGCCCCCAAAATGGCAAAAAATGACCCTTTTCTCCCATAACGTTTGATCCATCCATTCAAATTTTTCTGAAACTTGGCCAAAATGTAGAGGCAATTGTTCTGGATATAAAATGAGCATCCTTGACCTCAGAAAAATTCTTGTTCGCGCCCCCAGGGGGTAAAAAATGCCCCAAATTGCCCAAATTTATTACATTTTACACTCGCCACATCGAGTCACATACAGAGGGGGACCACGCATGCGCGGTTTGTTAATTGTTGATATCTGAAGGAATTCTAGTGTGTAGAGCTTGTTTTTGATTAATTCAACCTGGGTAATCTGAGTGAAGATATATGATATTAAAAACCTTGATGATGCCAATGAATCTCTCTCTCTCTCTCTCTCTCTCTCTCTCTCTCTCTCTCTCTCTCTCTCTCTCTCTCTCTCTCTCTCTCTCTCTCTCTCTCTCTCTCTTGTGTATTAAAATATTAAATTAAAGATAATTGAATTATCGTTTAATAATAATCTATCGTGATAATATAAAGCTCAATATATTGAATAGAGCAATCAATTCTGATGTTTTAATAAATATTGTATCTGCAATTTTTTATTCTAATCTTTCATTTCTAATATATATATATATATATATAAAGTAGATAAGATGAAAATAAAAATTGGGTAAAATACAATATTTATTCAATCATCAATTGTTCAAAGAAAGGGTTATATATAAGAAAAACTATTTTTCACCCCTTAAACCATGGCTTTTCAAAAGTGTAGTCTTATCGTGAGAGGAAGCTCTACAAAAAAGTATAAGAACATAAAAGAATGTAAAAGATATAAAAGCAAAGAAAATCACCGTAGAGAAGACGTATGGAGTGAGTTAATTGCTAATAAAAGTTAATTAGAACAAGCATAACTCAATCCCAAAACTAAGGCATACTTAAGCATCTAGTTTGTGTAGTTAAAATATATAGGGAAACAAACGTTGATTGACTCAGCTTTAGTATAATAATAGATGTTACAAATTGATGCATGAAAAATTACCTAAAATTTCATTTTTATTTTTTCACAGGATTACGAAGCGTTTGCCGATGCTCTTGAAACTCAGAATTTATGGGAATTCTTAAAACTGGTGAGTCTTGTTCTTCTTGGTAAACCATTCTCTTTGAATTATTACAATTGGTTAAATGTATCCATAGTTTTGGTTTTTGGTTGATAGTTCATACCAAATTAATACATTTTAAATTATTTATTTAAAATAAATGATTCATTTATATTTTATTTATTCAATATTTAATTATAACTTTATTCATTTTTATTGTTTAAATGAAAATTTGACTATTTATTATATGGGCATATCAAATTGGTCAGTTTAATGAATATATTTTAATGAATTTCTAAAATTTTATTTTTATATTTTTTAAGAGGTAAAATGTAGATTTGATTTTATCAGAAAAATTCCATGATGTAAATTTGTATTAAAAATTGCTTTTATATTCTGATACATCATAGAATTTAGACGGAAATATTTTTTATTCGGACAAAATATATTCTTGAATTCATATCTGCACTTAAGCTATTCAAGCAGATTGCTGGTTTTCCTGGAGTGGAACTCTTTAACATCCTTTGAATAATTTTGCTTTCTTTTTCAAATATTTTTTTTTTTGTGTAATTCTTTGAAAGATTGTCAGGTGAAAATAGCTATTAAGGATATTTAGTAATTAAAAAATATTTGTTTAAACCACAAATGAAATTTGCAAAAAATTTTATCACTAAAATAATTTGAAAATTTCTTTTACAAGAATCATGGTACCTTTTTTATCTTTTAAATATTTTGCTTTAATTTTTTTTTTTAAAACACCAATAATACACAGAAACAGCTATCCGTTGCACTTTACCATTTTCATTATTGTTTACTTTTAATATTATTTCATGAGTTTTTTTTTTTTTCAGATTTCACATTATTTCATTTCTTTTTGTTCATTAAATAAATATATTTTCTCATGATTTAAAATTCCAAATTACTTTTGTCAAGTCTGTAAATGTCTTGCCGAACAATCGTGTTGACGTGTATTAATTCTATTATTTATGACGACGAGCCTTACCTGTTTGACCACCTGACATTTTGCTTCACATCATCTCATGTCCTCCCAACTTTCTATTTTATTGGTGAAGGTCAAGGTCACGAGAAGAAAGAAAATGATGTGTACAGGTACACTCATATTATTTGAAACTAATAATTAAATACAGGAGAAAATATACTTATAAGTATGCATAGTATTTCATTTACCTCCTCTTCAGAAGGGCAGACACAAGGTCAGGTGTGGTTTTAGCATGCTCTGACCTACAAAAAATCCCTGAGCAGCCCTGTCGGTATTCCCTGGTAGTGGCGACATGGGTGATTAGCAATAAACTAACTCCTTCTCAAAGAGAAGGTAAAGCCTGGGAAGGTGAACCTCCTGAGATTGAACAGGACCATACCTCAGCCTGACAGCAACAAAGTCACTGTCTGACTGATTGTCGAAGACGTATCTCTGACTGGTAGAAACACACCTACCTAAGCTGTGCCATATATAGTATGTCGATTGTTCACACCTTTGTGTGAAAGTAGTAAGGAAGATATTCTACATTGACCTTAGAATTACTTTTTTTGGAGGTGGGTAGTGTGCATTTGAACATTTAGTAAGCGAATTAGTTACAAACCTGGTAAAAACATGAACTTGGTTTGCTAATTCCACAATTTGTGTCAATACTTCTTGTCACACATTATAAACATTGTGTAAAATATAGTGCCCAGAACTTTATCATATTTGAGATTATAGGCATATAGATTTGGTATTTTATTATAGGCATATAGATTTGGTATTTTATTATAGGCATATAGATTTGGTATTTTATTATAGGCATATATATTTGGTATTTTATTATAGGCATATAGATTTGGTATTTTATTATAGGCATATATGAGGCCTGTCTAAAAAGTATCCGACCTTAGGCCAGAAAAAATATTTCAAATGCGTGACGAGGTTGAGACCCTTCAAAGTAGGCTCCTTGTGCTTGCACACACTTAGCCAACCGATCCATCCACTGCCGGAAATACGTCTGGAAGTCTTCTTTTGGAATGGTGTTCATCTCCGACGCGTCGCGTTGGATTCAGCCGGTGTTTGGAGAAGATGCGATTGGTGTAACACAAATTAAAGAAGGGTTCAACCGATTCAAAAATGGCCGCACATCAGCGGAGAGTGACCAGCGTTCTGGTAGGCCTCAAACTGCTCGGTGTACAGTTGTTGTTGAGAGGGTGCGAAAAAAGAGATAATGCGGAACGCGACAGCAGTATGGACACCATTCCAAAAGAAGACTTCCAGAGGTGTTTCCGGCAGTGGATGGATCGGTGGGCTAAGTGTGTGCAAGCACAAGGAGCCCACTTTAAAGGGGATTAGGATCCCAACCCCGTCACGTATTTGAAATATTTTTTTCTGGCCTAAGGTCGGATACGTTTTAGACAGGCCTCGTATATTTAGTATTTTTAAAGGATAATTTTTGAAGATTTATATGTACTCTAACGTTGATGTCTTAAATAAAATGATTCACTTTAAATTTTTCAAATTTGTTCATCTTAAATATAATTGCTTTTCAAGGTAACAATGAATTTTAAGTCCCGATTTGAGTAATTGCATTTAATAATAATACAATGAATTAACTTTTTTTTCTCATCTTTTTTTTTTTTTTCAATTTAATTTCTTTTACTTCATAACTTGAATATTTCTATTCTTTTCAGATTTCAAATTAAATCAAATCATTTTCTGCGTTTTTCTAAATCCATTTTCAGCTGATATGGAAATCTCTACTTTATTTTACTTTGTTTTTTTTTCTTTTTAAATTTCAAAATGGCGCTGATATTTCAATTGACTTCTTGAGAAGCTTTTGCTACTCAAAACATTCCTCTTTTGTAATTTGATTGTATTTTTATTCAGTTTTCTAAATGCCTTTTCATTAAAATGTTACTTATTCATAAGAATAGATAATTGCCAATAAATCTTTAAATCGTGCAGCTTTATTCATTTTTTTATATTTTTATTAATATTTTAAATAGTATTTGAATTTTTTAGAATGTACATATATTCTTGAAAAATGTATTTAAACTTTTTTCAATTTTTTTAAGAATAAATCTGTCCATTTTCAAAATTCCTACATTTAAAAAAAAAAATAATGATCTTTTTGATCATAAAAATAAATCGAATTAACCTATACAATTTCTTTGAAACTATTTGTTACATTTTTTTTTCTTTAACTTGCATGAAATTGTGCTTCTCTTAATTTTGTTCATTGACATAGAATTTTGCCTCTTTTATAATTTCTGAGGAGAGTATGTATAGTATTATATGTTTTTATGAAAAAACCATAACCATTTAACACTACCATTGTTATGGTTTTTTTCAAAAAAAAATATAATACTATTACGAAACAATGGTTAAAAAAATATGTCTAAATACCCTTTCTAATTCAAATTGGCGCAACCTCGCCTTCAAACATAACGTGATTTTCTGACCCAGAAGTCCATTACCATCGGACCATGAAGAAAAAGAAGAAAAAAGAAAAACACTCTTTGACAAGGAGAATTGTAATTCTCGAAAGCTAAGATTAAAATAAATTTTATTTATTTTAACACCACCATTGTTATGGTTCTTTCAAAAAAAAATATAATACCCTTTCTAATATATATGTATATATAGATATATGTATTTATATACGTGAATAGCAACATTTATAATAGGGACTTCTGCTGCTCACGTATCTGTTTGCACGATGGTAGCAGATGGTAATGGCAAGCGGGTGTGTGTGTGTCAACTTGAGGATTGATCTGTCATTGTTTCCCTGGACCAGGGTGCCAATGATTAAAGTATACCATATTTCGACCATTTCTTATTTTTATTTTTTTAAGCCAACATATCTCATGTACTTGAGGACTAGCAGTTCTTACAAATTTTTATAAAATCTTAAAGTTGAGATTTAATATCTCACTTGAATTCTTGATTTTACTCGTCCGATTCTTATATTCTCTTCCGCTACAAATGTTTTTCTTTTTTTGTTTCTTTCTAACTACATTAAGTATTCTTTTTTTCCCCTCTTTCTTGTGCTATAAAAATAAAATTAAAAATCCAGCAGCCGATAATGAAAAAATGCGTGTATATTTTTTTTTTTATTTCAGTCTGATAAAAGCATAAAATAACTTTTTTTTTTTTTCTGAATTATAATCAACTTCAACCAAAAAAAGTTTCATGTCATTTTTTTTTTTAATACTTTGATTAAACTAACACTAAAAGGTCACTCATTGTCTTGATTAAAATATGTTCTGATTCAACTATTTTATGCAGTGTACAAAATTTCAGAAAATGATTTAATTCTTATTATCGACTGATTGAATAAACTGCAGAAATAATGGGAGAATCTCAGAAAGAATATCGAAATAGAAGGGGGGGGGGCTAAGATTTAAATAGAAATTACATCAAGTCCCAGCAACTATTCTTTCTGATAAGAGAGAAAGCTTGAATTTGTTCAACCAATTAATTTTGTATCTGATTAAATGTGAAATAATGAGTAATCCTGCAATCCATCATGGATAAAGTTTTGGAAAGGGCACGAATTTGGGAAGCTGAAAATGGTTCGCAAACAAATCTCCATTATCTTCATCATATGTAAAAATTCCATTAAGGTACCATAAAAAATAAAGAATCTATGTAAGTTAAAAATCCCTCAGTGACTTTTTTTGTAAAGTAGGATTCATCTTCAGGTAGCAGGTCTATTTGCAGACATCGATGATCATGGCTTTCCATTCTTCTCTGCATTCGGTCTTTCTGATGCGATCTAAGATTGTTTTTGTTGCATACAGTCATTGACTGACGATCGGGTGACACCTGTTACACTTGATCTACCCTACCGAGCGAAGAATTTCTAACCTCGCTGGAAATTCCATTAACGCTGTTGACCGATATTTGAATATTTTGTTTCACCATGATGTTCTTTGCAAAGAGGTTTCCTATAGTGGGTTGCAATTACCTTCTATAGGGACAGTGCTCTTAGAGAGCAGGAAGTCTTAGCCATTGTACAAAAATCAGTATCAGCTGCCTAAGTCGGATTACATTGGATAAATATCCAATAATTAATAAATATTATTAAATGGAAGAAGCAAACATCCAATTAAAATTTGTTCAAAACTGATATTTCGTTTCTTATTCATAAATTGGTTCCTACCATTCATCAGACCCTGAGGAAGGCCTCGTTGATTGAAACGTTGGTTATATGAACTCATGAACAACTTTTAACAATTTTAATATTGTTTTTCAATAATAAAGTATTGTCATTAGTTTGTGAACATTAGTTTCTCTTGAAGGAGACGTAATAAATAAGACAAACAGATATGTTGAAAAGAAGAATGAGGTTATAATAGAGTAATACAATGCCGCCAGTGTAGCCCCCATACACCACGTGAAGATGTGACACAAGGCCGGAAAGTAGTGGGAATAAGCTAGCACATGAGGTGGTGCACTCTGACCTCCTTAAAAATTGCCTGAGAAGCCCCGTCGGTGTTCCCCGGTGAGGGTGCGTCAGGCAGTTAGCCATGACCTCCTTTCCAAAGTGGGAACGCAAGATTTGGGACGGTTGATCTCCTATGACTCCCCAGAACGAATGCTACACCCCGACAGATAAAAGGCCACCACAAATCATCAGACTTTGGAGATGGTCGGCGAACGTCTGTCAGCCATCTTTGTTTTTCAGTCTAACGTAATATATTTGACCAAACTTTTTGATTGAAATATAAAAAAAACACTAAATGCTTTAAAACACGCACAAAAAAACAGGCAGACAGATAGGTAAAAAAAAGTAACTTTTATTGCTTTTGGTAACAGTTGGATTATTTGGGGGCGGGGGTTCACCCCTTTGTTTCTGTTGACTATTCTTGACAGTGGTCATATATTGTATCATCTTCAATGAAATCTCATCCACATTCTTCACATTTTCACGTGTTTTTGATAAGATGGTCTTGCAAAAAACTAAGAGCAAAATTTCATCATTGGAATGACTGATTTTGAAAAAAATGTCGACATATTCATTGGATTTTGTTTTTCTGCTGCCTTCAACAGGATTATGGATTGAAAAGAGAAGAGGTAAAAAATAGATTCTTTACTTGTGTGCAATTTTCTGATTTCACCATTTAACTTTCATGCCAAAATTGAAAATCTAAAACTTTCATTTGAAATATAAAGTAAAATTCAAGCGACTTTGTTAAATTTGTTATTCCCTATTTGCAGACATAGACGCACTCAGATGCAAAGACATATTAGGAATTTAAATCGACCGTTTGAGGAGTTTTTTTATCCCAACGTCGCAATTACCGCTGTCTCAACTGAAGAAAGGCAGCATTCTATGTTGATGATTCTGTTCCCTAGAATAACCTGTCAGAGGAGGTCATGATGATGCCTACCATATCCAGGTTTAAAATCGCTTTGGATAAACATTCAGACAGTATATAGACGCAATATCTTCTGTCTTTTTACATGGCTGGTTGCAATTTGCTATTTTTTGGGGGCCAATGAAATTGATTGATTGACCATTAACGGATGAAATTCTGGGTTGACACTGTGTGGGATAGAATGCGAGTCTTAGTGACCAGAACATTCCCACTCTAACCATTCAGTCAGATGCCCACCCTGTATCTGTATATAAAATTAAAATAATAACTATAATATTTTTAAAATAAAAATGTAAATGACAAAGCAAAAAAAATTACAATACATATAACGTACAACGTGTACTTATCACTTCTGTCAGAAGATGTGTTATCCGCGTTTTCGTCTCAACTGAAGAAAGGCAGCATTCTATGTAGGTGTTTCTGCTCTCTAGAACAGCCTGTCAGAGGAAGTCATTATGATGCCTACCATATCCAGGTTTAAAGTCACCTTGGACAAACATTCAGACGATATATAGATGCAATATCTTCTGCCTTTTTACATGGCTGGCTGCACTTTGCTATTTTTTTTTTTTTTTTGCCAACAAAATCGAAGATTTTTTTTTTTTTTTTTTTTAAGTTTCATTTTCAAAATTAATATTTCAGGTATTAATATTTGTTTAAAAAAAAAAACATCTTTATTTTTTATTTTTTGTATCAGAACGTAACAACATATAATATGCTAAATGGAAAAGATTTTTTAATTTAAGAGAAAAATGTCTTTATAATTTCTCTTCTGTAAAAATCGCTACATCCATGGCAGGCAAAGATATTATTAAGTCGACATTAAACAAAAAGACAACTCAGAAAGAGAAACAAGGGAAATAATTATACCGAGCAATTTACATGTGCCCGTAAGATAAGAATATTATTAGCACATGATTTATTTTGTTGTTTGATAAGAAATTAATCCTTCCACTTATCGAATTGAAAATGTTATTTGATTCAGGATTAATAAAACGTGCTGCCTTAAGTGTTCTTATCGTGATTATCAAAATCTGTTGAATGCATAGACCAATCGATGCATTTCCTTTCTGTTCGTGCTTATTTATTATTACACCGCCATTAAAAAAAAAAATGCCTTATTATTTTTTAAATTGTTCAATTTTGAGGCAGAGGAACCCAAACACTTAATCTCAATTCATTTTGATAACAACTAATTTTTTTATTTTACTTTTTACTTAATAACAATATTGTGTCAGCCATTTTTGTGTCGGCATTTGCATAAGCTGCAAACTCGTAAGGGTACGGTCACTATTGGAACATTTAGGTTCTTCACGGATCTATTTAAAGAAAAAAAAAAAAAAAAAAAAAAATGTGGGGCAGCAAAATTGAAGTTCATGGGGCAGAAGTCTCTAAATTTACTAATCTTATAAAACAACCATGTTTTGCCCTATTTTATTGATCGTAATAGCGTTCTTAAAAATGCTACATTAAAAAATGTTTACTCAGTAATTTATGCTAAATATTGGTTTGTGTTCTTACAAACAAAAATGTTTCAATCGATTTTAGTGATTTTTTTTTTTTGATATTTTTTTTTTTAAAATATCTAATCCGGATCAATAAATTGGGAGCTGTGCAGCGAGATGCTTGTTCACATTAGTTTTAAATTTCTGCATGTCGATACAGTCGTGGAAACAGGGAGCAGGGAGGGAGTTTCAAAGGCCACCAGCTCAAGGAAAGAAGCTATTGGAGTAGAAGGCTCTGTCCAGAATCTGGGTACCTCCACAGTGAATGGATGGGATTTAGCTGATTGTCTGGTTGGTCGAGTGTATTTACATCGAGGGTGCACCAGAGCAGCAAGTTCATCAGAGCACATTCCATTAAAGTACTTGTAAAACAAGCACAAGGATGCAACATTGCGGCGATGGGACAGGGGCTGGAGCTTTGTGGATAATGAGGGACCTATCAGATTAGAGACTCTTTTTTGGACCTTGTCTAAGAGGGAGAGACGAGTAGATGGTGCACCGGCCCAGATGTGATAACAATACTCCATGCATGGGCAGATAGTGGCTTTGTAGAAATATAGGATACTCTCAGGTGTGGGAAGTTTTCTAGCTCAATAGAGGGAGCCCACTTTCTTTGCAGCAGTAATGTCTTCTATGTATTTGTTCCAATTCATGTTACCTGTGAATGTTAGGCTAAGAAGTTTGAATGTTGGACTCTCAGGTAGAATGTTATTTACCATGACAATCGGTGGTTGAAGAAGTTTCTTGTAGTTGTTGAAGGAAAGAAGCTTTGTCTTAGCAGCATTAAATGTTACCATCCATTTATGACGTCATCACCACTACAGATATGAGGTCACTTTCTAAGGATTCAGCCATTGCCTCGGATATGTGTGCTTCATTTTGACGAGTGTAGAGTCGTTAGCAAATATACCCATCTCAGACACAATCTCATCAGGGCGGTAGTTCATGTAAATCAGGAACAAGAAAGGTTTAAGGAT